>CM054060.1:78362363-78610129 GCA_028641055.1 Alopecurus myosuroides | reverse complement strand
GTAAAGAAGGACCTAGAGAAAGCCGGGTTACTATATGGCCACCTTGGAGTTAGGCCTAGCTATTTATCAAAGCACCTTAACCCGGCCTCTATGGACTTGTATGTTTGATATTTTTATAGGGAATAGCAAGCGCTTCAAGGGGGATCCCGTGAAGCCCAGGCTATTCTGGGGACTACTGATGGAGGGACGATAACACGGTAGCCCAACGCCAAGGTGTAACTCGGCCCAACGGACGCTGCGCAAAGACCCGGCTAGAATAAAGGAGCTTCTAGAAGGCCCAAGATCGTAGGCCTGGTAACCCGGATTGTGGGTTCCGGTAAGGAAGTTTAGGGTTTTGTAAGCAGTGTTCGGGTAGGACTCAGAGTACGCCTTGGAGAACAGGCCAGGGATCCGGATGCTTTATAAGCCGGCCCCTAGGTTAGGTTCAGCAGGTCAAGAGTTAGAACCAGATTGCTAGGTATCGAGTATCCAGTGTAATACGAGAGTTGAGATTAATATATCGAGATTGGAGACTCGGCGACTTGCTTGCCGGCTACCAGATCACATATCATCATGTTTTCCTCTGAGCTAAACCCTCTCCCAAGCACCAGCGTCGTCTTGCCCCAGGATAAGTTACCCCCGGTAACGTCTGCCGTGATTATCCCACGACACTTCCTGTTCAATCTTGCAGCAGAGGGGCTAGCTAAATTGATTCAACAGGCTCAGGCAAATGGCCAAATTGTTGGCTTGGTCCCACATCTGGTTGACAAAGGGGTTGTTATCTTTCAGTATGCTGATGACACTCTTTTTATGGTCCAAGATGATGTTGACCAGATAAGACAGCTAAAACTGATTTTGTATTTGTTTGAAGCTATGTCTGGCTTGAAAATCAACTTCATGAAAAGTGAACTATTTTTGGTTCTGGAAGATTCTCTCAAGGTGGTTTTATACTCTGATATGTTGAATTGTTAGTTAGGTCACTGGCCAATGAAGTACCCGGGAGTCCCTGTCAGTGCATCTATAATTTTGGTTTCTGACTTAAAGCCCCTTGTGGAAAGGTTGGAGAAGAAATTGGATGGCTGGGATGGAAACAATTCTTCCATTGGTGGGAGGCTCACTCTGATTCAGTATTCTCTTGGCAGCATTCCTATTTACCACATGTCAATGTATTTACTCCCTGAGACTTGTATGGAGGAAATGACTAAAATTATAAGAAGGTTCTTCTGGCAAGAAACCAATTCCAAGAAGAAGTACTACTTGGTAAGGTGGAATATTATCAACAAGCCCAAAACTAAAGGGGGTCTGGGCATCAAGAACCTGAAACTTTTCAACATCAGTCTCCTATGCAAATGGTGGTGGAGGTTGGATATGGAGGATGGTTTGTGGCAATGTTTGGTTAAGAAAACATATGACATCTCTCATGAAATTTGGAGGATTAACATGAGGCAACAAGACTCACCTGTGTGGAAAAATCTTTTGAAAGTTGAACAGTGGTATATCCAGGGGAGGTTGATGATTGTTAATAGGGCAGGAGAAACTGATTTCTGGCATGATCAGTGGTGTGGGACAACTCCTATTTGTGACAAATTTCCCGATCTTTATGAAATCTGTTCTCTCCAAGTCTGCACTGTCAAGAAAATGCATGACAGGGGTGGCACTTTGATTTTAGGAGGTGGTTGAGTGTTGACTTGCAACATCAAGCTACAAACCTAAGAAATCTTCTTATGACTGTGGCTTTGGGAGTGAGCCCTGATAGACCTAGATGGAAATTTACAAAATCTGGAAAATTTTCTGTCAAATCAATGTACAATCACCTGTCCTCCTCTGCTGTGGACTGATCTTTTGCACAGTTATGGAAAGCTAAAATCCCTCTGAAAATCAACATTTGGATGTGGTTTATCTGGCACAATTCTATTACCACGAAGGATAACATGAAAAAAAGGAATTGGAAAGGGGACTGCTCCTGCAGCTTTTGTTCTGTTTTTTAATCTATTCATCATCCGTTTTTCTCTTTTTCATGTGGCTATTTATATGTGGGGGGTTATTTGTTCTGTTCTGGGGGCTCTTAATAGACCCTCCAATTTTACTCAATATTTCTGGTGGATTGCTAAATTCTTTCCCGCTAAAACAAATCTGCACATTGTTGGAATTGTTGCCTTTTGCTGGGAAATCTAGAAGACTAGGAATAGAGCTTGTTTTGAGAAGAAATTTATTTCCTCCCCCGTGTAACTTATCTGTTATATGTGTGTTTTTCTTGGGTACTGGGCAGGTCTACAAGCTGCAGACGACATGACTTATGTTGAGGAAGGAGCCAGGATGATCCAGGACTCGGCGCTGGGGCAACATGCTCACAACCAAGCCAGGGCGCGCATGACTGCGCTCCCAGAAGCCGATGATGATGAAGAGGTGGACGTTGTTGGATGATTCTACATCTTTCTGGTGGTGTTTGTTTGACTGCCTGCGTGCAGCTGGTGCCATTTTGCTACTTCCTATCTACCCCCTTAGTAGTTTCGTTACTGTCTGGTGTGGTTTGAACTTCGCGTTGTCATTTGCGATTGTCATGGCTGCTTGGGCGCTCTCCCCCTTCCTCTGTGTGGGGGTGTTGTCTGTTTCCAAGTATTGTTGTGTTTTCACTTTCTTTTCTTTTCGGCCTTTGTTTTTGTAAATAAGACCTCTGTTCTGTTGTCTCTCGATAGTGGAACCCAGCTCCTTTGTCGTTTGGAAAAAAAAAAATATAGCTCGAAGGTTAGCTGTCAATCTAAATTTCCTAACAACCTACCACCCACATGTACGTTCAGTGATGAGAAGGTGTGGCGCGGCAGCGACACCGGCCAATGCATGAACATGTGGTGTGATCCTTGAGCAATGGCACTAGGAAAGAACATTGCGTATTAAAAATGGGAAATTGCATACACAAAACGTTGTGTAGTATATGGTTAATCTGACGGTTTAGCTTGATTGGGCTGTTTCTAGGTTTCGAAAGATTTGGCCTAGTTCAGGGGTATTAGCGTATTTTCTCCTAATTACTAACGCTACTACTACGGCTATATACTACACAAATTACCGTGTAGTATATTTAACCTAATCGGTCGGCTTAATCTAATCCACTAGGTGAGTTCTAATTCAAATGAAATCAAACTACCGCATCATCAACCGCAGTACTAGAACCTATTTAACCTTCAGCTGCCGTGATTTGGTTTCTTGCTCTTTAGTTTGAGCTTCAAAAAATGGAGATTCTAAAAGCTAAAGAATTTCTTTTCTTGGCACGAACATGCGCCATCAACATCTAGGCATATCAGCATGCGGTGGCATGATCTTAGCTTCCCTTTTCTTGCCGTTCTTCACAATAAAAACAGTCTCCATTCCCCACACCATGTGGCGCTCGAAATGGCAATGCATGAACCATACACCTGAGACCAAAAAAAAAAGTAAGCTTACCTCAAAAAAAAAAGTAAGCTATAATTTATTTTTGAGAATAATTTATTAGCTATAAATAAGACGTTATCACATAAGAATTCCGGGCCATGAAGATCTTTTGTGGGCCGAAAAAAACACCTACTGCGACATGCACTCACCAGGATTTGCCGCGCGGAAACGAATTGCGGCCCAGCCACCCTTGGGCACCGAGACGGTGTTCTGGTACGGCGGGTCCACCAAGTTGTACGTGGCCGGGTCCTTGTGCTCGTCGAAGTTGCCGAGCCCTCTCCCGACCACGTAGAAGCTGTGGCCGTGCAGGTGCATGGGGTGGCTCTCCGTGCCGAAGATTGCCGTGCCCTGGAACACCACCTCCACCACGGCGCCGTACTCCAGCACCTTCACCCTCGAGTCACGCGCCGTGAAATACAGGTCCGAGGGGAGGTCCTCGGACGTGTAGTTGAACACCACGGCCGGGTTGTCGGGGAAGTCCGTCTTGACCACGCCGCCGAGCACCGAGCGGTAGTACGCGCCGAGGATGGCCGTCCTCGGGGTCTCGAAGCTGACGTTGTTGAGGCTCGCCGCGAGGCGGTTGTTGCTGGGGCCCTTGCACAGCTCGCGCGGCGCGCACGGAATCTCGTTGACCGCCATGGTCATTAACATGTGACGGTCCACGTGCCGGGGCACGTCCACCGGGTGCTCGTCGCTGGCGAGGGACCGGAGCCGCGCCGAGTACGCCTCCGCCGCGACACTGTCGTTGAAGGGCGGCAGGAATGGCATGTCTGGCGGTGTCGCGGCGGCCGGCGGCGCGTCGACGTATTCCATGACGGCGGTGGCGGTGCTGTTGCAGAAGAGGGAGAGTTTGTTGGTTGCGTACGGCCTCGCCGCCATGTAGTACCTGTAGGTGCCGTTCGAGTGGCGGTGCCTTCCGCGATCGGCGTCGAGCAGAACGGTCTTGCTCTGGCCTGGCGCGATGAAGACGTGGTCGACGGTGAACGGCTTGATGTACGCGGCGTCGGTGCCGACCACCGTGAGGCAGTGACTGGCGATGGCGAAGAAGAACTCGTTGGTGAGCCCCGCGTTGATGATGCGGAGCATGTACGTCTTGCCGTGCTTCACGGGGAGCCTGAAGGCGCTGTCGCTGGAGCACGGGAGCAGGTCGCCCGGCTGGCCGTTGATGGTGTTCGCGTCCGAGGGCTCGAAGCCGACGCCGGCACGGAGCGCGTCAGCGTACACTTGCCCGACGTCGCGGTTCCACCACTCCCCTGCAGATAGAAATGTTCAGCCTCGATCGCGCACGCACGCTACCTGTTCGATCAAGATTCAGGAGCACAGGAACGCGTACCAAGGATGATTGGTATCTCCTTGTGCGGCTTCCGGAAGGGGTAGGTGGCGCCGCGCCGGGGGCGGATGACGATGGCGCCGTGCACGGTGGCGCGGTCGACGTCGCTGTGCGCGTGCCACCACAGCGTGCCTTCCTCCTCGGAGAAGATGACCCGGTAGCTGAACTTGTTGCCGGGCTGGATCGGGCACTGCGTTATGTACGCCGGCCCGTCCGACCACGGGTTCCGCGGCTGGTTCACGCCGTGCCTGCACCACGCGCGGTTTCAGGTCAGACTGTGCAGCAGCAGAGGTAACATTCATGGAGACTAGAAAATTACCAGTGGAGGGTGATGTTTTTGTGGCCCTGGTTGTAGACGTTCACCACCACGACGTCGCCGTTCCGCGCGAAGATGGTCGGGCCGGGAAACTCGCCGTTCACGGTGAGGATGGTCTTCTCGTGGCAGAGCCTGGTGTAGTTAGCCTCCCGTATCTACAAGGCGGCCGGTGTTTTGTCATGCAATCATATTAGGGAAAATTAAATTCGCGGAATCATAAAACTTCTGGTGGATACTACATCTGGATACTTACGAAGAAATCATAGTGACGGCGAACCCTGCTGGATTCTTGAGCAGGGGCAGCTGTTGCAGCACCAAACGCTGAAACCAGACCTAGCAACCAAACTAGCGGCATCTTACCGATTGCCATTGCCGGCCAGATCGATCAGATAAAAACAGGAGAGAATCAATTGATTATGTACAGTACCTGACCTGTGTACAATCAGGAGCAGTTACTAGAAGCAGATAGCTAGTCTTCGTAAATCTGCATCGGAGATTTGGGTATTTATTATGTATCTGTGTGCTCGATTTAGCTTGACAGCTCGAAAAATATATTCTTCATGTATAATAATTATGTTATACAATACTCCTATATCAAAAGGAAATGCAATAACTAATTACCTTGTACGTCGTGTATGGTATTCACTCCTTTTACTCAGAAACCTGGAAGGGATTTAATTAAGCAAATCTGGAAGGAAATCTCGAAGCAAATCTGGATTTAATTAACCAGATCTGGAAGGCTAATTTATTCCTTCTATATGTTGCAGATGCGATTTTTCTTCTTGCTATATGCAATCAATGCTAGTATTTTTATTATTTTTACTAGTCAAGTGCCCGTACATTGCGACGAAAAAAAAATATAGACGACAATATGTTACATAATAATACAAGAATGGTATATCAACCATTTATTTCTCTCATGGCCCAGCATTAACCATGTGAGCCAGGTCTAAGAAATTGGCTAGAACCGAGTCTAAGAAAAACAAATATGCTCCAATGCTTAGCTTTTCTCGTGGGAGGTGATATTACAATAGCGGAATTAAATTAAGTTGGGCCTTGTGCATAGTGTGGTACCTCAAGATTATGTTTAATTAACATACCATTAGTATTGCTTTAGCTATGCATACATTTCTATGCAATAGTTTCTTTTTAGTGGGTTCTATGCTAGTTCAGTCAGTATGATGCCCTTTACCATGTGCACATTTAGCCAAATTACTACACTGGTTTCATGTTTTCTTCGGTTTGATCTCTGCATAGTTATGTCATTCTATGAAGAGGTAGTTGGATGTATAATATAGGTCGTTAAAGCATCTCCACCAGCACCACCCAAAAACATGTTCGGCACCCCCTCCCCCCCTCCCCAAATTGTGTCTGCTTTGGGGAGGAATACACGTTCGGCACAATGGGGGTGCTGCCCACATCGACATCCCCCTCCCCCCTAGCCCGGCCCATTCATATTTTTATCAGTTTTTTACATCTTGCAACAAAATAGTCTGTGACGACAAGCCAAATCGAATTGAGAAAATGAAAGACTCGGGCAACTCAAATCCGGCCAACACAAGTTTGGCCATCAAAATGTAACAAGATCACAACAATGCATCCAAATAATTCGTCGGCCTCCTCGTCTTCCTTCGCTTCGTCTGTCTTCGCCCTTGCCTTCCTCTCCACCGTAATGTGTTATTTTTTCCGACATAGTAGGCCTTTTGATTGGGGATACTGCCACTCGTGTTGGTAGCCATGATCAAGCGCTCCTCATTCTTCTCCGTGGCCTTGAATTTGTTCTTTTCCATGTCGAGAAAGGTATCCCACCTTCCTTGGTTATAGTCGTGCATCTTCAATCTGGTAGCCGAGAACGATGCCTACTCGTTCATGTATGTGGTGACCCAGCACACCACTGCATGTGTAGTGCGCAAGTCGGTGATATAATACTCACAGAAGGACTTATCCGTGAATACTACATCTCTCAGAGTGGTACAACAGAAACACAACGGGTCCAAGCAAAGCTATAGGATACAAACTTCATTACAAAATCTTGAGAATCTCTTTGATGAATCAAGAAGATCTCATACAAATGAACATCAGAAGAAGCAATTCGAAGCTCCAAGCCGGAGAAGAACTCTAGCTCAGAACTAATCCACTACGGCTGATGTCAGCCCTAAACTATGGCTTTTAACTACTAAGTCCAAGAATGGACTCTACCTACACTTTGATAGCTTGTCCTCCACCGGTGTTGTTGATGATGATACTTTACCGACTAAGTAGTAGATCACTCCACGTAGCTCCTTTAGGCAGCGATGGCTTCTCGATGACGACTTCAATAGGGCTTCAACTCTAAGCAGGGGGTCAAACGGAATAGAATGAGTAACGAGCGTTACTCAACAAGTTCATGATATATAGTGGGTGATTTATGCACTAACTACAGCTTTAGACTCGAAAGAGTCATAAGCTAATGCAAGGTTTTTGTAAATCTTTCTTCAAGAGGTTGCTTTTAAATTCTGAAAACTATGCCCGCCAGATCTTCACAGGATTAGAACTTTCATGGAGTTGCCTTTCCTGCGGCGTTCGCAGCTCCTTCCCGGAACAAGGGGTAACATGTCACATCCTTTTACACTCTGCAGAGGTGCGTTACTTTACCCATGGACGACCAAGACCATGTTGCACAACCAGGCTCGAGATCCTGTCCACTCCCACTCAGGTGTGGGGCCCGGTAGTTGGTCCAAACCAAACCGTGCTTCTCCGCACAACGCATGCCCACCCATTTCTGCCAGCATGTTGAACGCCTGATTCCACCCCTCACTATGGAGATCTACGCGCCCCTGGCAGACAGTCATAGACCCCAGAGTCCGTGGGACGTAAGGGCTCCCACCCATGTGCATGTAGTCCAGTAAGATCTACAGCGTACGTCTCTGGCAGTCCGTTGACATGCGAACGAGAAAAGTATCACGGCTGACTTACTCCCCCCACAAAAGATCCATGGTCAACGCGAATTTACGGCGCAAGAATCCTGACGGCAGTTGTGGTTAATTCCTAGGTATTACGTTCCCGTGCAGATGGAACCTTCCTTTGACCTATTCATCTTACCATGGTTTCATCCGCCCACCATATAGAACACTACCACTCGGGTAGTCATTCAAGTAGTCATATTATTATAAAAATAGGATCATGCATTTTTATTAGAATAGGTGATAATACGATAGGGTTTTTGCAAATAATTTGTTATGAAGTACTGCAAAGGATATGAGCAAGTGATGACTTGCCTGAGATTGAAATAACCATAATAATCCATGTCTTCGGGGTCAAGGGTCACGTAGAACATCCTGACGTCTGAAAGATAGCAAATTAGTCCCGGTAAGGACTACAGAGAACACTGGTAAGATGATATATGCATAATGAAATTCCCTGGAAAATACCCCAGCTTACAAGTGTAAGCTATGTTTGATATGATAACTTAATCTTATGAGTTTTAGGTGAATTGTTTCATTACTTGTGGTGATGTGGTTATTACTTCTTTTAGACTTACATGTGTTTTACTTTTATTTAGCAAACAATTGTTATCTTGTTTAGGTAAAAGGGTTTATTACTTGATTAATTAACAAAACAACAACACATGGAAAATAATTATTGAATAGATAACAGACACATTTTATTTTATGTTCGAAAGTGTAGAGCTAATGATAATGAGTTTAGTTGAAAACGATGAGCTAATAAATCTACTCTATCATCACACAACTTGTTAATGACTAGTGATGATAGGTTTAGTAGGTGCGAAAACATGGGGTTTTATTAATAAGGAAAATAATGTTTGAGGTAGTTGTTTATGGTTATAATGGAATATTACAGAATTCCATTATACCCTTTAAAACAATTCTATAAGTTGAAGAAAATGTTTTATGTTTAACCTATTTTAATTTGAGAATTCTTTTCTCTTTAATTTGGTATATCATGCAATGCTTCTGAAAAGATTTACACAAACTATTAATTTATTGATTTTAAATGAATTAAATGACTAGGCAAATATTGAACACATGAAAACCTAGTTAAATGGCTTTGAAAACATCATAAATGAATTGCATAAGTCATTTGGAACATTTTGGGATATAACTTGTATTTTTCCGATTTTATGAATTATTTATTATTTTCCAATATTTATTGTTATTATTTTTATTTTTATTTTATTATAATTTATTTTATTGTTTTCACAGAAAACATTTGTTAGGGAATATTTTGAAATGCTCAAAATATTTAAATAAAGTTGAAAGAATAATTTACATTTGATTAAATAGTTTTGAATAATTCTAAACCTTTTTATCAAAGTTTTATTATTAAAATATTATTTTATAACCATAATTTTAAGACTATAAGTGTTATTTAGTTATTTTTCTTAATTACAGTACACAAATTATTTATTAGAATTTTATTATTGTTTATTGAAATTTTTAGTAATTTATAGAATTTTATTTATTTTATTCTTTTGTTAAAGAAATGGTCAAGTGACCATTATGCCCCTAGGGCTGACAGGTGGGTCAACCCTTTTAGGGTTGAACCCAACCCACTGGTCTGGCTCGACCAAACCACACAGCACATGCGCACCCGCGCTCTCCTCCCTCTCCGTCTCCTCCTCGCACTCGGGCGATTTCTTGGGCGACTGCGTCGCCGTCGCCTCCGGCGAATTACTGCGGCGCCCTCTGGCCGAATCCTCCGCCGTGGCTGAGCGCAATCGCCGCGCCACCTCGCCCTCTACCCCCTCCTCCACCTCGATCTGCTTTCCTCCCGCTGTGCCTCTCGAGAACAACCAAACCCTAACCCTAGGTTTCGGGAGCTCGGGGTGCTCCACCCCTCTCCGGTGACCACGGCTCGTCGAGGTGATTCCTAGATGCTCCTGGGGCTGAGGTGCTGCTGCTGCTACTTGGGTGGCTAGGGTTGCCGAGGCGTCGCCGCCGGGACGGCCTCCTGGAGGCAACCGCGGCCCGCCGCTGTGCATCGCTCCACCAACTGGCCGTGGTCACCACGAAGGTGACCACCTGTAAGTGCTCCTCTCTCTTCTCTCTGCCCTCTCACCTCTCTCTCTCTCTCTCTCTCTCTCGGACTCTTCCTTTCCCCCTTGCTCTGGAGCCTAGCCATCGAGCTAGCTCATACCATGCCTCCCTGTGATGCTCTCTGTGATCTAGTGCTTGATTGGGTTAGCCATGGAATTACCACATGATTTATTTGATATGGGAGATATGGAAATCATGTCATGTTCTATGATGTTTATTCCATTAGGAAGGATAATGTGGGCAATGTGTTTGCCAAGTATGTTGGTACTCCAAGTGGTGTCAAGAAAAGAACCATTTGGGTTGCCAAACCTATTGTGACTAATCTCTTAGGACCCAACTTGGTTGGCGACCAACAAGCTCAAACTTCATCAATAGGTGTTGTTGGAGGGCATTGGAGACTTGGTTATCTCATGAAGAATTAAGGGATCTTCATCAATTATATTTCCTCAAGCCAAGTCATTTGAATTTTTTTATATATCATATACAATGTTCCCATATTTGTGGTAATGGTACCCATATTTCTCGTAACATTTGTGAATGTTGAAATTAAAATTTTAAACGACATTCAGATTGAAAAAAAAAAAATCAAAATTGAGTTTCGAGCCCTTTTGTTAAGTTAAACTCATAGTCATCAGAAACGTGGTCCAACATTATCTCCAAATCTAGGGTAAACAGCCACATTTGTAAACAAGTTTTTCTGGACCGTGTCTAAACGAGCCAAAAAAAGATCCCTCACATTTAGTGTGATAATATAGTGTGCATGAGAAATTTGGGATCATTTTGAGAAACTATGCCATGCTTCATCTCATACCGTGGCTCAAGTGACACTAGTAAAAACAAGTTCTTTGGTCCAGAGCCACATTGGGCTCTGGTCCCGGATGGGTTTTGGACCGGGGCTAGAGGGGACTAGTACCGGTTCAACGGCTAGGAGGCCGCACTCGACTAGTCCCGGTTCGAATGGGTCCTCTAGTCCCGGATCGTAATAGGGACTGGGACTAGAGGGGTCTTGCCCGACAGGGCCACATGCGAGAACCTCTAGTCGTGGGTGGTATGTCACATCCTCATTTGAGAACAATGTTGTAAGGGGCGGGGGGACTCAAAATTTAGGACCAACCAAAACTTGTATGTTGATCCTTCTGTTTGATGGAATTTTATAATCCATATGTAAACCCTTATATGATCAAATGAGAATTGTGTGTGTGTTGTTTCAGTTTTCTTGTACTTTGGGCATTGTTGTGCTATTGCCCCAGCGTGTGTTGTGTGTGTGGGTATTGGAACTGGTACTCTGTTTGACCTATTGTTGACAATTGCTTTATTTATATAGCGGGGCGAAATCCTGTTTCGAGATTGAGGGGTTTCAAATGGCATGTATGTATTGGTGTAGATACATATCATCTCGGGGGTGCTCATTTTGCGACTGTAAGCAGCATGGATAGAATACACGATGATACACAATAAAATATGACTTCATTACATTTAGAGTTTGAATGCCAAAAAACTGAAGAATCTTACATCATAGAATGAAAAAAGGGATATTCTATTTCAACCAAATGAAACAAAAAAAACACTAGTCACAACAGTCTTAAAAACTATATGTTGATCGGTCAACCAACTAAATAAATAAATAAACTTAATTTTGATCTCCAAAAATTCACGGGAGTTAACACCTAGGCATGTCCGGAGGACGAAGCATGATTTTTTCCTCGGGATTTTTTCCATCCTTCACGATAAACACGGTGTCCATTCCCGACTCCGAATGTCGTTCGAAGTGGAAATGCATGAACCACACACCTGTCCAACCAAAACAAGCAAAAAGATTAATACCCATGCCTATTTGCGTGGTCCGGTGTATTTTTATTTGATGACATTTTTTTTTTCGAGGGTATGCAATTGCATACCTGAATTTTATAGAAGGCAGAGTTTAATTACAAGAAGGTGACAGCACACATGCTGTCCACCACACTCCACACTCCACACACTCGAAACTGACTACTCGCTAAAAGCAACTCCTACTCCTGCACCTGCCTCGTCCCAGGACCGAAGTTCTGCAACAATTTTGCAAGCTAAAATCTCCTCGTCACAGATTTGGCCGTTATTCCCAAAAACCCTCGCGTTACGCTGCTTCCAGATGTTCCACGTGACGATCGTGACCAGCGTGTCAACAGCCTTTCTCTTCTTGCCTCTGAATCTCTCTCGGACGGCCAACCACCAAGACTCCAATGTGTCCCTCTCTGTTGGCGTAACCAGCTGTAATCTCAGGTGACTACTGCACCTCCACCACACCAATCTAGTGAACACACATGTCACCAGAATATGATCTGCTGTTTCCACCTCTTGCAAACATAATTTGCAAACATCTGGTTGGTCCTGAAGTCCATGCCTCACTCTCCTATCAGAAGTCCAAATCCTGTGTTGGATGGCCAACCACAAGAATAATTTGCACTTGGCAGGAGCCCAGCACTTCCACACTCCTTTAGCTAAAGGAAACCTGATCTGCCCCAAGAGCAATGTCTTGTAGGTTGAACTAGCAGAGTAAACTCCTGATGCTGCCACAGGCCACCGAAACTCATCCGCCCTATCCGCCTCCATAGGGACCTCCTGTATGTCTGTCCAAAGATTGATGTATTGAACCATCATCTCGGCAGTCCAAACTCCTTTGATGTCATTGACCCATCTCAAGTCAACGAGGGCCTCCTGCACGGTCCTCTTATTAGCTGTCCTAGAGCTTACTGTCGCCCTAAGCAAAGGTGCTCGCTCTTCCACCGAAGCTCCATCAATCCACTTGTCCTTCCAGAACAGGGTTCTCGAGCCGTTGCCCACTCGGATGCGAACAATGGTGTTAAAAACCTCTGCTGCCATTGTGTCCTTAAGCATCGGCAGCCCCTGCCAAGGTCTGGAGGCATCAGTCCTCCTCAGCCACTCCCATCTCACTCTAAGGGCCAGGCCCTGCAGCTCCAAATTCTTTATGTTCAAGCCTCCATAGCAGTATGGCTTGCACACTTTATCCCAAGCTACCGGGCATTGGCCCCCATGTGCGGTCGCCGCTCCTGCCCAAAACAGCCCTCGCATCCATTTATTAATTTCTTCCAGGAGCCAGCGAGGAGCCTCAGCTACTAGTAGTTGATGCACCGGTCTTGCCGCAACTACGGATTTGACTAAGGCCAGTCTCCCTGCTTTAGCAATCATGCCACTCTGCCATGCTGGAACACAATTAGTCACCTGATCCAGCAAGGGTTGCCACTCGTTCTTGGTCAAAGGACGCAAGGCTAACTGAAGACCCAAGTATCTGATAGGAAAATGCGAGATATTGCAGCCTAACACCTGTGAGACCAAGTGCTCATCCAACTCATCTCCCCTAATAAGAGTCGCCGAGGTCTTTGCATAGTTCACTCTCAACCCTGAAGCCTCTCCAAAAATCTCCAGGATACTCTGTATTACGGAAAGGTCAAACTCCACAGGTTTAACAAAGAGCACCACATCATCCGCATAAACCGAGACTCTCTGTAAAGCCGAGCACCCAACTAAAGGGGTGAACAGCCCTTCTCCCACTGCCTTTGCCACTGAGACTGTAACAACTTCCATGGCCAGAACAAAGAGCATGGGGGAAATTGGATCTCCTTGCCTCAACCCTCTAGCATGTGTGATCTTCTTCCCTGGCACTCCGTTAACCACTACCTTGGTGCTAGCCGTGCGTAACAGAATAGCAATCAAATTGCACCACCACTCACTGAAACCCTTCTGTCTCAGAACTTCTAGCAGGAATGCCCAAGACAGTGAGTCAAACGCTCTTGAGATATCTAGTTTTAAGAGCGCTCCCTTCTCCCTCCTGGTATTGATCTTACGAGCCAATTGCCGTACCAGAATGAAGTTGTCATGCAGACTCCGGCCTCTAACAAAAGCAGACTGGTTAGTACTGACTAAATCACCAAGTTTGCTCCTCAGACGGTTGGCTAAAAGTTTGGACACCAGCTTAGAGAAGCTATGCACCAAGCTGATAGGCCTGAAATCTCCTGTCTCCACCGCATCTGGTTTTTTGGGGATTAGCGTAATCAACGCTTTATTGAGCTTCCCGAACCCTCTCCCATCCCCAACTGCCAACTTCTGCAAAGCTGCCATAATGTCAGGTTTTATTATCTCCCAAGCTTTGTGATAGAAAGCTCCAATAAACCCATCCGGACCAGGCGCCCTGTCCGGGGGTAACTCCTTGATGGTTTCCCACACCTCTTCCTCGGAAAAGAGCCCATCCAGATCCTGTAGCTCATGAGTCTGTATCCCAATGAAATCCAGATTCACTGAGTGCTCCCTAGTCTGCAGCTTTCCCAGTAACTCCTGGTAGGCATGAAAGAAAGCTTCCTCTTTCTGCGACTGCTCCGTGATCAAGTTTCCACCTGATCTCACTGCAGGGATAAAGTTCTTAGCTCTTCTACCATTGGCCACCGCATGAAACAGTCTGGTGTTAGCATCTCCCTCCTTCAGCCATCTCAATCTCGAGCGCTGCCTGGCCATGGTTCTTTCCAGTGAAGAAAGCCCCAAGATAGACAGTTTGAGTGTGCGGCGCAACCAGATTTCACCCACCGACAGCTGTCTACTATCCTGAGCAGCCTCCAACCTGAAGATGACAGTGTTTGCAATGGCCAACTGAATTTTGATATTTCCCACCTTCTTCTGGCCCCATGATTGGAGATGGGAAGCCAGATTCCTAAACAGAGCGTCCAGACGCTTGAAAGGATCAACAATTGCCTCATCACAAATCCAACCTTCTCTAACTGCATCCTCGAACCCATCAAGTTTCAACCAGAAAAGCTCAAATCTGAATCTCCTCTTGGGTCTAACAGCCGCACTCAGGGAAAGGTGGAGAGGGGTGTGGTCCGAGATATTGCTAGACAGTGCCTGAAGGATGCAATCCGGATATAAGATGTCCCAGTCCACAGAAGCTAATGCCCGATCAATGCGGGTCATAGTTGGGACTGCCCTCTCGTTACTCCAAGTGAAAAGCCTCCCGTGCAAGTATAAGTCACGGAGCTCATGAGCGCTCACAAAGCTCCTGAAACGACTAATCATGTTTCTGTTCAAGTTGGTGTTGTTCTTCTCAGCCGCCGAGAGGATCATGTTGAAATCTCCCACGACCAACCATGGTCCCGGGCACAGTGTGCGTCTCTCTGACAGTTCCAGAAGGAATTGGATTTTATCAGCATCAGTTTGGGGGCCATACACAACTGACAGCCACCAGCTCTTATTCTCCTTGGTGGTTACTTCCCCTGTCAACGTATGAGAGTCCATGCTGACATGGGAGAAGCTAAGGACCGAGGTGTCCCAGGCAACCAGCACTCCTCCGCGGGTTTCAATGGCCGGCAAGAATTGAAATCCATCAAAAGACGGGCCAAGGCATTGAAGGACTAAGAAGCGATCAACCACATTCAATTTAGTTTCCTGCAGACAGACCAAGTTGACATGCAAGGACTCCACAAACTCACGTACAGCATTCCTCTTAGCAGGTTCATTGAGCCCACGAGGATTCCAACTCAAGATGTCTATGCTTGGATCCATAAAGCATTAACATCACTCCACTCCTAAGTACCTAAGTACTACTCCTCAATGCACACCAACCATCTGTCCGCCAGACTCCTGCAACGATCCTAACGGTGGCATATCCTTGCCAAAGATGGAAGCTACAACTCTCAGGTGCTCATCCTTCATGGGAGAGTCGAAAAGGTTCCTGAAATCCTGTAGCGCAGTCTCGTCCACCATCATACAATCTGGTACAATCCCCAATGCTCTCAAAAGCACAGTCTCTGCGGCGGAAGCCTTCTTGAGAGGCTTGCAAGACGGGGCTGACACCGCTGACACACTGGAGCTACGCGTGTGGCGACGCGGTGTGCAAGGCACAGTCTCTGCGCTGGACCTGACCGTGGACTCCACTTCTCGTAGCAGTGGGGGCGCCAACTTCTTCAATAAGTTAGCACAGAACATCTTTAGTCTCACAAACTGAGCTACCTGGTCTGCATCTCTGTGCTCAGAGACTACCTCCACTCCCTCGCTCTGGGTATCGTCATCCCTCTCACCCTCCTGTGTATCCACATGTGTCGAAAGTGACACCTCAAAGAAATCCCCCACGAGGTCTTTTCCTGAACTCAAAACGGGATCTGAACCAACGCTGTGGGTGGGGTCCACCGAGCTGACCGGACTGGCTGCATGCTGCAGGGGCGGATCAGCCTCGGGATCCAACCCCCCACCAGGGCCCGCCTCCTGGACGGTAGCTCCTGGAAGCACGCATTCACCAACCCCAACTCCCTCCCCTCCACGTGGAGCAACCATGTCCGCACCGGCACAAATCCTCTCACTGCGCGCGGAAACCTGCGCAGTTTGAACTGGTCTTGCCTTGGATCCAGCAACCGGCCCCTCCTCTAGCCTTTCCTTGTTTATTTCAGAGCGACAGTTGGCCTTTGCAGCTTTAGCAGTCGTGGCCCTACCAACCAGCATCTCCACCTCTGGCTGCGATTGGCTACAATCCCCTGGGCCTGCACTCCCCCCAAGCGCGCAGTCAATGGGGCCCATCTCACAGATGGTCGCGCCCACGATTCCTTCCACGCTGCCCAGCTCCGCAGCTTCCTGGAAGCTGCCTACCTCCTCTCTCCTAACGCCATCTGGTGCTAAAACAGAAGTGGGGCCCGTTGAACCAACGGTTGCGCCCGCTTTCTCTGCTCCCGTCCGCTGGCAGGAAGCCGTGGTGGGGCCCGTCGCTTGGACGGTAGCACCCATCCCCACCGCACGAGACAGAGGAGCCAACAGCATCTGCATGTTGCTTTTTTGACCAGGCAAGGATGCCTCCACGCGTCCACTCCTAACTGGCGGCAGTCTCCAATCCTGAATTCCTCCAACAACCTGCGCAAAAGAACGTGCCCTTCCTCCGCCAGCTGTCCTGTGGTGGGCCCCGCTCCGTTGATCAGGGACCCCTAGCTGCCAAGGCAACCGACGCGTCGAGGAAGATGAAGCTCCTCCGCCGCCGTACCCAGGGTTGTCGCCGGTGAGCGTGCCACTCGCCGAGCCATGGAATACAGGGTCCACGGGGCGGCGCCGGCGATCTTCACGGCCACCCAAAACATCCCCCTCCACACTATCGACGTGGATGAGAACTCTGTATTTCAGAACCTCCACCGCCGTCGCGCTCGCTTCCGGCGTGGGGCTGCGCTGCCCGCGGACGGCGTCTCCATTGCCGAACATGACGCCTGGGAACACGCTCGACGGCGACGGCGTGCGCTCGCCCAACCCAGCTGGCTCCGGAATCACCAAGGTCCTTGCAGTCGGGATGCGGCCAATGTCGTCCGTCCAGCCGGGGAGCTTGAAGGTGGCCAGATCGTCACGATTGTTCGTTTCAATGGCAATGTCTCCCACCACGCACGAAGTGCCCAGTAGATCATCAACCACATCGATATCCCAAGCGTGAGGGGGAATGCCTTCGAGTACTAGGCTCACCTTCTGACCCAATTCTCCACTGCATGCCTGAGCTTGGCGCGTCCACGGCCGGAAGAACAGGTTGAAGCCATCACCGGCAAGCATCGGAAGCGCGGCGACCTTGTTTCTGTTCTCGGCGTTGGAGAACACGAGGAGGAAGTCCTCCGGCATGAAGCGGTGCACGGAGACAACCTCATCGGAGATGCCCAGCTTCAAGAACAGCGCCTGGTACACCTGCTCCCTTGACACCTCCGGTCTAGGCCCACCCACATACGCCACCATGGCGAACTTCAGTCTGTACTCAAGGTCTCTCATCATCGCGGAGCGGCGGACAACGCACACCGGCGCCTCCTCATCATCAGCCTCAAGGTCAGCTGTCTCGGCTCCATGGAGGTGCAACGCAGCGGAGGGCGACAGTGGCCTATGCGCAGTCTCTACTGCCGCGGTGCCTCTGTGCGACCCGCCCGGACCTTGCTGGAACGGCGTGAACGGCAGCGCCCGCGTGTCGCGGCGAGCGAGAAGCTCCCGTCGATACTCCTCCTCCGAGCGACGCGCCGACGACGTGGGGGGCGACAGTGGCCGTCGCGCAGTCTCTACTGCCGCGACTCCTCTGTGCGACCCGCCCGGCCCTGGCCAGCATGGCGTGAACGGCGGCACCATCATGTCGCGTCGTGCGAGCAGCTCCCGTCGAAGCTCGTCCTCCGAACGCGGACTGCGCGGCTGCACGCAGGACCTCGCCTCATGCCCATCTTCTCCACAACGCAGGCAGAGCATGGCGTTGGCGCACTCAACCTTCCGGTGCCCGCGGAAGAAGCAGTTGAAGCAGCGCCCCAAGAGCTCCGGAGGCACCTGCGGGCGCGGCGGGCTCGCCGGCGCCGTCGTAGCCGCGACCGCCAGCTCAGCTGTCCTCAACACCGCCTTCCGCTTCCTCCACAGGGTCTTGCGAGACGGAGGTTTGGGGATCCAGGACAGGCGATCTTTGACTCTTCCCCCCGCCGGAACGGCCGCCACCGCCGCCGAGGACACGGCCTGTTCCGCTCCCAAGCCCTCCTGGGACGAGGACTCGGAGGACAGGCCCAGCCCGGACACGATCGGCCGCTCGCCTCTCAAGGTCTGCGTCGACGAGACAGAAGCAGGGCTACCCTGCGCCTCGCCGCCGTGCTGGCCACTCACGACCAGCAGCGCGCGCGGGTGCCGGGGCGACTGTCCGTCCATGGCGAGCAGGTCGAAGTCGGGAGGAGGAAGGGGAGAGTTCCTGCGGGCAGGGCAGCTACCGGCTCGCCGGGAGGTGGACGCCGTGGCCGGAGCGGCCAGCGGCGGGGAGAGCGGGAGGAGGAAGGGGAGAGCGCACTATGGTGATGTGAAGCTGCCTATGGACACCAAAACGCACCCCAAGTCCCTCCCGTCATTGATGACATTTGACTACTCATGGATAAATAGAATTTCAGTTTCTTTATATAGAACTAATAAGTTTGAGCTAGATTATTTTTGTTAGGCAAGCTTGGGCCTAAACTGAATTACGGGCCAAAAGAAAAAGCAACTCACCAGGATTTGCTGCTCGGAAGCGAAGTGCGGCCCAACCAGACTTTGGCACAGTCACGGTATTCTGGTGCTTTGCCTGCCGAGCCTTCTAGAGCTACGGGGTAGTACTTTGCGCTGGGTTTCAGGGATGGGCCCTAAACCAGGTAGGCACATCCGATAGGTCCAGAAGTCATCCCCACGTCATTACCCTTTTGGTAAAACGGTATGTGATTGAGAGGTTTCAAATGGCATGTATGTACTGGTGCAATAACATACTCATTTTGCGATTATAAGCAGCATGGACAGAAGACACGTCTATCCGTAATAAAATTTGACTTGAATACATTTAGTGATTGAATAGCAACCAATTGAATAATTTTACACCATATAATGGAAAAGGGGATATTTCATATTTCAACCGAATGAAACAAAAAAGAACACACTACTTACAACAATCTTAACAACTATATGTTGATCAATCAACCAACTAAATAAATAAACTTAATTTTGATTTGTAATGTTTGCACGCTCCAAAAATTCACGGGAGTTAACACCTAGGCATGCCCGGAGGACGACGCATCATTTTTGCCTCAGGAGTTTTTCCATCCTTCACGATGAACACGGTGTCCATTCCCCACTCCGAATGTCGTTCAAAGTGGCAATGCATGAACCACACACCTGCCCAACCAAAACAAGCAAAACAAAATTAATATCCATGCCTATTTGCCTGGTCCTGTTTATTTTTATTTGATGGCATTTGCCTAATCATGGATAAATAGAATTTCAGTTTCTTTATATAGAACTAATAAGTTTCAGCTCTAGATTATTTTTGTTAGACAAGCTTCGGCCTAAACTGAATTGCGAGCCAAAAGCTAAAGTAACTCACCAGGATTTGCTGCTCGGAAGCGAACAGCGGCCCAACCAGACTTTGGCACAGTCACGGTGTTCTGGTGCGGCGGGTCGATCAAATTATAGGTGGCTGGATCCGTGGTCTGGTTGAAGTTTCCGAGCCCCCTACCAACCACGTAGAAGTTGAAGCCGTGCAGGTGCATGGGGTGGTTCTCCGCGCCGAGGATTCCCGTGTCCTGGAACACCACCTCCACCACGGTGCCGTACTCCACCACCTTCACCTTGGTGCCCTGCTTCGTGAACCAGCGCTCAGGGGGGACGTTGCCGTCGGTAAAGTTGAAGACGAAGGGCGGCATGTCGGGGAAGTCCGTCTCGTAGACGCCCCGGACGGAGCTGTAGTAGGCGTCCAGGATGTCGACGGACGGGAGGTGGAAGCTGATGTTGTTGAGGCTCGCCGCGAACCGGCTGCCGGCTGGGCCGTCGCACGTCCCGTTGCCCGTGGTGCAGGGGAGAACGTTGACGGCGATGGTGATGAGCATGTGCTCGTCGACCTCTGTCGGAACGTCTACGGGATGGTCCTTGCTGCCCAGGGACCGGAGCTGCGCCGTGTATGCTATCCCCGCGTTCTCGTCGTCGATGGCCGGAAGGTTATTAGGGAAGTCTGGCTTGATGGCACGCGCGGCGGGCGGCGCGTCCGTGTACTCCAGGATGGCCGTGGCGGTTGTGTTGTCGAACCCGATGTTGGCGTTGGTCGCCAACGTCCGGGCCGCCATGTAATACATGCCATTGGAGGAGCCGTTCGCGACGCGGTTGGCATGGAGGAGCGCGTCTACGGTCTGTCCTGGCGAGATCAGGATCTGGTCGACCGTGAAGGGCTTTGTGTAGCGGGCGTCGGTGCCAACCACGGTGAGGCGATGCCCCGCGGCGCCGAAGAAAAGATCGTTGGCGAGCCCAGCGTTGATGATCCGGAGAAGGTACGTCTTGCCGCTCTCCACCTGCGCCTTGAAGGTGCCGTTCTTGGAGCACGGGAACAGGTCTCCCGGCTGGCCGTTGATGGTGTTGGCGTCTGAAATGCTGACCTCGCCACCGGTCCTCCTGGACTCTTCCAGCATCAGGTTCACGTCGGCACTCCACCACTCACCTGCGAATCGGAACGCTGATCGATTAATACAACATGTAGCATTATACTAACTACTACTCCCTCCGTCTCAAATTAATTGCCACAAAGTTTGACAAAAATAGATGTATCTAACACTATATTACGTCTAGATACATCTAGTTTTGTCAAACTTTGCGACAATTAATTTGGGACCGAGAAAGTACCTCCGTTCAACATTACCTGACTTTCTTTTGTACAAATATGAATGTATCTAGCCATATTTTAGTGCATAGATACATCGATATTTAGATAAATGAAAGTTAAGTAGTACTCCCTCCGTTCCAAAATAGATGACTTGCATATATCCAAACATGTATGTATGTGGACATGTTCTAATCTACATACATGCATATATGGATAAAATGGAAGTCATCTATTTTGGAACGGAGGGAGTAGTATTGTTGAAGGAGGGAGTAGTAAATGTAAGGAAGTAGGTCTAAGAATCCATACTGAGGATGATGGGTGGTAGCTCCTTGTGCGGCTTCTTGAAGGGGAAGGTGGTACCGATCTTGGGGTGGATGACAATGGCGCCGTGGATGGTGGTGCGGTCGTAGTCGCTGTGCGCGTGCCACCAGAGCGTGCCTTCTTCCTCGGACAGGAGGACCGTGTAGGTGAGGTTGCTGCCGGGCTGGATGGGACACTGGGTTATGTACACCGGCCCGTCCGACCATGGGTTCCGAGGTTGGTCCACGCCGTGCCTGCGCATGCGAACGTTAACCGGAAGCCGCTAGGCGAAGATCCATTGGTACGTTAATCGGCAGCCGCTAGCCGGTGCAGAGCAGGAAAATTACCAGTGGATGGTGATGTTTTTATCGCCTTGGTTGTAGACGTTGACGACGACGACATCGCCCTTGCGCGCGGAGATGGTCGGGCCGGGGAACTGGCCGTTGACGGTTAGGATGGTCTTCTCCTGGCAGAGCCTCGTGTAGTTCGTCTCCTTAATCTGCACAACATCGCACGAAGTATGTACCGATCGTTAGAACTCAATCATCTCGTTTGCATGAAGGTATCTATCACTGTCGCTCTAATAAGTTTGCAAAATAAATACACATGCGCATGCAGGGAAGATCGAGTGTCGAAAAGGGAGAAATTAATAGTAGCAATCCGAAACAGGAAATAAGCTGGATCGACGACGACTTACGAAAAAATCGTAGTGGTGATGCTTGAATCCCTCAGCCGGGCCAACTGCTGCTCCAAGTGCTAGAACCACACCAAGTAACCAAATCACCCTACCCATGGCCATGGAGATCGTTGCCGGAGATCAAGGGGAGCTAGCGAGAGGTAGCACTTACGTGTATGTGCTAGGTACGTAGCTGTTTGTGTTTGAGCAAGCTTGGAATGCGATCTATTGTGTGTGTGGCCATTGGAAGCAGATGCACGAGGCATTTATAGGAGTCGAGGAAGAGAGCATGCAAAGCCGGCCGGTCGACGTGGAGGATGCATGCAGGGTGCGGCTGTTTGACGTCAGATTACTCCGTTCATATGATTAGGAATGCTGGCCGAGTCTTCCACGCTTCGTGTTACCCGGCCTAGTCCGGGCACCCTAGCAGCCGCGGCGATGTGCAACGCATATGGTTAGCGTGCTCCAGATGATTTGGCCTTGATGGCCTTGCCTTGTTGCTGCGACGGCGACCCTCCAACCCTTCCCCGGAAGAAACCCACGACGCCGGTGCGCGGCGATTCCAGCATTTGTAAATGGGAAAAGTCAAGTTAATTGACTCGAATAGTCCGGGTTAGATTACACAGGACATGCATGAGAGAGCACGGGCGGCAGCATCCTAGATACTTGCTTCACTAGCTGCAAAGTTGACAAAGCAATATTAAACGCGGCAATGGAAGTGAAAAGTTGGCATGTCGTACCTGCCTACGCAAGCAGTCAAAGGGTGTACCAAATCCATGCTATGTCTCGTCACCAACGAAGGAGAGCTAGATTTTATGCACAGTACTGTACCTGCTTATGTTGTTTCTCTTAGTTGTTGTGGGTGTAGCTTAACCTGAACCTTATTATTGGTTTCATTTTCTTGAAATCAAATCGGGAGCGAGGTGTGCTCCTTCAATCGAAAAAAATAAATTCAACTAGAGATATGTAAAATATCGACACGGAGTTACAAACGAGAGCACAACCTGCCCAGGTAAGACATGCATGAGACATCACACGTGCGCATCTGATTCTGCTTGAGGCAGCATCCTAGCTCTACTACTTAGCTTTAACGAGAACAAAGTAGTATTAACGAGAAAATGGAAGCTAGTGAAGCTGAGATGTCTTACCTGCATACGGAAGCAATCAAAGGGAATCCCGAAATCCATGCGTGCATGTCTCGATCACCACCGAGGCACCGACGGAAGACCTACTAGAGTTTTCAAAATCAAAATTGAACTGTTAAACCTCAACGCGGATAAATTTAGAAACCGTTGAATCTTGCAACGTGAAAGGGATAGTTAGGTGTACCCTGCTTTTGTTCCGGCCCGACAAAGCTATACATGTATCAAACCCGCTATTATACAGCTATGTGATTATGCCACTTCCAGGCATTATTTGAAGTTGATGGTTATTAGGTTCGGAACATTACATTCCTAGTTTTCTACTCTATCTAGGTATATTCAACTAGATGCAAAATACTCTCACGGACTTAGGGTCTATTTGATTCATAGGATAGGAAAACCATGAGAATAGGAAAAACATAGTATTGCAATGTCATGTCCACTCCAATCCTATGGGATTTATCATGCACAAAACTTTGTTTTATTCTATCAAATGAATTGTAAAAAAAAATGGGAGTGGATGTTACATTTCCTATAGGAACTAGTACAAAATTCCTATAGGAAAAGTTCCTACAGGATCCAATCCTACAAATCAAATAATCAAGTTAGAAAATTTTCCTATAGGATTGAATCCTCCCAAAATCTTACATGTTTCCTTTGAATCAAAGGAGGCCTTAAAGGGCAAGGTTTATGACCCGTTTTCCCGCACCTTTTTCTCCAATCGATCTCATTGGCCACCGTTGGGCAAAACCCGCGCGGCCAATAGTTGTGGCGGTGTGGCGGGGCTTCAAGTGGTTCCATGGTGGAAGGCACTGCACCTTAGCAAGAAGCGGCGCATGGTGGATTCAATGGGTAGCAGCCGACCATCGCAATTATGCCCTTGCCACTTGCGAGGACGGGTCAAGGCTTTCCAAGCCAGAGAATGTAGGATTTGGGCGGCCCTTCATGTGTGTGGCGCTGGACTTTCGAACTGTTGGTGGAGATACCTTGATGGCACGATAAACTTTTCGACGTGATCTTCTTAGGTTAGTAAGTGGAGGCTTCAACAGAAGATGATTACTCGAGTACTCATTCTTGACCTCCAGAAGGAAACCATACGTCCAACCATAGTTAGTTGCACCCAGCAATCATGAATGCTATTATCCAGATGATGCTACTATTTGGATTTTTACCGGACTTGATCTTCAGGATGAAAACCTAGGATCCGTCATGGTGGCGCATCGTCCTTCAAACAATGCTTTTGGAGAAACATTATCACGGTCCATGTGTTGTCAAGGCTGTTGTTAATGTCAATAATGTCTATACCTGTTGCATGTCGTTAATGGATTTGGGATGACATTTTGGTGTCATGCTTTTTTTTTGTTATGAAAATTGCTGGTGTAAATCTCCTGTTTCGACAATGAAAACGCTTAGGTACCAGTAATAGGATTCCCCTATGATTTGAAGAAAAAGATAGATTCTATAATAATTGACCTTTGACATATATTCTATATCAACCTAATATTTTGATATATTAACTTCTATCGAGAGAGAAAAAAACGGCTAGAGTTACTTACGTACTCAGGGCATCTCCAGTCGTTGCGCCCCCCCAGGACGCAAAAACCCTCGCTTTTTTTGCGACGCGGCGCGAAACGACGCTATTATCGGAACTGGGGGGGCGCGTTTCCCAGCCGTGAACCCAGGCCGCCCCCCAGCGGCGACTCGGCCAAATTTGGGCAATCAAAAAAAAATCCCACCAAATAAATAGAGTTTTGCCACACAAATAAATAGAGTTTTGCCACACAAATAAATAGTTCAACAATTTTTAAAAAAAAGTACACTAGTCATCGTCCTCAACATTGCCATTCCCCTTTCGCGCCCATAAATGCTGCACCAGGTCATCCTGCAGAGCATGATGTGTTGCAGCGTGTCGAATCTCCTGTCGCTTGGTGAGGAAGTCTGTCCATGATGCCGGCACCTCGTGATCAACATCTGCAAGAGGGCCCTGCCGGTAGTATGGTGTGCTTGCCTCACTGTCAGGCACCGGGTCATCCCGCTCACTCTCAATGATCATGTTGTGCAAGATCACACAACACTGCATCACCTCCCACATGTTGGACTTCGACCAAGTCATAGCTGGGTACCGGACAACAGCGAATCGAGATTGCAGCGCACCAAATGCCCGCTCAACATCCTTCCTGCAAGCCTCCTGGCATTTGGTAAACCAAGCTTTTGCGCTTCCTGGGATAGGGTTGGAGATGCTCTTCACAAATGTTGCCCACTTCGGGTAGATGCCATCTGCAAGATAGTACCCTTTTGTATACTGGTGTCCATTGATCTCATAGTTCACAGGGAGGGCATGGCCTTCGACAAGATCGGCAAAGACATTCGAGCACTGCAAGACATTGATGTCGTTGTGACTTCCAGGCATACCAAATAATGAATGCCAAATCCATAGATCGTACGAAGCCACGGCCTCGAGAACCACCGAGCACTCTCCCTCCTTTCCCTTGTACATCCCCTGCCAGTCAAATGGGCAGTTCTTCCATGCCCAGTGCATGCAGTCGATACTGCCAAGCATCCCCGAAAACCCTCTTGCTTCATTCTCTGCGAGGAGACGAGCAGTGTCTTGCGCATTGGGTGATCGCAGGTATATTGGGCCAAAAACTGCAACCACTGCCCGACAGAACTTGTTCAAGCACTCGAGGGCCGTGGACTCGCTCATGCGCAGGTAGTCATCTTGTGCATCTGCGGGAGCACCGTATGCAAGCAACCTCATGGCCATCATGCACTTCTGGATAGAGGTAAACCCTACCGTGCCGGTGCAGTCCTTCTTCAACTTGAAGTAGGTGTCGAACTCCCGGATGACATGCATGATCTTGAGGAAGAGCGTGCGTTTCATCCTGAAACGACGCCGGAACACCTTCTCGTCGTTGGTGGGATCCTCGGCGAAGTAGTCGGAGTAGAGGATGCAGTAGCCCTCGTACCGCTGTCTCGGTCTGCTCTTGCGGCGACCGGGCTTCGATCCAGTGCGGCGCGGCGCGGCGTCCTGGGCCTGCAATCCGGCCAGGCAGCTCAGGACGAGCAGGTGCTCCTCGTCGTCGATGGCAGCCTGGTCTTCCTCGTCGAACAGCTCGGCGAGCATCTCCTCGGCGTCGGAGTCCATGGCTCGGACAGAGCGTCGAACACCTTGCGGGCGGGTGGACGCGGCTCACCGGGTACAACCTCCTCCGCGGCGGAGACGCGATCGAACGGCGGCGACGATGTGGGGGACTAGCCGGCGGTGGTTTGTCTCGTCGATCTTGTGCGATTGGAGCCGACAGCGACGGCGTGGAGCGCGGCCGGTGGTGTGGCGACGGCGAGGCGGGCGAGCAGAAAAGACGAGTCGGGGGGTGGGGAAAGTGGGCAAATAGCGCTCCCCTCGCCGACAGCGCTGGCCCACGCGCGCTTTTCCTTTCGCCGCCCCCCCCCCCCCCCCCCCCCCCAGGCCGAACCCAACGGGCTGGGTTCCGCCTGGGGGGCGGCGCTAATTTCCGCCGAAACTGCGCTTTTTCAGATCCTGGGGGACGACTGGTGAAAAAACGACGCTATTCACGCAAAACGGCGCTATTTTGCGTCCTGAGGGGCTCTGGGGGACGACTGGAGATGCCCTCAGTGACACATCTTCGAACTGGCTAGCTAAGTAGCCTACGCTAGCTGCAACTTGCAGGTACGCCTGCAAACTCCGTGATGCCAACAGCGCCACTGTGTCTTCTTCTGATTTTTGATCTGATTTAGACAAAATAATGTAACGACGGCCGGCCGGCATTCATCTGCTAATCCCAGTCATACGAGCCATGCAAGCAAGTGCAACTGCTTAAACAACACGTGACTCGAGCAAAAACCTGACCGATTTCTTCGATCCTTTCCATCTAGAACTCTTGACCGGATATTTCTACCGGTGCATGCATCGACAGGTTTTTTGCGAAAGCGAAATGCAGGAACATATATTTAATTGTTTTTGCTTTGATAGTGGTCCTAGTATCACCAACCGGAGTACTATACACTATAATTAACAATAAAAAAATGAGAGAGTAATTAACAATAATTTATTTCCACATTAAAGGAGGAGTAGTAGTACTTTTGTTTTCTCATCCAGAACAGTATTAGGCCTTGCATGGGATGCTGTATTTTAGCCAACATGGGCGTAATATTAGGTCCTGCTGAAAATCCGGAGCAAAGACTATAATATAAAATCCACTGACAATCAAGCGGGCCCTTACACTAGTATCATGCACATGATACTAGTCTATGTTACTACTCCCACAATGGGTATTAACATGTTTGTGATATCATATAGTGATGAATTTATTGTGATATATACTCATCTTGTCTCGTAATGTGTTATGTTACGGTATCTATCTATGATACCACCATCACCTCTCTCCTCATTAATTACACTGTCACATCAGCTTTTTGCTAACAGGGAATGCATGATACTACCTATGATACCCCCATTGTGGCTAGTCTTACTAGTATCACCAACCGGTAGCTAGCGATGTCATAAGTGATAGTCAAACATGAAATAGCTTTAGTTATGACCTGTTGCATGATTGTCTGAATGGAAGAGGATTAATCAAAAACCGACTATTCATCGATGGACTTATTTGATTAGTCAGTTTTTGTACTTATATGTGCCGTCCAATACCAGACGTGTCATCAAATGCTATCTAGATCGCTTTCTTCTTGAAGAGATTATTTATGGTCCGTATGCACGCTCCCTTTCAAGACTGGCAAATGAACGGGAGAAAATTAGGTCCATATATAGTCTCGTGGCTGACTTCTAGACTAGTATCATTAATTATTTGTTATAATATAATGATTTGGTTTAGCGCTCAGCTAACGTTCAGCTAGATGAGCGCTAAGCTAATGCTTAGCTAGCTGTGTATCCGTCTGATGCTCGATGCTCTGCCTCAAGATTGGTTTCTATGGTGAGCGGGGCTGGGTTTGTAGTTTTTTCTTAGGGGTGGCTGGGTTTGTAGTTGGGATGGCTTCCTAAGAGGTGATTGAGTGCAGTTGGGCTTTCTGAGATCGTTGATTGGCTATTTTTTGTAGGTGGGCTTCCTGAGTTCATGGGCGGCACTGGTTTTGTAGTCGGCTGTTGTGTAGTATGCAGATTGGTTTTGTAGTGGGATGTTGTGTGCTCTGTTCATAGTATACAGGTTGGTTTTGTTGTACTTTCGTTCTTGTTCGCTTTATTGTTGTTGACATATTTAATGGCCACTAAAGATGTTCAAGTTTGTAAACGCGGTTGCAATTGAGACATTTTTTATAGTTGCAAGTGGGGTTGAACTGAAATATTTTTCTAATTGCAAATGGGATTGAAACTGATATATTTTGTCTAGTTACAAGTGGGGTTGCAATTGATATCCTTTTTCAATTACAAATGAGTTGCAGTTTAGATATTTTTTCTAGTTGCAAATTATAGGTTGCAACTGAAATATTTTTTTCCGTTGCAAACACGATTGCAATTGGGACATTTTTCGTAGTTATAAGTGGGGTTGTAACTGAGATATTTTCCAATTACAAGTGGGGTTGTAAGTGACATATTTTGTCCAGTTGCAAATGGGGTTGCAATTGAGATTTTTTTTCTATTATAAATGAGTTGCAACTTATATATTTTGTCTACATGCAAATTGGGTTGCAACTGAAATATTTTTGCCCGTTGCAAACACGGTTGCAATTGAGACATTTTTTGTAGTTGCAAGTGGGGTTATAACTGAGATATTTTCTAATTGCAAATGAGGCTGCAACTGGCATATTTTTTTCCAGTTGTAAGTGAGGTTGTAACTAAGATATTTTACAATTGTAGCTGGGGTTGCAACTGGCATATTTTGTCCAGTTGCAAGTGGGGTTGTAACTGAGATATTTTACAATTGCAAATGGGGTTGCAACTGACATATTTTTGTTCAGTTGTAAGTGAGGTTGCAACTGAGATCTTTTTAAAAAGTGAGTTGCAACTTAGATATTTTGTCCAGTTGCAAGTTAGGTTGCAACTAAAATATTTTTCTAGTTGCAAACACGTTTGCAATTGAGATATTTTTCGTAGTTGCAAATGGGATTGTAACTGAGATATTTTCCAAAATTACAAGTGGGGTTGCATCTGACATCTTTTGTCCAGTTATAAATAGAGTTGTAATTAAAATATTTTGCCATTTCTAAGTATGGTTGAAAGTAAAATATTTTACCTGTTTTAAAGTGGCAGCGGTGGAACTAGCGTAGCTGCCGGCCGATCATGCATGCTTCTCTCCGTTCGTAGGCACATACGAAACTGTGCCAAGGTCAACAACAAAAAATACTAGCGTGCCAAGTTTGCTGACATCAACTGATTGAGATTTAGCTTAAATCTCCAGCTAGTTGAGCATTAGACAGACCCATAATATAATCGTACGTACTATTTGGCGATTGGCCGGTGGCTGGTTCTTAATTTCTCCTAGGACAGATTAATCAACGATACTATTTTCTTCGGTACAGCTGGGGAAAGTTAATACCATACTCATAAAAACCGCAAGACAAGTATATCCATGTGCTGGAAGTCTAAAACGTGTTGCAGCATACATGTAACGGATATGAGCTGTCTTACAAGGTAGCTAGCCGCCAGTTGGTACCGCCTAACATTTTTCATTTTCAATCTAACAAGTAATGTGTACTCACACAAAAGAAAATGTAAAATGAAACACCGAGAAATAGTAAACGATATTAATTCAAAGTCAACTCACATAAATTCAAATAGAAAAACACGAGTATGCTTGTCAAATACTACATACATAGGGCACACTAACCCATATCTGACAGCAGATAAAGGTGAAGTATCAGGTGAAAACTGCTATTGAGTGAAAACTTGAAAACTTTCCTCGTGGACAATCAGATCGAGAGGCAACGACACAGATCCGAGGTGGGATTCTAACCAGCCACTTAAACGCCTATTAGAACATAACCCCCTAAGTTTAATCTCTCTCTACCTTTCTACTCCTTCAATCCACCCCGCACCAAATCTCCCCAGCATTTGCTCCACCGGGCGACGGCGTCCCGGCTGCCGTCTGTTTCATCACGCAATGGCGGCGCTCACCCCGCAACTGCATCAGGGCTGCCGGAGGCGCTACCCCCACGCGACGGAGACCTGGCGGTCGCTGCCCCGATGCGATGGCGACCCGACGGTCGCTGCCCAGATGCGATGGTGACCCGGCGGCCTCGGCGCTACCCTGAGACGAGGATGACCTCACGGCCGCGGTTGCTGCTCAATCTTATGCGGACCTTGCAACCTAGGGACTACTTGCTCGTCCAAGCTGACTGAATGTTCCAAGACTGAAAGTGGAAATGGTGTTGTACTAGAAGTAGAGTAGGAGAGATGATGATGCACTACATTTGTGGGGGCAGACCGGATCTCCGTCGCGTGGGAGTAGCGCTGTCGGCAGCCGTGACGCGGTTGCTTGGTGGATCACCGCCATCTCGTGGTGGAACAGACGAGAGCCGGGACGCTGTCGCGTGGTGGATCGCCGCCGCCTAGTAGAGCAGACGTTGGGGAGATTTGGTGCGGGGTGGATTGAAGGATTAGTAACCTAGAGCGAGATTGCACTTAGGGGGTTATGTGCTAATAGGCGTTTAAGTGGTTGGTTACAATCCCACATCAGATCTGTGACATTCCTTCTCGATCTGATGACCCATGAGGAAAGTTTTCAGGTTTTCACCCAATAGCAGTTTTCACCGGATACTTCGCCGTAGATAAAACTCATAAAAAAAAACCTCGGCGGTGAGTGAGCATCTTGAGCGGATAGTATGGCCACCTAGAGAGGGTGAATAGGTGCTAATTCTAAATTTTAATACTTTTTCGATTTAGTCTTGACACAAAGGTATTTTCTATAGATATGCAACTACGGTGAATTTACCTATATGGCAAGAGCTACACAAGTAAGAAACAAACACAAAGTGAAGGTAGAGGATAGAAGGAACCGATAGCAGAAGCACGCGGAGACAAGGATGTAATCCCGAGTTCCTCCATATGAGAGGAATACGTCTCATTGGAGGGGTGTGAGTTTCGCCACGAATGCATACTCAACGCCACAAAGGTTTCACCCTATTCTCCGATGAATTTCGCCAGAAAGGCCTAGTCCACCTTCCACTATGGAATACTTCAAGGCGAAATCCAGAGCCTTTACAATGAGCTTGATGCACACACCCACAACTGAATTGGGGGCTCTCAAGAACACCAAGAATCTGCTACAAACAACAAGTGAGTAACAATGAGGTCTAGGTTTTCCACAAGGAAACCCTAGAAACAAATCTCTAAAGTGAATGAAGGAAAAATGAAGAACGGCTTGGTGAAGATGTAGATCGGGGTCTTCTCCTTGAATCCTCTGAAGATCAACGAGTTTGGGTGGAGGGATTGGAGGATCTCTTGAGTTTGGTGAGCTCAATTAATGGAGACTTCAATGTTGGACGAGCTAACCAGCGGTGGAAGAAGGGGATGGGGTATTTATACCCACTACTCAATTTCTAGCCGTTTGAGATATTTCTGCGTCTGTCACACCGGAGACTCTAGTCTAACAAAGACTCTAGCAAGTTTCCGTGGGGCCGAAAACATTGCAAAAGTCTGGAGACTCCGACAACTTTCTGGACCGCTTCCAGGAGGTGACACCACTTTCGTCTTCGCGCAGGGAAAGGGTTGAGGGCAGAGATTCTCACCTTCGCATGCCTAAGACTCTGGCAAGGGTGGAGACTCCGCAAACTCTCCGCACACTTTCCGTCAGGAGTCCAGGGGGTGACACCAACTTGCTTATCGTGCAGGGAAAATCTAGAGTCCGAAGACTCCGGCCCCTTCACATGTGAGACTCCGGCTAGGCCGAAAACTCCGGATAATCTCGAGATACATGATACGTCATAAACGTATCCTTAATTTCTGATGTTCCATGTTATTTTCATGCCATATGCTACATGCTTTCCTTACACTTTATGTCATTTTAATCGATTTCCCGGAACTAACCTATTGACAAGATGCCACAGAGCCAGTTCCTGTTTGCTGTTGTATTTAGTTTCAGAAAAGTTGTTCTGGAAATATTCTCGGAATTGGAAAATTCGAAGCCCAGAAGTCTTAGAATTCCCGAAGGTTCCACGGAGTCCCAAAGAGGCCCGGAGGGGGGCCACACCATAGGGTGGCGCCCCTGGCCGCACCTAGGGGTGGTGTGGGCCCCTCGGGCGCCCACCTCCATCGCCCTTTCGCCCATATATTCTCTCCGATGCGTGAACCCTAAGAATATACCACATTTCCACGAAAAATACCCGAGGTCGACATTATCGTTAACCCGAGATCGGGAGGGTTTTGGAGTTCTCCTCGGCACCCTACCACCATGCCCACCTCCGGAGTGATATGTGGGTAATTCATCCTTGGACTACGGGTCCATAGCAGTAGCTAGATGGTTGTCCTCTCCTCTTTATGCCTCATGTTTAGATCTCGTGAGCTGCCTTACATGATCGAGATCATCTTATTGTAATGCTACATGTTGTGTTTGATGGGATCCGATGATTATTGAATGCTATGTCTCTTGAATATCAATCTATCATGTTGTCTTCATCTGTATGTTATTTATGATCTTGCATGCTCTCCGTTGTTAGTAGATGCTCTGTCCAAGTAGATATTAGTGACTCCAAGAGGGAGTATTTATGCTCGATAGTGGGTTCATGCCTCCTTTGCATCTGTGCTCGAGTGACAAAAACGTGACGGATGGAGGATGTGATGTTGCCATTAGGGAGAAAACAACGATGTTTACTTTGTTTATATTGTTTACATTACACACTTTGCTTACTGTGATTATTGGTTGCTTGCAACTTAATACCCAACGTTTGTTCGTATGATATTCGGAGGGTGGATTATTAGTCATAGATGCAGTTGGATGACGGTCTATGTATCTTTTTGTAATGTCCGCATGAATCTCATAGTAATCAGCATGTCATGCATGTTTCATTATCTATCAATTGCCCAGCTGTAATTTGTTCACCATGCATGTTAGCTATCTTTTATGGAGAGACACCACTAGTGAATTGTGGATCCCGGTCCATTTTCTCATACTGATAATACAACCATTGCAATCACTATTTTCACACTTCTGTTGTTGTTTTCATATTGTTCTCATACTGTTTTCCACACCATACATTTAACCTATTTTTTATCAGGAAAATCGGTGAGATTGACAACCTCTCTGCTACGTTGGGGGAAAAGTGAATTGATTGTGTTGTGTAGGTTCCACGTTGCTGCTGAACCGGTAGTGCGCCGAGCCATCTCAGCTGCATCAACCTTCTGAAGTGCTACTTCCTCCTACTGGTCGATTCAACCTTGGTTTCTTTTCTTAGGGAAAAATTTCTACTGCACTCTTCACACCTTGCGCTTGGGGTCTCCCAACGAGCGTGTGTCTACACTCCATCAATCATTTCTGGCGCCTAATACGTCTCAAACATATCTATAATTTTTGATGCTCCATGCTTGTTTTCTACCAATTGTCCTATGTATTTACTACGGTTTTATATTATTTATTGGACTAGCCTACTAATAGTTGCAAAGTGCACAAGCTCTTGTTTTACACTTTGATGTGTAGGAATTAATAAGAAAACACAAAAGGAGACTTGTTGGAGAAGGACTCTGACTTTCCTGAAATTTGTCCACCAACAGTTTTTACAGATCGTTAGTTTGACCCCCGAAGACAATGTCAATTGAAGATAAAATTGCCGACAAAGTTGTTGGGCATTTCCATAGATTTCATTTAAGCCTAAGAACATCCCAATCTGAGTTCGTATGCGACCTGTGGACCCGTTTTACTGGAAGACATATATCTGATTACGGGATTACGGGAATCAGTGACGTGATTATGTGAAAACGCAAAAGCTTTGCGTATTATTGCATTGATAGAAAGAGAGTTTATGTACAACCCTGTGAGGAGGCCACCCACACGGTACAACTCAACCCAGACAGCTCAGCGAACCTAGACTACGGAATGAGCTGACCGAGCCCTCTTGCCCTCGTTGTCACCCAGTCGCGAGCCTTAGCTTTGATAGTCACCACCAGCGCGCTAACCGAAGGGTTTGCATTGTCAAAGACCGCCGAGTTGCGATGTTTCTAGAGCAACCAAACCGCAAGCATCAGCGTAGAGGTGCCTTTGCGAAGCGGCCTGGAAGTGGAAATCAGGGTCTAGGACCACCATCCAACGAACTCGTCTTCACCCTCCGGAGTTCTAAAGGTGGATCGAATCCACGAGAGTACTTCGAACCACATAGTCCTGGAGAAGGAGCAGCCCGTGAGGATGTGCGACATGGACTCCGGAACCTGATCGCACAGGGGGAATCACGCGGGATGGGGCAGGGCGCGGCTTGCCAGCCGCTCCCCAGTCCAGCAGAGGTCCATGCAGGCGAGCCACATGAAGAACTTCACGCGAGGCGGGGCCCAGGTCTTCAAGATGAGCTTCCAGTTCATGGACTCAATGGCGCCGCAGAATAGGGCCGCGTAGGAAGAGCTTGCGGAGTACTCAGCGTCGCCTGTCCATCGCCAAAGCAACCTGTCCGGTGCCTCAGACAGCTGGACCCCCTGTGTAAGCCTCCACGTCTGCACATATTGCTAGAGGGCGAGCGGCGAGCAAGCCTCCGCTATGTCCCCAATCCAACGACGATCTAGAATCGCCTCCCTTACCGTCCGGCGCTTCCAGCGCCTCTTTGGAATGGTCGCGAACAAGGTCGGCGCCAGTTCCTTAAGAGATCTACCATCCACCCATTTGTCAACCCAGAAGAGTGCCTCCACGCCGTCCCCTAGCACCATCTCAGTAGAGGTCTCAAAGATGGCCCGCTCGGCCTTGGAGAATTGCATATCCAAGTCCTTCCAAGGTCTGTCCGGATCCGTGCGCATCCTACACAGCCAGCGCACCCCGAGGCTGATGGAGGTTCGAAATAGGTCCGGGATGCCAAGACCTCCCAGATTTAGTGGTCGGCAAACCCGATCCCAGTTCGCGTGGCAGTGCCCACCCTTGGCTTCCGTGCGGCCCACCCAAAGAAATCCGCGGAAGATTTTCTCCATCTTTTTGAGGTATTTCTTGTTGATGCTCAGCACCATGAGCTGATGCAGGGGGATCGCAGCTAGGACCGCCTTTATCAGCGTGAGTCGCCCCGCCTTAGGCATCATGGCGGCCTTCCAGAAGGGCAGTTTATCCGCCAACCTATCAACAATGGGCTGGAGCGTTTCACCCGAGGGTCTGCGGAGCCCCAAGGGGATCCCGAGGTATTGCACCGGGAAGAGGGCGATCTAACGGCCGATAGTAGCTGCCGCGAGAGTGGCCTCCTCATCAGTACACCCAATGGGGGATATCAAACATTTTGCGAAGTTGGTTCCCAGGCCCGAAGAGTCCCCAAATAGCGCTAGGATGTCGTGAATTGCGCGAAGCTCCCCTTGCCCGGAATGGCAGAATATGACCACATCGTCTGCGTAGAGCGAGACCGAAGTGATCAAATGCTGACGAGAGAGCCTGCGGAGGATCCCTAACTCCGCGGCCCTAGCCAACAGCCTGTTGAGAGTGCACATTATAAGCACAAATAACTGTGGGGGTAGAGAGTCACCCTGTCTCAGGCCCCACCGGTGCCAAATCGGGGGGACGGGCTCTCCGTTGAGCAACACCCTGGAACTCGCCTAGGAAAGGAGGATGGCCACTCATGCGCAGAATCTATCCCCGAACCTGAGTTTCTGGACCACCTCGAAGAGTAGCCCCCACGAAACTGAGTCAAAGGCCTTTGCTATGTCTAGCTTGAGCATCACCCTGGGCTCTTTCAGCCCGTGTAGCAGCCTCGCAGTCTGTTGGACCAACATAAAGTTGTCATGGATGCAGCTTTTGCGAATGAAGGCGCTTTGGTTTCTCTCTACCAGCCTTCCCAGTAAAGGAGTCAGCCTTAGGGACAGGGTTTTGGCCACCAGTTTGGCAAAAATGTGGATCAGGCTTATCGGCCTGAAATCGCCAATAGCGGCCGCATCTGGGCGCTTAGGGATCAGGATCATCAGCGCTTGGTTGAGACCTTGGAACCCCTATCGCACATCGCAAAGAACTTGCTGAATGCATCCATAAACTCGTCTCTCACGATGGCCCAACAGCTCTGAAGGAACTCCGCGGTTAAACCGTCCGGTCCCGGCGCCTTCCCCCTAGGGAGTCGCCTAACTACTTCTCACACCTCCTCCGCCGAGAACAGGGCCTCAAGCTCCAAAAGATCGATCTCCGGATGGAGCCCCAAGAAGTCCAGGATAAGGGTGTGATCTCTGTCGACTGAGGTGCAAAGAAGGGACTCAAAATGATTGAACACCACCTTAGCCATAGGGTCATGCTCAGACGTCTCGATCCCGTCCACCATGAGATTGCGGATCGAGTTCTTCTGTCTCATGTGGGATGCATGCTGATGGAAGAAGGGAGTATTTGCATCCCCCCTCTGAGATCCATGCGATCTTGGCCCATTTCCTAGCCATGATGCGCTCCAATGAGGCGAGTCCCAGATGGATCTGCTTGAGCCTTGCCCGAAGGGCCCGCTCATCCGCCGAAACTAGCCTCGCCTCCCTAGCATCGGTGACGTGATTGAGTCCAACTCTTACCATATTTCATGGATTCGGCCAAGACACGACTTTGGGGCCTTGTTAGAGCTAAGAAGGGTCCCTAGGAAGGTTCTAGAGGTTCCCAAGAGCCCTTGGATCAAGGGTCCATCCATCAGAGGGCCGGGGAGCATTGTCCCATCACATATAAGGAGAGGAAAACCCTAATCTTGGGCTGCCACCAAAATCCACGAATTTTGCCTCCCCCATGGCCTATCTCCATGGGGGGAGGGATCATATACAACACCAAGAAGCCATGGAGGAAGGGGGCTAAGGGGAAACGCTCCCCCATGATAGCCGGCCGACGCAGGAGGAGTCCCCTACGCTGCTAACGGCCGCCGGCGCCGCCCTGCGCCTCATGTGATGCCCCTTCTCCATCCTCTCCACCGTCTTCACCGCCATCTCCATCGCTAATTTCTCCTTGTATACAGTGGTTCATCCTCCCACACACCTTTTTACCGCCCTATGTAAACATGGTGTTTGACGTTATTAATTATTTGCATACGATCTATCGCATCTATGTCATGTTTGTGCAGACCCCTTCTGTCATATGATTGATTGTTGAATCTCTATGGATGGTTTGAGCTATATATTAAATTTGTTACAATCGGATGGTGTCATCATATGTTTATGCGCGCATGGATCACATCATAGGATTTATAGTATGTGGAGAAAGATAGAGGGAGGTGATACGTCAATTTTGCATCACCGTTTTATATTGTTATTTTCTGTTATTCATCGATATATTTCATGTTATGATGCATCCCTTATGTTATTTTATCTTATTTTGCATGTTTCATAATTTTTGGAGAATAAACACCGGGACCAGAATTCTTATGGAAAAAGCACCATCGAGATACCCTATTTCATAAGATCAGTAGAAGAGGAGGGACACTGGAGGTATCTTAGAAGTCCATAAGAGGGAGCCAGCCACGAGGAGAGCCGGAGGGGGGCCACCAGGGGCCCACACCATGGGGTCCCCCCTTGGCCGCACCGCCATGTGGTGTGGCCACCCTGGCCCACCTCTGGTGGATATTTTTCGCGTACTTGACTCTGAGGGAACCCTAAGACCCATACCATCATCGAAGATTTATTCCGCCGCCGCCTCAGGGCGGAAAACACCCGAGAGATAAAAGATCTCAGGCAGGGAGAAATCTGTCGGGGAAACTCCTCTCCGGAGAGGGGAAATCATCGCCATCGTCACCGTCATCGCTCCGGGCATCATCAAGATCGTCATCGTCATCATCATCATCATCACCACCAGCACCATCACCCTCACCATGCACCGTAATCCCGTTGTAACAATTAGGGGCCTCTATCATTGTTTTACATTAGATCTCTCTCCGGTGTGGATTACTTGTTAGTAGTTAATGCTTGTGAGATTTATCGGTGTTAGCAATTTATGACTAGATTGTTATCATCCATTATATCACCTCTGATTATGATCCATATGATTTCTTGTGAGTAGTTCATTTAGTTCTTGAGGACATGGGAGAAGTCATGATGTTAGTAGTGAAGTTATATTGAAGTAATATCTCGTTGTTCGGTATTTAAGTTGTGGTGTGATGGTGCAAATCTTGCACTCGTTGGGATACCCCAAGAGGAGGGTGTGATGAGCACAGCGGTAGGAGTTTTCCCCTTAGTTAAGAACCAAGGTTATCAATCCATTAGGAGAAAGAGGACCTTCGGAAGGTTGATGCCACCGACGGTGGTGATGGCTCACCGGTGTCAGCAACAATGTGGAACCTACACACAACACAACCAAAATACTTTGTCCCAACGGTATAGTGAGGTTGTCAATCTCACCGGTCTTGCTGAAAACAAAGATTAGACGTATAGTGTGGAAAATAATGTATGCTTGCAGTAAGTAAAGAAAGCAGGAAATAGTGGTGGTTTGTTTTAACAGTGTAGGAAAATGGACAGGGTTTCATAGGTTCATTAGTGGTGTCTCTCCATAAAAGATAGCATGTTGGGTGAACAAATTACAGCTGGGCAATTGACAAATAAAGGTTGCATGAAATGATGACTACTATGATATTTAGTGCGGGCATTACAACAATATACATAGACCGTAATCCAACTGCATCTATGACTAATAATCCACCCTCAGGTTATCATCCGAACCCCCTTAGGTATTAAGTTGCAAGCAACAAATAACTGCATTAATCAAAGTGTGTAATGTAAGCAATGATTATGCACGCGGGCACTCTCACCGCTGTTTTCTCCCTAATGGCAACAACACATCCTCCCCCTTCACGTTTCTGTCACTCGAGCAAGGCGATGAGGAGGCATGAACCCACTATCAAGCATAAATACTCCCTCTTGGAGTCACTAGCAACTACTTGGCCAAAGCAAACACTAGCAACGAAAAGCATGCAAGATCACAAATGACATATGCAATAAAGACTATAATCAACTTGGCATAAGTTCAGTATTCATCGGATCCCAGCAAACACAGCACATAGAGTTACATAAGATCAATCTCGATCATGTTAGGCAGCTCACGAGATCTAAAAATGGAGGCATATGAGGAGAAGACAACCATCTAGATACTGCTATGGACCCGTAGTCCAAGGATGAACTACTCACGCATCACTCCGGAGGCGGGCATGGTGATGTAGAGGCCTCCGGTGATGATTTCCTATCCAGCAGGGTGCCGGAGACAGCTTCAGAACCCCCCTGATCTAGGGTTGACAGTGATGATGGCTGCGGAACTTTCTGGGGATATTTGATCAGGTGTTTAGGGTTTTCAATCCTGGGGGAATAAATAGGCGAAAGGGCAGAGGCGGTGGAGCTCTGGGGGCCCCACACCACCCCCTGGCGCGGCTAAGGGGGGCGCGCCACACCATGGTGTGGGCCCCCTGATGCCCCTCTTCGACTCCTCTTCGGTCTTCTGGATGCTTTCGGGGAAAATAGGACTTCCGGCCTTCGAACTTTCCAATTCTGAGAATATTTCCAGAACAACTTTTCTGAAACTAAAAATAGCAGAAAACATGGAACTGGCTCTGTGGCATCTTGTCAATAGGTTAGTCCGGAAAATCGATAAAATGACATAAATAAGGGAGAAAACATGTAGCAATTGGCATACTATCATCATGGAGCATCAAAAATTATAGATACGTTGGAGACGTATCAAGCATCCCCAAGCTTAGTTCCTACTCTTCCTCGAGTAGGTAAATGATAAAACAATAATTTCTGAGGTGACATGCTACTAACATAATCTTGATCATAAAAATGTATAGGCATATGCAAGCTGAGATCATAGAACTTAAAACACAAACATGATAAATAGAACTTTAATAATAAAGCAAAGCAATAACTTTTCATCATGAAGAGTATCTCAAATAAAGGATCATGAGAAACAAAGCAAAGAAAGATAAACGTGTGTTTCAGGTATAGAGAAAGCATGGCAAAGTGATATTTCGCCAATCCTTAAGAGTGGGGTAAAACATAAATTCTAGGACACCTTCAAAGTTCATGAGGAAGACTAGAGAAAATAATTTAAGAACAAATGATATCACATCATGAAGTAATTATTGATGTTCATGGGACAATGCAAGTAGAACTAAGAATGTCAAAAATGCTCTCTCAAGTGTGCATAAAGTTAGAAGATGGTGACTCAACATAAAAGTAAAAGAAAGACCCTTCGCGGAGGGAAGCAGGGATCACTCATGTGCTAGAGCTTTTATTTTATTAAACAGAGGTATTAAAAGTTTGACACTCCTCACATCCATCTTTCACAAACCATGGCTAACTGAATCCTCGGGTGCCTGCCAACAATCACATACCGTGGAGGAGTGTCTATATTTTGGGAGATGTATGTTGAAGTCAACGAATGGTAAACAGAAAATACAGTACGTCACAAGCCAACTAGATTCACAAGAGTAGCTCCCATGTGAAGGACGCATCTGGGTAGAAGTTCATCCCTCTTTTTCTTTTGTTTACACAATTATGCTTTGACTGATAAATCAGGGGGGAAATAGTGAAGAGAATTTGTTTGCATTAGTTTGGGGTTGGGCACCCCGCTGCCAACTCTTCTATCATTTGGATAAGAGGATGAAGCCACTAGTCGAGGGTGTGAAATCCAACCAACAAGTGAGATAAAGATTGTGTATTGACGTTCTCATGAGCAAAAACAAGAACATAGAGCAGGAGTAATTTTGAAGGTTTTAAAGGTAACACATGAGCAATTTACTTGGAGTGGCAGGTAAATACCACATGTAGGTAGGTATGGTGGACACAATGGGAAAACATTTGGTTTAAGGGAGTTGGATGCACGAGTAGAGCTCATACTCACTACAGGTGGAGGCTAGCAAAAGACTGGGAGCGACAAATCAAGAGAGCATAAGAGCCATAATCATGCATAGCGACATAAGCATCATTAATTAAAGCATAAGCAGCATCATAGTTCAAAAACTAAGTGGTCATGGAGGATATTCGCGAATGGTTTGTAGTCATAAACATGGTGTGAGCATGCGCCAAGTCAACCAAATAAAACATTCGAAAGAGAATACCAAAAAATTATGCTTCCTTATGACAAGAACAGCTCGTGAATCTTTCGATGACATATTAAACACTCTCAGCTATTTGGGGCTATTCATGCTACTCAACATCACAAGGCTTTAGAACTAAAATAACATTTAGCATGGCATGAAAAAGTTCTAGCAACAGTCTATACAAGCTTCTACTTGCACCAATATAAATTCTACTTTAAACAACAGTTTATTTCTCCCAACAAGCACCATACAAAATATGTTTTAACAAAAACTCTCTAAATACTCCAGCAAGAAAACATGAGAGTACTCACATAATACTACTAAAACTAACAGCTCTAATAAGAGATGCATGCAAAACAGGAGGTAAATAAATGCAGCAGCCTGGCAGAGATTAAGAATACAAAGTATTCTCATAAAAAAGCGGAGCGTGTCACTCTCCAATAAAAGAATTCTGGGGTCCAACCAAGTTTATTGAAAAAATTAAAAACAAACTTAAATAAAAAACAAAAACAAACTGAAAACAAAAATAAAAGACGCTCGAAGTAAAGCACATAAGATGTGACCGAATAAAAATATAGTTTCACTAGAAGTGACCTGATAATTTGTTGATGAAGAAGGGGATGCCTTGGGCATCCCCAAGATTAGACACTTGAGTCTTCTTGGAATTTGCTGGGATGTACCACCGGGGCATCCCCAAGCTTAGGCTCTTCACCCTTCTTGATCACGTCATATCATCCTCTTCTCTTGACCCTTGAAAACTTCCTTCACACCAAACTTGTCACAATCTTCATTAGCAACGTTAGTGCAATCGAAATAATAAATTCACATGGTTCAGTTTCAACACATTTCTAACACTCAAAAACACATTAGCTACTGTTACAACTTCTTTTAAAACTCTTTTTCTCAAAAGAACACCAAAAGAAAGCGATTAAGATGCAAATGCAATTATTGGCAGAAATCTGTCAAAACAGGACAGCAGGTAAATATGATTTTTTTCATAAATATTTTTTGATCAAATCGAAACGTGGCAAACTAAGAAAAGTTGCGTATACACCCCAGTATTACGCGCAAAAAAACTCAGGTCATTTTGAATCTTCTGTGATTTTATACGGAATAAACAGTGGACAACAGAAATCTGTTTCCTGCGCAGAAATTCGAAATATAGCCTCAACTTTCCACTAGAGGATTTACTTGGCTCAACAAAAACTCAAAAGAAACGATACAGAGGGGTTGCTAAGGAAATGGACAACACCCAGGTTCAAAGCACACCAAAGAAAACGAAAGAAAACGGGTTGAAAACAGCGAAATAAAACGGATTGTCTCCTGGTAGCGCTTTTCTTTAACGCCTTTCAGCTAGGCATAAAAGGGGCAACTCAAGTATTTTCAAGTGAAGAATAATCAACATCATAACTTTCTCTAATAATAGAGTCAAAAGTAGCTTCATCCTCTTTCTAGGAAAGTGTTGCATACCTTTCTTGAGTGGGAATTGGTATTTAACACTCCCCTCTGTCATATCAATAACAACACCAATAGTTCTAAGAAAAGGTCTTCCCAAAACAATAGGACAAGAAGCATTGCATCCAATGTTTATAACAACAAAATCAACAGGGACAAGGTTATTGTTAACCATAATAAGAATATCATCAATTCTACCAAGAGGTTTCTTCTTAGCATTATCAGCAAGATGAACATCCAAATAACAGTGTTCCAACGGTGGTAGATCAAGCATATCATAAAGCTTTTGAGGCATAACAGAGATACTAGCACCAAGATAACACAAAGAATTGCAATAAAATTCATTTTATTTTATTTTAATGATAGGCTCCCAACCATCATCTAATTTTCAAGGGATAGATGTCTCAAGTTTCAGCTTTTCTTCCCTAACTTTAATGAGAGCATTGGTAATATGTTTAGTAAAGGCCATATTCATGGCACTAGCATTCGGACTTCTAGAAAGCTTTTGTAGGGACTTAATAACTTCAGAGATATTGCAATTATCAAAATCAATATTATTATCATCAAAATTAATGGGACCATTCTCTCCCAAATCTCTAAAAAAAATAGCACTTTTATCAGAAGCAATTTCAGCAGTTTGAGGCAGTTTAGCACGTTTCACAGAAGGGGTGGAGTCTTTGTTAACACCAACTACTTTACCATTAATAGTAGGAGGTTTACTAGCATTTGGAGCTTCGGTTTTACTAGTGGTGGTGATAGTGCAAACTTTAGCAATATTATTCTTTCTAGCCAATTCATCTTCTCTTTCCCACCTAGCACATAATTCAGCCATCAACCTAACATTATCATCAATTCGAACTTGAATGGCATTGGTTGCAGCAAAAGGATTATCTTCAATGGTTTCAGTTTTAGTAGCCATTTTATTGATCAAAGAAAATTGTGCCTCTAACACGCCGAAATACTAATCTCAGCACTTGAAATTTTACCCTGCAAACCAGAGATTTCTCTATTCAAATTTCCAATTTGTTGGCTAATAGTTCTAAACATAGTAGATTGTTCTTCCATAGTTTTAGTAAACAACTTATTTTGTTCATATTGCATTTGCATAAAGTTCTTAGTTGCTTTTTCAACTTCTGCAATCCTTTCCTCACTAGGCATTCCAGATCTACCATAAGAATAACCACTACCACTACTAGGAGGATAGGGCTTATAATCGTTTCCACCAAAATTGTTTCTATAAGCATTATTGTTAAAATTATTATTTCTAATAAAGTTCACATCAACATGCTCTTCTTGAGCAACCAAAGAGGCTAAAGGAACATTATTTGGATCAACTTGAGCTTTACCATTAACAAGCATAGACATAATAGCATCAAGCCTTTCACTCAAAGTGGAGGTTTCCTCAAAAGAATTTACCTTGTTACCTTGTGGAGCTATCTCAATATGCCACTCTGAATAATTTATCATCATATCATCAAGAAGCTTTGTTGCATTTCCCAAAGTGATGGACATAAAGGTACCTCCAGCAGCTGAATCCAATAGGTTCCTTGAGGAGAAATTCAGTCCTACATAAAAGGTTTGTATAATCATCCAAGTAGTCAGTCCATGAGTGGGACAATTCTTCACAATAGTTTTCATTCTTTCCCAAGCTTTAGCAACATGTTCATTATCAAATTGTTTAAAATTCATTATTCCACTTCTCAGGGATATAATATTAGCAGGATGATAATATTTTCCAATGAAAGCCCTCTTTACACTTAGTCCAGGAATCAATGCTATTTCTAGGGAAAGATAGCAACCATTCTTTAGCTCTTCCTCTCAAAGAGAAAGGGAATAATTTCAGTTTAATAATATCTCCATCCACATCCTTATATTTTTGCATCTCACATAGTTCAACAAAATTATTAAGGTGGGCAGCAGCATCATCAGTACTAACACCAGAAAATTGCTCTTTCATAACAAGATTTAATAAAACATGTTTAATTTCATAGAAAGCAGCAGTAGGAGCAGGTGGAGCAATAGGTGTGCAAATAAATCAGTGTTGTTTGTGCTAGTGAAGCCACACAACTTAGGATTCTCAACGGAACTCATTTTTAGCAGAATAAAAGCAAGCAAATAAATAACAACTATAAAGTAAACTAATTTTTTTGTGTTTTTGATAAAGAGAAGCCAAACAAGACAAAAATAAAAAAACAAGACAATAAGAAAAATAAAGAGGTTGAGAGTGAGAGACTCTCCTTGATGGTGCAGATCTTGCACTCGTTGGGATACCCCAAGAGGAGGGTGTGATGAGAACAATGGTAGGAGTTTTCCCCTTAGTTAAGAACCAAGGTTATCAATCTAGTAGGAGAAAGAGGACCTTCGGAAGGTTGATGCCACCGACGGTGGTGATGGCTCGCCGGTGTCAGCAACAACGTGGAACCTGCACACAACACAACCAAAATACTTTGTCCCAACGGTATAGTGAGGTTGTCAATCTCACCGGTTTTGCTGAAAACAAAGATTAGACGTATAGTGTGGAAAATAATGTATGCTTGCAGCATGTAAAGAAAGCAGGAAATATTGGTGGCTTGTTTTAACAGTGTAGGAAAATGGACAGGGGTTCATAGGTTCACTAGTCGTGTCTCTCCATAAAAGATAGCATGCTGGGTGACCAAATTAAAGCTGGGCAATTGAAAAATAAAGGTTGCACCGTAGTGCACATATATGACATGATGAATACTACGATATTTAGTGCGGGCATTACAACAATATACATAGACCGTAATCCAACTGCATCTATGACTAATAATCCACCCTCAGGTTATCATCCGAACCCCCTTAGGTATTAAGTTGCAAGCAACGGATAACTGTATTTAACAAAGTGTGTAATGTAAGCAATGATTATGCACGCGGGCACTCTCACCGATGTTTTCTCCCTAATGGAAAAAACACATCCTCCCCCTTCACGTTTCTGTCACTCGAGCTAGGCGATGAGGAGGCATGAACCCACTATCAAGCATAAATACTCCCTCTTGGAGTCACTGGCAACTACTTGGCCAGAGCAACCACTAGCAACGGAAAGCATGTAAGATCACAAATAACATATGCAATAAAGACTATAATCAACTTGGCATAATTTTAGTATTCATCGGATCCCAGCAAACACAACACATAGAGTTACATAAGATCAATCTCGATCATGTTAGGCAGCTCACGAGATCTAAAAATGGAGGCATATGAGGAGAAGACAACCATCTAGATACTGCTATGGACCCGTAGTCCAAGGATGAACTACTCACGCATCACTCCGGAGGCGGGCATGGTGATGTAGAGGCCTCTGGTGATGAATTCCTCTCCGGCAAGGTGCCGGAGAGAGCTTCAGAACCCCCCCTGATCTAGGGTTGACGGTGACAGCGGCTGCGGAACTTTTCGGGGATATTTGACCAGGTGTTTAGAGTTTTCCATCCGGGGGGATAAATATGTGAAAGGGCAGAGGCGGTGGAGCTTTGGGGGCCCCACACCACCCCCTAGCGCGGCCAAGGGGGGCGTGCCACCCCATGGTGTGGGCCCCCTGATGCCCCTCTTCGACTCCTCTTCAGTCTTCTGGATGCTTCCGGGGAAAATAGGACTTTTGGGCTTCGAACTTTCCAATTCTGAGAATATTTCCAGAACAACTTTTTCTGAAACTAAAAAAAGCAGAAAACAGGGAACTGGCTCTGTGGCATCTTGTCAATAGGTTAGTCCGGAAAGTCGATAAAAATGACATAAAGAAGGGAGAAAACATGTAGCACTTGGCATAATATCATCATGGAGCATCAGAAATTATAGATACGTTGGAGAGGTATCATGGTGATGTTCTTCTAGTGGTGTCATGTGAACGTCGACTACATTATACTTCACCTTTATGGGCCTAGGAGGATGCATTGTGTATTTGGCTACTAATTGTGGGGTTGCCGGAGTGACAGAAACCTAAACCCCCGTTAGGAAACCAATGCACGAGGGAGCGTAGAATCCCGGAGTTTTACGGCCGTGGTTAGTTTTTATCTTAATTACTTTCTTGTATTTGCGGATGCTTACGAGGGGTATAATCACAAGTATGTATTAGTCCTAGTTGGGCGGCACATTAGCATAGGTTCACCCACACAACACTTCACGAACCAATGGATATTAATCAACCGTAACGAACCGAAAGCACTTGACGAATTCCCATATGTCCTCGAGAACGTTTGGTAGTCATAAGTAACACAACCGGCTTGTCCTTCGCTCACAAAAGTATTGGGCCACTCGCTGCAATATTACTTACTGCACTTTATTTACTCGCACTTTATTTATCTGCTATATCAAAAACCTCCAAAAACCTGTTTGCTAGTGTTTACAGGGAATCCTCTATCCAACCTGCTTGTCAACACCTTCTGCTCCTTGTTGGGTTCGACACTCTTATTTATCAGAAGTACTACAATGCACCCCCTATACTTGTGGGTCATCACGACTATTTTCTGGCGCTGTTGTCGGGGAGTGAAGCGCTATTGGTAAGTGGCATTGGTAAGAGAAACTTTTACTGTGAGTGTTGTTTTTATTTTGGTCTGTTGTTTTATTTCATTATGGAGAATACTTTTGGTTCTCTGTTTAGGGGTACTTCTACCGTTGTTACTAGGGTAGTTGGTAACCCATCTTCTGCTGAATTAGATCCTTATAGAATACCTATGAAGATTGTTGGACGTGTTATGGATAAATGCTATTACGGTGATGGAACTGTCCATTCTGGTGATCATTTGCTCTTTATATATGAATTATGTGAGTTATTCAGGTGTGCATGTATTACAATGGATCAAGTTAAAAGGAACGTATTTTCCTTATCGCTGAAAGGAAGATCCGCTGAATGGTTCAAATTACTGAAGAATGGTGATTCTATTGGATGGGAGGAAATTGTTCCTCTCTTTTATTCTAAATTCTATCCTCCTAGTGAGATTCATAAAGACCTAAATCAAATCTATAATTTCTGGCCTCGTGATGGAGAGAGTATTGCCCAAGCGTGGGGGGAGAATGAAGTTATTAATGCTTAAATGTCCCGTTCATGAACTCCCGAGAAATATTGTTATCAATAATTTTTATGCAAGGCTTCTCTTCATGATAAGGATTTATTGGATGCTTCTTGTTCTAGATCATTCACACGTATGAAGGAAGAAGCTAAATGGGATCTTCTTGACTGTATTCAAGAAAACACTAAAGGATGGGAGAACGACAAAGGTAGAAAGTCAGGTATAAATTATGATTATGAATGCATTAAATCTTTTATGGGAACCAATGATTTCTATGATGTTAGTGTTGTTTGTGGTCTTGATTCTCAAACTTTTGCAAACTGTCTTAGAGCTTTTGCCTCCTATCTTGATATTCCTAAAAAGAATTATCACAAGTACCATGCACCTTATAAAGATATTTTTCCTGCTAGTAATATAGAAGTGCATGTTGTTAATCCCGTTGTTCCTGAGCCATATGTTCAAAAAATGTCTTTCCCTGCTAAAGTGAAAGAACACTCTATGGTGGCTTGTGTGGTTAATAAGAGTAATAAGAAATTTAGTGAACCTGATGAACAAATAACTGTTGAGCCAGCTGTAGAAATAGTGAAAGATCTTGTTTGTGGAAATGTGGAGGATGAACACATTGTCTTTTGTGAGGATGCTTCTAATATTGTTTCCCATCCTCATAGACCTAAGAAAACTAGTGTTCATGTGATTTCTGTTAATATTGGTGATCATTCTATTATGATTTGTGTGACATTGGTGCTAGTTCTAGTGCTATACCTTCTGAGCTTTATAGAGAAATTATGCATGAAATTGGTTCTTGTGAGCTTGAAGATATTTATATGGTTATTCAGCTTGCTAATAGAGAAATTGTCTTTCTGATTGGTATTGTTAGAGATGTGGAAGTTTTGTGTGGTAGGATTAAATACCCCACTGATTTTCTAGTACTTGGTAGGGCTGCTAGTAAGACTTCTCCTATTATTTTTGGAAGACCTTTCTTGAACACTTGTGGTGCTATTATAGATTGTAAAAGAGAGAAGATTTTGACTAAATTTGAGGGAAAATCTTACGAGTTCAATTTCTCCAAATTTGCTAGAGCACCTTATGAATCTAAATTGCCTAATGATAATTTAAAGTTGAACAACTTTCTTCTATTGCTCTTGCTCCTAACAATGCTTTGCAACAATATATGGAGGACCACGAGTGTGATGTCTTTATGGAAGAGAGAAATGAGATTGACGATATTCTTCTTCGTCAACTGGTGATACTGAAACATAACTTACCTCTGGAAGACTTGGGTACAACATTACCACCCAAGGAGGATCCTGTCATTGATTAAAAACCTCTGCCTGTTGATCTTAAATATGATTATCTTGATGATAATAAAATATATCTTTTTATTATTAGTGCTAAACTTTCAGATGAAGAAGAGGAAAGATTATTGGGAATTCTGAAGAAACACCGTGGAGCTATTGGATATACTCTTAATGATTTCAAGGGAATTTCTCCTACTATATGTCAGCATGCTATGAATATTGAACCTAATGCAAAGCCAGTAGTTGAACATCAACGCCGTTTAATTTCTAAGATGAAGGAAGTGGTAAGAAATTAGGTATTAAAACTTCTTGATGCTGGTATTATTTTTCCTATTGCTGATAGTAGAGGGGTGAGCCCTATGCATTGTGTCCCTAAGAAGGGAGGAATGCCTGTTTTGCCTAATAACAACAATGAGCTCATTCCGCAAAGAGTGGTAGTTGGTTATAGAGTGTGTATTGATTTTAGAAAGGTTATTCTAGGTTAGAGAGGTTGTCTCAGAAAACTCATTTTTGTTTTCTTGATGGTTATTCTGGGTTTTCTCAAATTGCGGTTAGGAAGCAAGATTAAGAGAAAACAACCTTTACTTTTCCTTATGGTACTTATGATTATAGACGTATGCATTTTGGTTTGTGTAATGCTCCAGCTACTTTTCAAAGATGCATGTCTGCTATTTTTCATGGTTTTTGTGAAGAAATTGTGGAAGTATTCATGGATGATTTCTCCGTCTGTGGAACTTCTTTTGATAATTTCTTTGCACAACCTTGATAAAGTTTTGCACATGTGTGAGGAAACTAATCTTGTTATTCATTGGGAGAAATGCCACTTTATGGTTAATGAAGGAATTGTTCTTGGACATAAAGAGGTATTGAAGTTGATAGAGCTAAAGTGAAAGTCATAGAGAAAATGCCCTGTCCTAGGGATGTTAAAGGTATTCATAGTGTTCTTGGTCATGCTGGTTTTTATATGAGGTTTATTAAATATTTCTCTAAAATATCAAAGCCTCTTACCAATCTTCTTCAAAAAGATGTACCATTTGTTTTTATGATGATTGTAAGGAAGCTTTTGAAACTTTAAAGAAGGCTTTAACCACTGCTCCTATTGTTCAACCACCTGATTGGAATTTACCTTTTGAAATTATGTGTGATGCTAGTGATTTTGATGTAGGTGCTATTCTTGTACATCACATAGATAAGAAGTTGAATGTTATTCATTATGCTAGTAAGACTCTTGATGCTGTTCAAAATAATTATGCTACTACTGGAAAAGAGTTTTCAGTTGTAGTTTTTGCATGTGATAAGTTTAGGCCGTATATTGTTGATCCAAAGGTTACTATTCATATTGATCATGCTGCTATTAGATACCTTATGGAAAATAAAGATGTTAAGCCTAGGCTTATTAGATGGGTGTTGCTTTTACAAGAGTCTGATTTGCATATTGTGGATAGGAAGGGTGCTGAAAATCATGTTGCTGATAACTTGTCTAGATTGGAAAACATTACTTTTGATCCTATTCCTGTTAATGACAGTTTTCCAAATGAACAGTTGACTGCAATAAAGGTAAAATCCCAAGATAGTCCACGGTATGCTGATTATGCTAACTTTATTGTTTAAAGTATTTGCCTCCAACATTCTAAGCTCAACAAAGAAGAAAATTCTTCTATGATTTGAGGCATTATTTTTTGGATGACCCACACTTATATAAAGAAGGAGTAGATGGTATTATGAGAAGATGTGGTCTAGATCATGAACAATGTGAAATATTGAAGAAGTGCCATGGTAGTGCTATGGACGACATCACGCTGGAGATAGAACCGCACAGAAGGTTCTACAATCAGGTTTCTATTGGCCTACCCTCTTTAAAGATGCACGTAAATTTATTTTATCTTGTGATGAATGTCAAAGAGTAGGAAATATTTCTAGACGTAATGGAATGCCTATGAGTTATTCTCTTGTTATTGAACCTTTTGATTGTTGGGGATTTGACTTTATGGGTCCTTTTTCTCCTTCGAATGGTTATACACATATTCTTGTTGATGTCGATTATGTTACTAAGTGGGTAGAAGCTATACCTACTAAAAGTGATGATGGTGAGACCTCTATAAAAATGCTTAAAGATGTTATTTTCCCTAGGTTTGGTGTGCCTAGATATCTTATGATTGATGGGGGTTCTCATTTTATTCATGGTGGTTTTAGAAAGACCCTTGCTAAATATGATGTTAATCATAGAATTGCCTCAGCTTATCATCCTCAAACCAGTGGGCAAGTAGAATTATCAAATAGAGGAATTAAATCTATCTTGCAAAATACTGTTAATAAATCTAGGAAGAATTGGTCAGATAAGTTGAATGATGCTTTATGGGCTTATAGAACTGCTTATAAAAATCCTATGGGTATGTCTACCTATAAAATGTTTTATGGAAAAGCTTGTCACTTGCCATTAGAGTTAGAACACAAAGCTTATTGGGCAGTGAAAGAATAAAATGAAGATTTTAAACTTGCTAGTAAGAAACGAATGCTTGATTTGAATCATTTATATGAATAGAGATGTGAAGCTTATGAAAACGCCAAGCTCTAAAAGAGAAAGTTGAAAAAATGGCATGATAAAAGAATCCTTAAAAGAGAGTTTCATGTTGGTGAAAAAGTTCTATTGTATCGGTCTCGTCTCAGATTTTTTGTAGGAAAATTACTCTCCCGATGGGAAGGACCTTATGTTATTGAAGAAGTGTATCGCTCGGGTGTAGTTAAAATTGCTTCCCTCAAAGATAACACTACACAAGTGGTAAATGGAAAAAGACACAAACTTATATTTCTGGGGATTCCTATGATGAAGATGTGGATGTTATTCAAGTAATGACTCCAGAGAAGTTCATTAGGGGGGAGATTCCAGAATCTGCAGTGTCTGTTTTGGAATAGGTAACAGTTCTGTTAAGACAAAGTTCGCGAAATACCTTTTCAGTAATAAATTATCAGTTTTTGGAAAATATAAAAAATACCGAGCCGAAGAGGAGTTCGAGAAGGTGTCCTTAGGCACCACACCATGAGGGGGCGCGGGCCCACCCTTGGCGGCCGCCACCCTATGTTGTGGGCGCCTCAGAGCCCATCTCCGACTCGTTTTCGACCTGGACTTTCCTTTCGTTACGCATATTTTTGCTATATAACCCCCCGGACCCCCTGAGGTCCGTATATTGTTTTCTCGTCGTGTTTCTATTTTGAGTTGTTTCTGCTAGGATCTGTTTTCAGTTTTAGAAGCATCATGGTCTCCACCACCAACAACAAGGGGAAGGGACTGAAGTAAGATGATCTCCAAGACCGGAAGCCGGAGGAGGAGATTGAGAGTGGAGCTGAAGGAGATGTAGAAGAAAACCCACGAGTGCATCCACGCGCCACCATCGCAAGCATTGGAGTGGTTGCAAAACCTCACAAGCAAACGGCAAGGGTGAGCACCGGAGGGAAGGCCCCACGTCACTGTTTAGCTTCAAGGACACCCCTTTCAGGCATAAAGAAACCTTTCCGTACTTTAATTCATGAGTATCAATCTAGGAGGGTACCCGAGGCAGATTTGCCTACTTGCTAGGATATGGATCGTTATAACCGTGCAGATGAAGGAAGCTCTCAACCTAGGGAAGAGTGGGGGAATAATCTTGGTGGCTGGGATTCACAGTCTCACAGGCATGCAAACCGTATTAATCACAATACGGAGGTGATGCGTATGCTTATGTTCGCAATTGAAGACCTAAAGAAATCAATTGATAAGCTCATTGAGAAGGATTCACCACCACCATCGAAGAATAGATTCCTCATTGGTATTGGCATTCCCTTGGCTTGTTCCAAGCTTGGGGAAGACCGCGGTGTCACCTTTATCTTTCACCTTTTTACCTTTTTAATAGAGTCGTATTGTGAGTAGAGGAAATATCATATCGTATGGTTTGAAGTATGGAAGTGTTGCTCCTTAGTTGGTTATCGTTGTATCCCTTGGTTTGAGTTGTCGTAATGAAATATTAATGAGAAGTTTCATCATCTACTTGTTTCACTTTATTTTAGTTTGCAATTTTTGTTATGTGATTGATCTTGTTATTAGTATTGGTATCAATGTTGGAGTTTCAAGATAATCTAGTTGGTTTTGGAAAACTTAGCATTGGTCAGTAGCAACAATACGTTGAGACTTAAGTAGAAAAGAAGGAGTTGCATGTAGATATATTATTCCATGATCTTTCTTCTTTGTTAGCTCATAAGCTCAGTATTCTCAAATAAGTTTGTTTGCACCTTCAAGGAAGATTGCATGATTGGCTTTATCATATATGTTTTTGTTTGTTTTGCTTCAATTCTTATGCTTGCTACCCAACCTTGCTAGCCAAAAACCAGTACTGAGAGGGAATGCTTCTATTGCATCCAAACCTTGAGCCCAAAACCTTGCCATTTGTGTCCACCATACCTACCTATATGTGGTATTTCACCGCCACTCCAAGTAAATTGCTTATGTGCTACCTTTAAACCTTCAAATTACTCATGTTTTGTGCTCATGTTTTAGCTCATGAGGACGCAAACAGAAAATCTTTATCTCACTTGTTGATTGGATTTCACACCCTGGACTAGTGGCTTCATCCTCTTATCCAAATGCTAGAAAAGCTGGTAGCGGGGTTCCCAGCCCCAAATAATAATACAAATTCTCTTCACTCTTTTTGCCCCTGATTTATTAGTCAAATCATAATTATGTAAAAAAAGAGAAAGGGGGATGACCATCTATACCAGTTGTGTCCTTCTATGGGATCCGCTCTTGTGAAGTATAGTTGGCGTGTGATGTACTGTATTTTCGGTTTGCCATTCGTTGACATAAACACACACCTCTCAAAATTTAGACACTCCTCCATGGTTTGTGATTGTTGGCAGGCACCCGCGGATTCGGTTAGCCATGGTTTGTGTAAGAAAGGATGGGAGGAGTGTCAACCATTTATACCTCTATTTTACAAAATAAAAGCTCTAGCGCATGAGTGATCAATGCTTCCCTCTGCGAATGGCCTATCTTTTACATTTATGTTGAGTTAGTAAACCTACTTCTTTCTGTCTAAGCAAGCATTTGAGTTGTTGTGATTCATCCAACTACGTGTTGATTTACTCAATCATGTTCTTTATTCTTCCTTGTTTCTACAAATGCTTTTATCTGCTTGAATACCACTTTGAAAGTTACCTATGTTTGCAAAGAGACCGTTATAATTGAGCATGATAAACTCTGCAATATAGCTCTAGTATAAAAGACTCTGATCGAAATATAAGTACATTGTTAATTGTCTCTGACCAAGAACGAAGTTTTCCTTCACCAATTGTGATTTATTTTTGCACCTTTATTGTTACTTTACTTATTTCAAGTTTGATTATATGAGAGGAGTTGTTGTCTAAAATGACTTGTTCTTTGTATATGTGATGCCTCTTGTCCGTATTTTATTTTATCGACATCTCACTCCATAAATCTGTAGTCATGTTTACCGAGTTCAGTTTCGCTTGGGGACAAGCGAGGTCTAAGCTTGGGGGAGTTGATACGTCCATTTTTCATCACCGTTTTATATTGTTATTTTCTGTTATTCATCGATATATTTCATGTTATGGTGCATCCCTTATGTTATTTTATCTTATTTTGCATGTTTCTTAATTTTTGGGGAATAAACACCGGGACTAGAATTCTGATGGAAAAAGCATCGTCGAGATACCCTATTTCAGAAGATCGAAAGAAGAGGGGGGACACCGGAGGTATCTTAGAAGCCCAAAAGAGGGAGCCAGCCACGAGGAGAGCCGGAGGGGGCCACCAGGGGCCCACACCATGGGGTGCCCCCCCTGGTCGCTCTGCCACGTGGTGTGGCCATCCTGGCCCACCTCTCGTGGATATTTTTGCGTACTTGACCCCGAGGGAACCCTAAGCCCCATACCATCATCGAAGAATTATTCTGCCGCTGCCTCGGGGCGGAAAACACCCGAGAGAGAAAATCTCTCTGGCAGGGAGAAATCTGCCGGGGATATTCCTCTCCGGACACGGGAAATCATTGCCATCGTCACCGTCATCGCTCCGGGCATCATCAAGATCGTCATCGTCATCATCATCACCACCGGCACCATCACCCTCATCATCCACCGTCATCCCGCTGTAACAATTAGGGGCCTCTATCGTTGTTTTACATTTAACAGAATTCATGTGCTTCACTGTAAAAAATCGTGATAAATCTCATACTAGTATTTTGATCTGAAATTTTTTGCTCATAAACCTGAGATTATGATCTGTCTTTCATTAGTTTTGAGTTTTTCGATTTGAGCTACCTAACTGTCTCGTTCAGTGTCATCTTTACAGACTGTTCAGTTTTGACAGATTTCTTAGTTTATTCAATATTGTACTTGGTGTTATTAATTTCATTAGTTTTTCGACGCACAACAGAAGTCATGAACACCTTAGTATATACAATGGCTAATGTTGAGTAAATATTATGAAACTTGTCAATGCTTGAACATGAGTGGATTTTATTTAACGAGTACTAACACTACTAATGAATTTTTGTCAAGTTTTATGTGAATGTAGTATTTAAGATCCAATGGAGATGGTGATACGAGATGAATGTGAAGAGAAAAGCTCAATCTTGGGGACTCCCAAGTACACCTCAATTAATTATTCAATAATATTAAATCATCAAAGCTTGGGGATGCCCAAGGCATCCCTTCTTTTTCCATGCCTAGCTAAAAGGCGTTAAAGAAAAGCACTTCTTGGGAGATAACCCATGGTTTTATTTTTTGCATTGTTTTTCTCTGTCTTCTTTGATGCAAGGTGTTGTATACTTCTGTAGCAACTCCTTTGTATCTTTATTTTCATGTATTAGTTGTGCCAAGTAAAGTTTCTAGCGAAAGTTGGTGTTAGTTTTGGATTTATGCGCAGGAAACAGATTTCTGCTGTCCACCGAATAAAATCTCATAATTCACAGAAAGATTAAATGACCTATAAATTTTTGTGCTTATTACTCAGCTAATTGCGAAACTTTTTTGTTCTTTACGTTTTTTTATTTGAGAAACTTAAGTGCCCTGAAAAAAATTGTCATCACAGATTGTTCTGGTTTTGGTAGATTCTGCCTTTTTTACTTGCATTCTCTCTTTTACTATGTCGAGTAGATTTCTTTGCATCATGAAACATCAGTGGCTGTAGATAATGTTTAAAAGTATTAATAAAACTTGTGCCCATGCAGAACACATGAATTTTTGATTGTGCACTAACCCTCTAATGTGAATTCATTTGAATGTGGTGTGAAGGAAGTTCTCAAGGGTCAACAGAAGAGGGTGATATAATGTGATCAAGAAGAGTGTAAAGCCAAAGCTTGGGGATGCCCCCGTGGTTCATCCTAGAAAATTCTAAGAATACTCAGGCGTCTAAGCTTGGGGATGCCCAAGACATCCCCTTCTTCATTAACAATTTATGAGGTCACTTCTAGTGAAACTATATTTTTGTTCGGTCACATTATATGAATTTTACTTGGAGCGTCTATTTGTTTTACTTTGTTTTATTTTATTTAACTTGCTGCAATAAAATTATTTGGAACCTATCATTCTTGTGTGGGATAGATACACGCTCCGTTTTCATTGCTTAGAACACTCTAGTTTTCATTCTTACTGTTCTGTGAGTGTTCACTTTTTGCTAGTACTGCGTTTAGCCCTTGTTTTCCACTTGTATTTTGTTCACAGATTGTTAGTTTGCTTCAGTTATATATGATTAGCTCCTTGGTCTTTGATGAATATTATCTATGATAGTTGTTTCAAACAAGTTAATTGGTGTTGGAGAAGAGTAAAATATTTCATGCTTATAATGGTACAAATAGAAGCTTGTTTAGACTGTGGCTAGACTTTATCATGGCATGTTGGATGTTATTTTAATTCTATGCTTAATAGTTATTATTGTAGTATGACTTTCCTCAAATAGCTGAGAGTGCTTAATGTTCCATTGAAAGAATCATGAGTTGTTTTTATCACATTGAAGCATAAATTTGTGGCGTTCTCCTTCGAATGCTTTATTTTGTTGACTTGGCGCATGCTTACACCATGTTTATGACTACAAACCAATCACTTATAGCCTCTATGATCATTTTTTTTACTTGTAATACCATTTATGATTTTATTAATAATGTTTTTGTCGCTATGCATGATTATGGCCATTATTGCTCTCCTAATTTGTCGCTCCCAGTCTCTTGCTAGCCTCCACCTGTACTGAGTATGAGCTCTACTCGTGCATCCAACTCCCAAAAACCAAAGTTTGCCAAATGTTTCCACTATACCTACCTATATGTGGTATTTAACCGCCACTCCAAGTAAATTTCTCATGTGCTACCTTCAAACTTTCAAAATTATTCCTATTTTGTGCCCTTGTTTTAGCTCATGAGGAAGTAGTAGTTGGGATTGTTTTCTTCCATACTATTTAAGTACCCTAACTTGCATGTTTCATCTGATCGTCATTAATTTTGCAAAGAGTTGGTTAGACCATTATAACATCAAAAGGCTAAACAAATAAATAGGCACTCCTCCATGGTATGAGATTGTTGGCAGACAACCGAGGATTTGGTTAGCCATGGTTTCCAAAAGCAAGGTGGGGAGGAGTGTCATACTATATAAAGAGCATGCTATAAATGCTTAATATAAATAATTCGGAACCACTCTCAACTTGTTTAGTATGGAAGATCACAAGAACTCTATTACCATTCGTTGACATAAGCATACACCTCTCTAAAAATTGTTTTCAATACCCCTGTTCTAATAAAATAAAAAAAACTCTAGCACATGAGTTAATCCATGCTTCCCTCTGCGAAGGGACTTTCTTTTACATTTATGTTGAGTCTTTATCTTCTAACTTTATGCACAGTTAAGAGAGTGTAGTTTCCATTCTGTGTTTAATGTGCATTTGTCCCAAAAAATATATTAATTGATTCATGGTGTGTTATTACTTGCTCTCAGACTATCTTTTCTAGTCATCCACTTGAACTTTGAAGGTATCCTGACATTTATGTTTTGCTCCACTCTTAAGGACAAGCGAAATATCATTTTTCTATGTTTACTTTATGCTCGAAACAAACGTATAACTTTCAAGTGCATTATTATTCATGATATTTTATTTGTGTTACTTACCATGTTGCAACATAGTTGCTAAGTTACATTGTCGGAATTATATTTATCATGCCTATGTTTAGAGTACTTTGACCTCAGCTTGCAATGCTTTTACAATAATGTTGATCAAGTTTGTGTTGGCTGCAAGTCACCTTAAAAATTATTTTATTATCACTTACCTACTCGAGGACGAGCAGGAGTTAAGATTGGGGATGCTGATACATCTCAAACGTATCTATAATTTTTGATGCTCCATGCTTGTTTTCTACCAATTGTCCTATGTATTTACTATGGTTTTATATTATTTGTTGGAATAACCTACTAATGGTTGCAAAGTTCACAAGTTCTTGTTTTACACTTTGATGTGTAGGAATTAATAATAAAACACAAAAGGAGACTTGTTGCAGAAGGACTCTGACTTTCCTGAAATCTGTCCACCGAGAATTTTTAGAGATTGTTAGTTTGACCCCCGAAGAAAACGTCAATTGAAGATTAAATTGCCTACAAAGTTGTTGGGCATTTCCATAGCTTTCATATAAGACCAAGAACAGCTCAATCTGAGTTTGTATGCGTCCTGTGGACCCATTTTACTGGAGGACAAATATCTGATTACGGGGTTACGGGAATCGGTGACGTGATTGAGTCCAACTCTTACCATATTTGATGGATTCGGCCAAGAAACGACTTTGGGGCCTCATTAGGGCTGAGAAGGGTCCCTATGAAGGTTCTATAGGTGCCCAAGAGCCCTTGGATCAAGGTGCCATCCATAAGAGGAGCGGGGAGCATTGTCCCATCACATATAATGAGAGGAAAACCCTAATTCTTGGGCAGCCACCAAAAGCCACGAATTTTGCCTCCCCCATGGCCTCATCTCCATGGGGGAGGGCTCATCTATAGCACCAAGAAGCCATGCAGGAATGGGGCTAAGGGGAAGCGCTCCCCCATGATGGTCGGCCCACGCAGGAGGACCCCCCCTGCGCCGCCGCCGGCGCCACCCTACACCTCATGTGCTGCCCCTTCTCCATCCTCACCACCGTCTTCATCACCATCTCCGTCGCCAATTCCTCCTTGTATACAGTGGTTCATCCCCCCCCCCCACACACACACCTCTGTACCGACCTATGTAAACATGGTGGTTGACGTTATAAATTATTTGCAGATGATCTATTGCATCTATGTCATGTTTGTGTAGACCCCTTTTGTCATATGATTGATTGTTGAATCTCTATGGATGGTTTGAGCTATATATTGAATTTGTTAAAGTCCTATGGTGTCATCATATGTTTATGCGCGCATGGATCATATCATAGGGTTTGTAGTATTTGGAGAAAGCTAGAGGGAGGGCTGTTTGAGTGACAGAAACATGAGCCCCAATCTAGTGAATAAAGCATATGGGATAAAGAGGACCTTTTGATCTTAATGCTATGGTTGGGTATTTTTACCTTAATGTATCTTCTAGTAGTTACTGATGTTTGCTAGAGTTCCAATCATAAGTACTTGCAATCATTGGATAGGGAGAGCTTGTTAGCTTTGCCTCTCCCACATAAAAAGAGGAATATCAACCTTGTATTTGACTATTTGATCATGGACAAATCCATCACACTTTCCACCACTTTTTCACACCCATGTTACTATTATTTTATATTCATTTAGTATAATTTATTGCTGCAGAAACTAACTTTACTTTCATGTATTTATTATCCTCCTAAACTATCTTGTTTGCCCGTATTGTTACTCTAGTTTTATTTCCTAGATATTGCAAAACGTTTAGTGTGTGTAGAGTTATATCAGTGGTTGATAGAACTTGATAGAATACTTATCCTACCTTTACCTCCTCGTTGGGTTCGACACTCTTACTTATCAAAAAGGCTACACACAATCCCCTATACTTGTGGGATGTCAGCGTCGTTGCCGGGGAGGAAGAGAACTTCTGCAAGGAGAGTATCTCACCTCCAATCTCTTTACTTTGTTTTAGTTTTGCTTAGTTTATTTTATTTTTTCTTGTTTGCTTCTCTTTATCAAAAACACAAAAAAAATAGTTCTTATTCTAGTTGCTGTTTTTATCCTGTTTGTAGTCTTGCTAAAATGACTACCCCTGAGAACACTAAATTGTGTGACTTTACTAGCACCAACAACAATGATTTAATTAACACATCTATTGCTCCACCCGCTCCTACTGCTGATTTTTATGAGATAAAGCCTGCCCTGTTAAATCTTGTTATGAAAGAGCAATTTTCTGGTGTTAGTACTGATTATGCTGCTACCCATCTTAATAATTTTGTTGAACTATGTGAGATGCAAAAATATAAAGATGTAGATGGAGATATTATTAAACTGAAATTATTTCATTTCTCTTTGAGATGAAGAGCTAAAGAATGGTTGATATCTTTGCCTAGAAATAGTATTGATTCTTGGACTAAGTGTAAAGATACTTTCATTGGAAAATATTATACTCATGCTAAGATTATATCTTTAAGAAGTAGCATTATGAATTTTAAGCAACTTGATAATGAGCATGTTGCTAAAGCTTGGGAAAGAATGAAATCTTTAGTAAAGAATTGTCCTACTCATGGACTGACTACTTGGTTGATCATCCAAACCTTTTATGCAGGTCTGAATTTTTCTTCAAGAAACCTTATGGATTCAGCTTCTAGAGGAACCTTTATGTCCATTACTTTGGGGACGGCAACAAAGCTTCTCGATGATATGGTGGTAAATTATTCTGAATGGCACATTAAGAGAGCTACAACATGTAAGAAGGTAAATTCTGTTGAAGAAACCTCCTCCTTGAGTGATAGACTTGATGCTATTATGTCTATGCTTGTGAATGGCCATGCTCATGGGGATACAAATAATGTTCCTTTAGCCTCTTTGGATGCTCAATAAGAGCATGTTGATGTGAACTTCATTAAAAAATAATAATTTAAACAACAATGCGTATAGGAATAATTTTGGTAGCAACAATTATAGGCCATATCCTCCCAATAATAATAATGGTTATGTCAATTCCTATGGTAATCCCTACGGAAACAATAAAAGTGTACCCTATGATCTTGAGAACATGCTTAAGAATTTTATTAGTACACAAACTGCTTTTAATAAATCCGTTGAGGAAAAGTTTGGCAAAATTTATGTTCTTGCTTCTAAAGTTGATAGCCTTGATCTTGATGTTGATTTTGTGAAACTAAAGGTTATGCCTCATGATGTTAAAGATATAAAAACTCGAAATGCCATTCAAATTTGAATTGATGAGAATGTTAGGATGTTAGTTGAATTGCATGCTAGATGGGAAAGAGAAGATGAAATAGCTAGAAAGAATAATATAGCTAATGTTTGCACCATTACCACCACTAGAAAAACTGAAGCTTCTCATGCTAGTAAACCTTTTACTATCAATGGTAAAGTAATTGGTGTTGGCAATACTTCCACTTCTGTTTTTAAAATTGCAAAGCTGCCTGAAACTGCTAAAAATGTTCCTGATAAAAGTGATCAAATTTTTAGAAACATAGGAGACAATGGTCCCATTACCTTTGATAAAAATGATATTTACTTTGATTATTGCAACATAACTGAAGTGATTAAGTTCTTACAAAATCTTTCTAGTTGTCCTAATTCTAGTACTATTAATATGGCTTTCACAAAACATATTACAAATGCTCTGATGCAAATTAGAGAAGATGAATTAAGGTGTAAAGCCTCTGTCCCTAGGAAGTTAGATGATGGTTGGGAACCTGATACGTCATAAACGTAACCTTAATTTGTGATGTTCCATGTTGTTTTATTATTGTTTCCTACATGTTTGCTATACACTTTATGTCATTTTTATTGATTTTCTGAACTAACCTATTGACAAGATACCACAGAGCCAGTTCCCTGTTTTCTGCTGTTTTTAGTTTCAGAAAATTTGTTCTGGAAATATTCTCGGAATTGGAAAATTCGAAGCCTGAAAGTCTTAGAATTCCCGAAGTTTCCACGGAGTCCCGAAGAGACCTGGAGGGGGCCACAGGGGGCCCACGCCATAGGGCGGCGCGCCCCTAGCAGCGCCATGGGGTGGTGTGGGGCTCCCCGGCCTACACCGCCTTTTCCCTTTCGCCTATTTATAACCCCCGAGACGTAAACCCTAAGGATATACCACTTCAGCCTGAAAAACACCCGAGGCCGTCGTCATCGCCATCCCGAGATCGAGAGGGTTCTCGAGCTCTCCCCGGCACCCTACCGGGAGGGTAATTCATCACCGGAGAGGTCTACACCACCATGCCCTCCTCCGAAGTGATGCGTGAGTAGTTCAAACCTGGACTACGGTTCCATAGCAGTAGCTAGATGGTTGTTCTCTCCACTTTGTACCTCATGTTTAGATCTCGTGAGCTGCCTCACATGATCGAGGTCGTCTTTATGTAATGCTACATGTTGTGTTTGCTGGGATCTGATGAATTTTGAATGCTATGTCTTCTGATTATCAATCTATCATGTTATCTTCATGCATATGTTAATTATGATCTTGCATGCTCTCCGTTATTAGTTGATGCTCTGGCCAAGTAGATGCTAGTAACTCCAAGAGGGAGTATTTATGCTCGATAGTGGGTTCATGCCTCCTTTGCATCTGTGCTCGAGTGATAGAAACGTGACGGATGGAGGATGTGATGTTGCCATTAGGGAGAAAACAACAGTGTTCACCTAGTTTATATTGTTTACATTACACACTTTGCTTACTGCGATAATCTATTGCTAGCAACTTAATACCCAACGTTTGTTCGCATGATATTCGGAGGGTGGATTATTAGACATAGATGCAGTTGGATGACGGTCTATTTATATTGTAGTAATGCTTGCATGAATCACATAGTAATCTTTATGTCTTGCATATGCACTACGGTGCATCCTTCATTTCTGTCAATTGTCCAGCTGTAATTTTTTCACCACACATGTTATTTATCTTTCACGGAGAGACACCACTAGTGAACTGTGGACCCCGGTACTTTTTCCTCATACTGATAAAACACCAACTACTTTCATACTGCTTCCATACTACTGCTACTGCTCTAATACTGTTTTCCACACCATACGTTTAACCTCTTTGTGTTCGGCAAAACCGGTGAAATTGACAACCTCACTTCTTCGTTGGGGCAAAGTGAATTGTTTGTGTTGTGTAGGTTCCACGTTGTTGCTCAACCAATAGTGCGCCCTGCCATCTCAGCTGCATCAAACTTCTGAAGTTACTCCTTTCTCCTACTGGTCGATTAAAACTTGGTTTCTTTCTAAGGGAAAACTGCTGTTGTGCTCATCATACCTTCCTCTTGGGGTTTCCCAACGAGTGCAAGAATTGCACCATCAAGCTATTTTCTGGCGCCGTTGCCGGAGAGGAAGAGAATTTCTGCAAGGGGAGACTCTCACTTCCAATCTCTTTACCTTTTTTTCTTAGTTTATTTTATTTTGTCTCGTTTCCTTCTCTTTATAAAAAACACACACAAAAAATTAGTTCTTATTCTAGTTGTTATTTTTGCTTTATCGTGTTTTGTTTTGATACGTATCCAACGTATCTATAATTTATGATGTTCCATGTTGATATTATGCCAATTGCTACATGTATTCCTACGTTTTCTGATGTTTCCCGGGACTAACCTATCAACAAGATGCCACAGAGCCAGTTCCCTGTAATCTGCTGTTTTTAGTTTCAGAAAAGTTGTTCTGGAAATATTCTCGAAACTGGACCCTAGGAAAGCCAGAAGTCTTAGAAGTCCCGGAAGCTTCCAGAAGTCCCGAACAGCCCCGGAGGGGGGCAACAGAGTGGCCACACCATGGGGTGGTGTGGGTCCCCCTGGCCGCGCCACCTAGGGGTGTGGACCCCTGGCCACCCCCCGCATCGCCCTTTCTCCCATATATACTCCCCGAGGCGTAAACCCTAAATACATCGACCTTTTCCATGAAATACATCCGTAGCTCCGCCGCCGCCGACGACAAGTTTCAGGGGACAGATCTCTGTTCTGGCACCCTGTCGAGACGGGAAAGTGCCCCCGGAAGCCATCTCCATCGACTCCACCGCCATCTCCATCGCCGTTGATGTCTCCTATGATGAGGAGGGAGTAGTTCTCCCCCGAGGTTGTGGGCTCTACCAGTAGCTATGTGGTTCATCTCTCTCTCCCATGGTGTGATCTATATGTGATCATGACCTTTGTAATCTATTTGAATTCGTAGATGTTACTCTTCATCTTTTTCTACTCAAGTGCTTTATTAATATGAACTTTGGAGTCACCTTGTCCCGCGGTGTGAAGGTGACAGTGTGCACATCGTGTGTGTCTCCTCTATGAATTGTGGTGTTTGTCTAGTACCTTCTAGGGCACTCATAGTGACAGCGTGGGGTTAACTAGACATGGGAATGCCTACTTTAAGGAATGCTTTTTGCAGCCCTACGCAATGATTAGTGTTTGTTATCCAACCGGAGAGGGTTAAGAGTAGCATAGTGAAGAGAAGATATTTAGTTATTCAATTATGTGATCATTTTTGAGAGTTTCCACTTAAGGGAAACTTGTTGCTGTTCTACAAACCTCTGCACTTGGAGGCCCAACACTGTCTACAAGAATAGAAGCGTGCGTAGACATCACTATCAATATTTGATGTCTTTGAAACTAGATCTTATTGGCAAGGTGGGTTCACGGATGAACAACAAGAATATTATAAGGAGCACCGCTTTTCACAAAAAGGCATACACTTATGGGAGCAAAATAAGAAATTGCATGACTATGCTAAAAACTTGTGCTCTACTTATAATGTTACTTATTGCTTTGATAAATCTTGTTGCTGTAGGAGGTATAAACACCTACCTTTTCAATGTGAGTATAATGATAATTTTACCATATATTCTTATCTTAAGGGAAATTATGAATTATATGATGTGGAACAAATTGAAGAATTTATTGCTTGAAAGGGTGCATTCGAAATTGCCTATTTACTTGAAAGTATTGATGATGCACCTTATAAATACGAGATTTATGCTATACTTGAATTTTTCTTTGATAATTACAAGGATTGTAATTACTACATAATGGAATATCTTAATAAATTCTCTCAAGCTAAGAAAGAGACTGATGCCTTGCAAGAGCCTATGGAAAAAGAAACTGCTGAATATGGAATCTTATTGGATGAAAAAGAGGAGGAGAGTGATGATCAACAGGAGGAATAATAGAACCCATGTCTACCTCCCAATGATAGTAACTCTTTAACTCATACATTATTTGATGAAAGTGATGATCCTATTGGTTCTTTTGAAATATCCTTTTTTGATGAAACTGATACTTGCTATAATTGTGATCTTGATACTACTATGAATGAAACTTGTAAGAATGATATTTCTACTGTTATTTATGCTAATCCATGCTACTTTGATAAATCCAATGATAATCCTCTATTTATTCCAACTATTGATATGCATGATAATGAGGAAGTTTGTTTAGAAAAATTATATGATAGTTCTCTTGATGATGGTTCTATTCTACTTGATGTTATAAATTATAATGCTAATGACAATGGGATTTCTATAATGTGTGCTATACCTTTTATGAGTGATCAATCATCTTGTTTTTCTATTGCTAAAAGTGGGAAGAAAGAGGAGCTGATTTTAAATTTTGATCCCACTATTTTTGAGCTTGATATGAATTGTGTGCTTTTAGATCATGACAAACAACCTTTATGTGACAATTATGTTGTTGAGTTTGTTCATGATGCTACTGAAAATTATTACGAGAGAGGAAAATATGGTTGTAGGAATTTTCATGTTACTAAAACACCTCTATTTTTGTTGGCAGTTCTGAAATTGCTCTTGTTCTACCTTCCCATGCTTTCTAGTTTGAGTTTCTTTAATTTATTTATTTACAGGATTCCTATTCATAGGAAGTGGGTTAGACTTAAAAAAAATTACACTTTCTTATTGATGCTCTCTTTTTCTTAATTCATATTTCTTATGTTAGCATCCACTTGATTCCACTTTTCTGGGCCTAGCTAAAAGGCGTTAAAGAAAAGCACTTCTTGGGGGATAACCCATGGTTTCATTTTTGCTTTGTTTTTCTCTGTTTTCTTTGATTCAAGGGGTTTTATAATTCTGTATAAACTCCTTTGTAACTTTCTTTTCATGTTTTAGTAGTGCCAGGTAAGGTTTCAAACGAGAGTTGGAGTTGGTTTTCGGATTTCTGCGCAGGAAACAGATTTCTGTTGTTCATGTAAAAAATCGTATAAATCCTAAAAAAATCAGAATGACCTAAAATTTCTTGTTCTTATTCCTTGGCTAATTCCGCAACTTTTTAGTTCTTTAAGTTTTTCGATCTGAGCAACATAAGTGCCTCGAAAAAATTCGTCTTTACACACTATTCTGGTTTTGACAGATTCTGCCATTTTTCTTACATTTGCTCTTTTGCGGTGTCTAGTGAATTTCTTTGCTTCATGAAACATAAGTGGATGTACCTAATGTTTAAAAGTATCAATAGCACTTTTTCCATACAGAACCAATGGATTTTTAATTGTTGCACTAACCCTATAATGCGAATTACTGTTTGAGTGTGGTGTGAAGGAAGTTTTCGAGGGTCAAGAGAAGAGGTGATATATGTGATCAAGAAGAGTGCAAGGTCAAAGCTTGGGGATGCCCCCGTGGTTCATCCAAGCATATTTTAAGAAGACTCAAGTGTATAATATTGGGGATGCGCAAGGTATCCCCTAATTCATCAACAATTTATCAGGTCACTTCTAGTGAAACTATATTTTTATTCGGTCACATCATATGACATTTACTTTGAGCATATGTTTGTTTTTATTTTGTTTTCCTTTGTTTTGTTTTGCTTTCCTTGCTGCAATAATATAGTTGTAACCTAGAAATATTTGTGTGGGAGAGAAACACGCTCCTCTTTTTCGTATGAATACTCGTTATGCTCGTATTCTTAGTTTTTCTTCTAGTTGCTGCAAAATTCCTGTTTAGCTCCTGTTTTTCTTGCATCTCTTATTCCGAGATATTAGTTTTATTAGAGTTGTGTTAGTAATACCTTGTTTCATTTTTGTATCTCTTGGAGATTTTTTGCTTAGTATGAAATTCTTGGTGTTGGAAAACAGTAGTACAGTTTTCGTGCTTATAACGGTGCAAATAGAAGCTTGTATAGACTGTGGCTAGACTTTTTCATGTCATGCTAGATGTTATTTTAATTCTAAAGCCTAGTGGTTATTTTTTAGCATGATTTGTCTCAAATAGCTGAGAGTTTTTATTGTGCATTTTAAATAATCATGAGTTGTTCTTGTCATATTGAAGCATAAATTTGTGGTGTTCACCTTTGAATGTTTTATTTGGTTGATTTGGCGCATGCTCACACCATGTTTATGACTACAAACCAGTCACTTGTAGCCTCTATGATAATTTAGTTTTTGAACTTGTAGTACCACTTATGCTTATATTAATGATGTTTTTGTCGCTATGCATGATTATGGCCATTATTGCTCTCTTGATTTGTCGCTCCTAGTCTTTTGCTAGCCTCCACCTGTACTGAGTATGAGCTCTACTCGTGCATTCAACTCCCAAAAACCAAAGTTTGCCAAATGTGTCCACCATACCTACCTACATGTGGTATTTAACCTCCACTCCAAAGTAAATTGCTCATGTGTTACCTTTAAAAGCTTCCAAATTACTCTTGTTTTGTGCTCCTGCGACGTACTGTAAATATGGGAGCCACTCTTGTGAAGTCTAGTTGGCTTGTGACGTACTGTATTTTCTGTTTACTATTCGTTGACATAAGAATACACCTCTCTAAAAAATATTTTCAATATCTATGTTTAATAAAATAAAAGCTCTAGCACATGAGTGACCCCTGCTTCCTCTGTGAATGGGCCTTTCTTTTACTTTTATGTTGAGTCTCCATCTTCTAACTGTATGCACAGTTGAGAGAGCATAGTTGCCATTCTGAGTTTAACGTGAATTTGTCCTAGAAACATTTTTAATTGATTCATGATGTGTTATTATTATGTCTTGCCCCAATCTTAAGCACAAGCGAAATATCACTTTGCTATGTTTTCTCTATGCTTGAAACAAACGTATAACTTTCGAGTGCGTTTTTATTCATGATGTTTTGTTTGTGTTACTTTTCATGATGCAAGGTGATTGCTATGTTTTATTGTTAGAATTATAGCTATAACGCTTGTATTAAAGTTCTATGATCTCAGCTATACTTATGCTTTTACAATTTAGATGACCAAGTTTATGTTGGTAGCATGTCACCTCAGATTTTATGTGTTTTTATCGTTTACCTATTCGAGGATGAGTAGGAACTAAGCTTAGGGATGTTGATACGTCATAAACTTATCCTTAATTTCTGATGTTCCATGTTATTTTCATGCCATATGCTACATGTTCTCCTTACACTTTATGTCATTTTTATCGATTTCCGGGACTAACCTATTGACAAGATGCCATAGAGCCAGTTCCTGTTTTATGTTGTTTTTAGTTTCAGAAAAGTTGTTCTGGAAATATTCTCAGAATTGGAAAATTTGAAGCTCGGAAGTCTTAGAATTCCCGAAGGTTCCACGGAGTCCCGAAGAGGCCCAGAGGGGGGCCACACCATAGGACGGTTCCCCCTGGCCGTGCCTGGGGGTGGTGTGTGGTGCTACACCTTGATGGTGCCTTGAGGCGCCAGAAATTCTTTGCTATGGATGGTGTGTTGGGAACCCCCAGAGGAGGGTGTGATGAGTGCAGCGGTAAGAATTTCCCTCAGTTAAGAACCAAGGTTATCAATCCATTAGGAGAAATAGGATCTTCGGAAGGTTGATGCCACTAACGGTGGTGAGGGCGCCTCTCCGGTGTCAGCAACAACGCGGAACCTGCACACAACACAACCAAAATACTTTGTCCCAACGGTACGGTGAGGTTGTCAATCTCACCGGTCTTGCTGAAAACAAAGATTAGACGTATAGTGTGGAAAATGGTGTATGCTTGCAGTAAGTAAAGAAAGCAGGGAATTGTACTGGTTTGTTTAACAGTGTAGGAAAATGTACCGGGGTTCATAGGTTCACTAGTGGTGTCTCTCCATAAAAGATAGCATGCTGGGTGAACAAATTACAGCTGGACAATTGAAAAATAGAGGTTGCACCGTAGTGCACATTCATGAAATGATGACTACTATGATATTTAGTGCGGGCATTACAACAATATACATAGACCGTAACCCAACTGCATCTATTACTAATAATCCACCCTCAGGTTATCATCTGAACCCCCTTAGGTATTAAGTTGCAAGCAACAGATAATCGCATTAAGCAATATGTGTAGTGTGAGCAATGATTGTGCACGCGGGCACTCACACCGTTGTTTTCTCCCTAGTGGCAACAACACATCCTCCATCATCACGTTTCTGTCACTGGAGCGCAGGCAAAAAAGAGGCATGAACCCAACTATCGAGCATAAATATTCCCTCTTGGAGTCGCTAGCAACTACTTGGCCAGAGCAACCACTAGCAACGGAAAGCATGCAAGATCACAAAGAACATATGCAAACCTAGAGCTCATTTGAGGAGGCTCATCATTGGAATATACAAACCAAGTTCTATAATGTAAAATTCCCCACATAGTTATGAATGAATGATAATATGAAAAATTTATCCAAACTGAAGCATTGGTGCTAAACATGAAGCACAAGTGTGGTATAAAGGATAGTGATGCGCCCCCTCTCTCTTTATTCTCTCTTTGGCCCTTTCTTTTTTTTCTTTTTGGGCTTTTTATATATCCTCACCGGTAGGGGAAACATCCTATATTATAATGAATCATCACACTTTTAGTACTCATAACTCATAATGGAATATCTCTGATGTATCCAACCGCATGCTCCTGCTAGTGTAGCAGTATGCATATAACCATGAAGCTCATCATCAAGTAACATAATGGAAGTGGATGTTGTGCAGCAATATATCTCGGAATGGCTATGGAAATGCCATGAGTAAGAATATATGGGCTTATGTGTAGGAGAAAAAAGTCCTCCCACGGGATTTTGATGCACTGGCAAAGTTTGCACTAACTCTCAATGTGAGAAAGAGAAATGCACAGTACCGAAGAGGCTAGCAAATATGGATGGTGGAAGTGTCAGGAACCGCAACATAGACTCATGAGTTAAAAGGTTGCATAAAGCAAATCATCTTTACAAGGCACAACGCAAATCACTCAAAGAGGGTCTGTGGCAGTGACAAGTCACTGTTAGCTACCCCGACCGTAGCGCCTAACAAAATGTCGATCAGAAATGTATCACTCGTAGCAATCATATACCATTGTTTCTATCAGCTGGTAATTTAAGTGTGGCACAGTTTCAAGTTTCTTAGACCAACCATTAAAATTTTATACTTACTAGTCCTTCCCGTTTATCCATTAAGAAAATTAATATCTCAAAACAACACAAGTGATTCAAGTGAAGCAGTTTAGTGATCTACAAGACCATGCGAATTTTTCCACTATACCAAATTCCACGTAAGAATTTATATTCTCAACCAAGCACATATATATGAAAACAAAAACTGTCTCTAAGCATATAGCAATGGAAACTAGAGAGTACTAACAACTCTAAATAAGAGATGAATGCAAAACAAGAGCTAAATAAATGCAGCAGCCAGACAAGGATTAAGAATACAAAGTATTCCCATGAAAAAGCGGAGTGTGTCACTCTCCAATAAAAGAATGCTGGGGTCCAAACAATCTTATTGAAAAAATAAAAACAAACTGAAAGCAAACATAAAAGACGCTCCAAGTAAAGCACATAAGATGTGACCAAATAAAAATATAGTTTCACTAGAAGTGACCTGATATATTGTTGATGAAGAAGGGAATGCCTTGGGCATCCCCAAGCTTAGACGCTTGAGTCTTCTTGGAATTTTTTGGGATGTTCCTCCGGGACATCCCCAAGCTTAGGCTCTTCACTCTTCTTGATCACGTCATATCATCCTCTTCTCTTGACCCTTGAAAACTTCCTTCACACCAAACTTCTCACAATCATCATTAGCAACGTTAGTGCAATCGAAATAATGAATTCACATGGTTCAGTTTCAACACAAGCCTAACACTCATAAACACATTATCTACTGTCACAACTTCTTTTAAAACTCTTTTCTCAAAATAACACCAAAAGAAAGAGATTAAGATGCAAATGCAATTATTGGCAGATATCTGTCAAAACAGGACTGCAGGTAAAGATGATTTTTTCGAAAATCTTCTGTTGCTCAAATAAAAAAGTGTTCAAATAAGAAAAGTTGCGTATATATCCCAGGATTACTCACAAACAAACTCAGGTCATTTTGAATTTTCTGTGATTTTATATGAATTTAACAGTGGACAGCAGAAATCTGTTTCCTGCGCAGAAATCTGAAATATAGTCTCAACTTTCCACTAGAAGCTTTACTTGGCTCAACAAAGACACAAAATAAAAGATACATTGGGTTTGCTAAGGAAATAGATAACACCCAGGTGCAAAGCACACATAAAGAAACGACGGAAAACGGGTTGAAAACGGAGAAATAAAATGGGTTGTCTCCTGGTAGCGCTTTTCTTTAACGCCTTTTAGCTAGGCATAGAAAGCAACTCAAGTATTTTCAAGTGAGGAAGCATCAACATCATAACTTGATATAATAATAGAGTCAAAAGGTAGCTTCATTATCTTTTTAGGAAAGTGTTCCATACCTTTCTTAAGTGGGAATTGATATTTAATACTCCCCTCTTTCATATCAATAACAGCACCGACAGTTCTAAGAAAAGGTCTTCCCAAAACAATAGGACAAGAAGCATTGCATTCAATGTTCATAGCAACAAAAATCAACAGGTACAAGGTTATTGTTAACCATAATAAGAACATCATCAATTCTACCAAAAGGTTTCTTCTTACCATTATCAGCAAGATGAACATCCAAATAACAGTGTTCCAACGGTGGTAGATCAAGCATATCATAAATCTTCTGAGGCATAACAGAGATACTAGCACCAAGATCACACAAAGAATTGCAGTCAAAATCATTTACTTTTATCTTAATGATGGGCTCCCAACCATTATCTAATTTCCTAGGGGTATATGTTTCAAGTTTCAGCTTTTCTTCTCTAACTTTCATGAGAGCATTGGTAATATGTTTAGTAAAGGCCATACTCATGGCACTAGCATTGGGACTTCTAGCAAGATATTTTAGAAACATAATAACTTCAGAGATATTGAAATCATCAAAATCAAAAATATTATCATCAAAAGTAATGAGACCATTATCTCCCACATCTCTAAAAAAATTAGCACTTTTATCAGAAGCAATTTCAGCAATTTGAGGCAGTTTAGCACGTTTCACCGAAGGGGTGGATACTTTGTTAACACCAACTACTTTACCATTGATAGTAGGAGGTTTACCTGCACTTGGATCTTCAGTTTTACTAGTGGCGGTGGTAGTGCAAACTCTAGCAATATTATTCTTTCTAGCCAATTCATCTTCTCTTTTCCACCTGGCACGTAATTCAGCCATCAACCTAACATTATTATCAATTCGAACTTGGATGGCATTCAAAGTTTTACATTCTTTAACATCATGTGGCAAAACCTTCAGTTTTAGAAAATCAACATCAATAGTTAGACTATCTACTTTAGGGGCAAGAACATCTATTTTACCAAGCTTTTCCTCAACAGATTTATTAAAAGCAGTTTGTGTGGTAATAAATTCTCTAAGCATGTTTTCAAGATCAGAGGTGGAGCTTTTATTACTATTGTAGGAATTGCCATAAGAATTACCATAACAATTATTAGGAGTATAGGGCTTATAATTGTTTCCACCAAAATTATTTCTACAAGCATTGTTGTTAAAATTATTATTTCTAATAAAGTTCACATCAACATGCTCTTCTTGAGCAACCAAAGAGGATAAAGGAACATTATTTGGATCAACTTGAGCTTTACCATTAACAAGCATAGACATAATAGCATCAAGCCTTTCACTCAAAGAGGAGGTTTCCTCAACATAATTTACCTTCTTACCTTGTGGAGCTCTCTCAGTGTGCCACTCTGAATAATTTATCATCATATCATCAAGAAGCTTTGTTGCATTGCCCAAAGTGATGGACATAAAAGTACCTCTAGCAGCTGAATCCAATAGGTTCCTTGAGGAGAAATTCAGTCATGCATAAAAGGTTTGTATAATCATCCAAATAGTCAGTCCATGAGTGGGACAATTTTCACCATAGTTTTCATTCTTTCCCAAGCTTTAGCAACATTTTCATTATCAAATTGTTTAAAATTCATTATGTCACTTCTCAGGGATATAATCTTAGCAGGAGGATAATATTTTCCAATGAAAGCATCTTTACACTTAGTCAATGAATCAATACTATTTCTAGGCAAAGATAGCAACCATTCTTTAGTTCTTCCTCTCAAAGAGAAAGGAAATAATTTCAGTTTAATAATATCTCCATCCACATCTTTATATTTTTGCATCTCACATAGTTCAACAAAATTATTAATGTGAGCAGCAGCATCATCAGTACTAACACCAGAAAATTGCTCTGTCATAACAAGTTTAATAAAGCTGGTTTAATTTCATAGAAAGCAGCAGTACGAGCAGGTGGAGCAATAGGTGTGCAAATAAAATCATTGTTCTTTGTGCTAGTGAAGTCACACAACTTAGTATTCTCAGAGGAACTCATTTTAGCAAAATAAAAGCAAGCAAATAAATAACAGCTATAAAGTAAACTAATTTGTTTGTGTTTTTTATATAAAGAAGCAAACAAGAAAAATAAATAAAAACAAGACAATAAACAAAATAAAGAGGTTGAGAGTGAGAAACACCCCTTGCCATAAGACTTCTTTCTCCCCGGCAACGGCGCCAGAAATCCTTGTTGCTACACCTTGATGGTGCCTTGAGGCGCCAGAAAATCTTTGCTATGGATGGTGTGTTGGGAAGCCCAATAGGAGGGTGTGATGAGTGCAGCGGTAAGAATTTCCCTCAGTTAAGAACCAAGGTTATCAATCCAGTAGGAGAAAGAGGATCTTCGGAAGGTTGATGCCATTGACGATGGTGATGGCGCCTCACCGGTGTCAGCAACAACGCGGAACCTGCACACAACACAACCAAAATACTTTGTCCCAACGGTACAGTGAGGTTGTCAATCTCACCGGTCTTGCTGAAAACAAAGATTAGACGTATAGTGTCGAAAATGGTGTATGCTTGCAGTAAGTAAAGAAAATAGGGTATTGTAGTGGTTTGTTTAATAGTGTAGGAAAATGGACCGGGGTTCATAGGTTCACTAGTGGTGTATCTCCATAAAAGATAGCATGCTGGGTGAACAAATTATAGCTCGGCAATTGACAAATAGAGGTTGCACCATAGTGCACATGCATGACATGATGACTACTATGATATTTAGTGTGGGCATTACAACAATATACATAGACCGTAATCCCAATGCATCTATGACTAATAATCCACCCTCAGGTTATCATCCGAACCCCCTTAGGTATTAAGTTGCAAGCAACAGATAATCGCATTAAGCAATGTGTGTAATGTAAGCAATGATTGTGCACGTGGGCACTCACACCGTTGTTTTGTCCCTAGTGGCAACAACACATCCTCCCCTGTCACGTTTCTGTCACTCGAGCACAGGCGAAAAGGAGGCATGAACCCAACTATCGAGCATAAATACTCCCTCTTGGAGTCACTAGCAACTACTTGGCCAGAGCAACCACTAGCAATGGAAAGCATGCAAGATCACAAATAACATATGCAATAAATACTATAATCAACTTGGCATAAGTTCAATATTCATCGGATCCCAGCAAACACAACACGTAGAATTACATAAGAACAATCTCGATCATGTTAGGCAGCTCACGAGATCTAAACATTGGGGCATAGGAGGAGAAGACAACCATCTAGCTACTGCTATGGACCCGTAGTCCAAGGATAAAATACTCACGCATCACTCCAGAGGCAGGCATGGTGATGAAGAGGCCTCTGGTGATGACCTCCTCTCCGGCAGGGTGCCGGGAGACAGCTTCAGAACCCCCTGATCTAGGGTTGACGACGACGGCGGTTGCGGAACTTTTCGGGGATTTTTATCAGGTGCCTAGGGTTTTCCTTCGGAGGGGAATACATAGGCAAAAGGGCGGCGTCGTTGGGCCACCGGGGTGGCCTCACCACCCCCAGGCGCGGCCAAGGGGGGGGGCGCCTGGCTATGGTGTGGGCCCCCTGGTGCCCGTCTTCGACTCCTCTTCGGACTTCTGGATGCTTCCGGCGAAAATAGGAACTTCACGATTCGTGGGGTCCAATTTCGAGAATATTTCCAGAACAACTTTTCTACAATAAAAAAAACTGTAGAAAACAGGGAATTGGCACTTGGCATCTTGTTAATAGGTTAGTCCCGGAAAACATGTAAAAATGATATAAAGAAGGGAGAAAACATGTAGCAATTGGCATAATATCATCATGGAACATCAGAAATTATAGATACGTTGGAGACATATCAGTGTGGACCCCTCGGGAACCCACCGCCATCGCCCTTTCGCCCATATATTCTCCCCGATGCGTGAACCCTAAAAATTTACCACTTTTCCACGAAAAACACTTGAGGCCGCCGTCATCGTCAATCCGAGATCGGGAGGGTTCTGGAGTTCTCCTCGGCACCTGCCGGGAGAGAAAATCATCACCGGAGGGCTCTACACCACCATGCCCGCCTCCGGAGTGATGTGTGAGTAGTTCATCCTTGGACTACAGATCCATAGCAGTAGCTAGATGGTTGTCCTCTCCTCTTTATGCCTCATGTTTAGATCTCGTGAGCTGCCTTACATTATCGAGATCATCTTATTGTAATGCTACATGTTGTGTTTGCTGGGATCCGATGATTATTGAATGCTATTTCTCTTGATTATGAATCTATCATGTTGTCTTCATGTGTATGTTATTTATGATCTTGCATGCTCTCCGTTGTTAGTAGATTCTCTGGCCAAGTAGATACTAGTGACTCCAAGAGTGAGTAATTATGCTCAATAGTGGGTTCATGCCTCGTTTGCATCTGTGCTCGAGTGACAGAAACGTGACGGATGGAGGATGTGTTGTTGCATTATGGAGAAAACAACGATGTTTACTTTGTTTACATTGTTTACATTACACACTTTGCTTAGTGCGATTATTTGTTGCTTGCAACTTAATACCCAATGTCTGTTCGGATGATATTTGGAGGGTGGATTATTAGTCATAGATGCAGTTGGATGATGGTCTATGTATCTTGTTGTAATGCCCGCATGAATCTCATAGTAATCATCATGTCATGCATGTTTCATTATCTATCAATTGCCCAGCTGTAATTTGTTCACCACACATGTTAGCTACCTTTTACAGAGAGACACCAATAGTGAACTGTGGACCTCGGTCCATTTTCTCATGCTGATAATACAACCAATGCAATCATTGTTTTCACACCGCTGATGTTGTTTTCATATTGTTCTCATACTGTTTTCTACACCATAAATTTAACCTCTTTATTATCAGCAAAACCGGTGAGATTGACAACCTCACAGCTACGTTGGGGCAAAGTGAATTGATTGTGTTGTGTAGGTTCCACGTTGCTGCTGAACCGGTTGTGCGGCATGACATCTCAGCTGCATCAACCTTCAGAAGTGCTTCTTCCTCCTATTGTTCGATTCAACCTTGCTTTCTTTCCTGAGGGAAAACTTGCTGCTGCACTCTCCACACCTTGCGCTTGGGGTCTCCCAACGAGCGTGCGTCTACACTGCATCAATATATTCCGGTGAGGCACCAGTGGGTGACACCACTTGATCTTCTCGCTGGAAAATCATGGGTCCGCAGACTCCGGTCTGAAACCCTGGAGACTCTGGCCTGGAGAAAATTTCCAACACCTCTAGTTCACTTTGTTCCTTTTGGGGAAATAGACACCATCAATAATGTCATCAAGAGACCCTGGAACATCAACACACTGTTAAATTTATACTAGTGTTGTTATCAAACACACAAAACTTAATTAGGCGAGATAGGCACTTTCACATCTTCTCTGTCTGTCAGTTCGGCCACGGGTGGGGTAGTGTTGACCCTAGATCCGATGTTGAAGAGACCCGGAGGGCTCCTAGGCCTATGTTATGAATTTTATCTTATCCTGATATCATCCGCATGGATTCCTCATCTTGGATAAGTCGTGTAAAATGAAGAATTTATTATAAATGTGGCATTATTCAAACTTGAGTACAAATTTTTTCACTCAAATCCAATTGGTCCCTTGATGGATAAATATTTTTTCCTGTACAGACCAGCATTGCGCTAAGATGAGGATTGAAGGTTGAGGATTTTGAACTTCTGAAACAATGTAAACATTAAGCATAAAGTGGTAGTGCAAATAATAGGCATGTTCAAAAGATAAATACTAAGTATAAAGACATAAAAGACCATCACCTTGAATCATCACTCTCATAATTAAGTGGGTTCTCATTCTCACTATCACTATCACTATCATGTGAGTAGTAAGTTTGAGGCTCATCGAACGGTGGAGGCTCATCATCATCGTCATTGTTCGTATGTAACTTGGTGAGCATGTCTATGTCCTTTAGATCCACCACTGACTCACCACGAGTTTCTGCATTGTTCTTGAGGTCCTCAAGACCACCCATTTGTAATTCAAAGTCCCCGAAGTCCTCTTGCTCTTAATAGAAAATTCTCTCGTGTTTTTTAGGGTCAATGTTGTTATAATCATCGATGGAGGGCATGGGTAGCTTACCATGTGGCGATACCTGGAACACGACCTCCCAACCCTTGAGTCCCTCTTTCTGGCATGGGTAGGGAAAATAATAAACTTTCTTGGCTTGGTGAGCCACAATAAAGACATCGGCTCCACCATAGGTGGTTGAAGGCCTAACTTCAACTAACCCAATGGAAGGGGTACTTTTGTATCCATGGACGGGTTCAAACTAGTGGCATTTGAACACAACAAGTTTGAGTTCTATGTTGGTACGATTGAAGGTCAGCTCATATACCTTCTCTAAACTTCCATAGTAGTCTACGGAATCGGCTCCATCACCTCCTGTAACTCCTCTGGTGAAGACACAAGTATTTCTTAACGTTTTTGCATTTGGCCAACTCTTCTGGTGATCCTCTATATGGAAGCGATACACATTCACATCATACTTCTCATACTTCATGGCGTTACGGTTAAAACCTTGGTAAACACATCTCAACTCATCCATAATATCAATGTTGGGATCAGCTCCCTACAGGTACAGTCCAAATTGTTTCGGGAAAGTTACCATAAGAGGGAAATAATGCTGGTGTAGGCAGAATATTATATGAGATATAGCGGAGGATATGAGATATCCCGGGATGTCGGGAGTATGTTTCTAACATCGTTAGATAATATCAATGATTTTATCTATATGGGTCACGGGGTCCCGGAAAAGTTCCAGGGGACTTTAATATATGGAAGCAGGGCCGAAGGGGGACAGCTTTCCTCCTCTGGGCAAACCCTAATTTTAGGGGATGACAGGTGGGGCTCACGGTCTCATAGAGTGCGCTAGCTTTCCATAGGAATTTTCCCGAATATATTTGAGAAATAAATGAATGGGGAAAAGGAAAAAAAAGTGGGGAGGTGGGATTGGACTCCACAATCCGAAATCCCCTAGGAGGGATGGTGCGGCCAAGGAGAGGAGGGGGAAACTGACCCCTCCCTTTGGCAGGTCTCCTCCCTTGACCCACTATATAATCCCCACCTCTTCTCTCTTTTAGATACACAATTGAGCCTTTGACTTCTCTCTTTCTCTAGAAGAAATGGAGGACTAATTAGAACTTCTAATTATAACACTTGTAATTAAATTAGATACTTCTCTAATAATTAGAAGAACTAATTAGAGATTCTAATTGGAATACTTCTAATAGTATTAGAACCTCGATAATAATTAGAAGACTAATAAGAGCAATCTAATTAGAGTCCATCTAATTGGTTTAGAGATCTTCTAATTGGATTAGAGTCTTGTCTAATTAAATTAGAGATTCCTCTAATTGGATTAGAGCTTCTTCTTCTAATAGAATTAGAGCCCCTTCTAATTAAGCTGAGAGGAGTAACACGTGATACCGTCACGCTGCTGGATTCAGAAGATGGGATACGGGGAATCGGCAACAGTCCCACCACTAGGCTTAGCCGTGAGACTCTTCATTAGGCATCACCGACATCGTCATCGACACTACTTCCGCGCTTCGTGTCGGTAAAAAATTAGATCTATCCACGCCAATACATACAACTTCAATTGTGTTTCTCTCTTCTTTTGCAGCCCTAGAGGCAATAATAAAGTGGTTATTATTCATATTTTCTGTTTAATGATTAAGTTTATATTACGTGGTAATTGTATTACTCCCGGATAGTAAATATTCGAATACTCACGAATGGATTTGGGTGAACCTCATGTTTTTGTACACAATTCCCTTTAATTCACGATACATAACGAAACACGAGGCGGTATTATATTGGTATCCTTGTGAAGTAACACTTGATCATGATACCTTGTTATCCTTGTTGTCGTTTTGTTCTTTTTTCTCGTTTCCATATTTCGGTATCTCCATAATCACATCACGTTGTGTCTGGCTAAACAATGATGGATATGTAATACCGAGAGGACCCGAAAAGTATCTCGCTAACGTGCGAGGAGAAAATTCCGGTCTTGAACTATCATGTCCTAGACGTACTTTCTCGAAGTACTTGAAGACTACTGTTATGATCACCATGTGCAACATCCCAGTGTTTGGGAGGTTCTAAGGATCTAAATATAATACATGCATTTGCATAGCATGCATCTAAAAATACGGGAAATTTTGGCGCGAAAGTTTAAACGAAGCAAAGTGACCAATGTTTCTCTCGACATGATGAAATAGGTCTAGATCATCTGGTTGAGGGTACATCTTGGAGTGATCTTTATAACAAACATCTTTCTAAACCAAATCATCTCATAAGACAAACCAGATTTGGTAATGACCGGTACTAACTTTCCACAACATCGACCATAAGTTAATAAGTGACGTAAGAGGATTCATCTAGGTATTTTAGAACTCGAAGAGGGGTGAGTATCCAAACCACACATATGATGACTTTACTTCTGAAAGTTAGTCGTGTATAACTGGATGACCTCAACAGTCCTAAAGGATGAGTCTGAACGAGGAAACAAACCTTCCTAAACCAATACTAAACCATGATCACTGTCTGTGATCTTTCCAAAACTCGTGTCTACGTTTCTGCATGACCAAGGCCACAAGTGAAGCAAACAAGGAGGGAGCCAAGATCAACTGAGGGGGTGAAATCCTGATGTTTCGTGTCATACAAGAATAATTTGAGTACAGGACCTGATCAATCTTGTAAGCAGATTATTTCTGAGGGCATTAAACACTGGAGTTTCATTAGGTTTAATTATACGGGAAAAAACTCGTAATTGACTCTGAGACATCATCAGACGAGAAGTGGCAACTGGAGACTTATTCGCAAATACTAGACCCTGGAGTGATCGAGGTTCCATCGATATTCTAATGGAGAGAGAGAGAGCAATATTGGAAGAGAGCGGAATTCCGACATGACCTTTAGATTATATTTGAAATTGAGGAGTTCGATTTTGAGTTATTTAATACTTGCGAATATTTGAATTTGAATCTGAATTCAAATTGAATAATCAAGAAAATACAATTACCATAATCAAATGGAAACAATTAAGAAATAACAAATATTGGACATTTCCAATTTCATTGTGAATAAGAAAAAGAAAATAATTAACTTTATTAGTAATATAACCATAATACAAAAGTCTTTACAATAATCCAAGAAATAGAAATTACAAGTTCTATTACAAGTTGTCATTTAAAAAAATGAAATCCTAAACTAACTCTTGCAAAGTTCCAGTCTCTAGTTGATCTTTTGATCCTGCAAAATAAACATGAAAAACAAAGAAAAGCAAAAACAAGATTAGTGTGGGTTAGTACTCTCAGCTAGGCAGTGAGGTGCAATGGTAGTCGCATCATCGAGATTAGACTAAGTCAAGTTAATATTTGCTTATATCAGAGAAATAGCCTCGGTATAATCTCATTGGCTAGTCACTCGAAATACAAGTGAATGTTTGAATTTGAATTTGAATTCAAATTGAATAATCAAGAAAATACAATTACCATAATCAAATGGAAACAATTAAGAAATAACAAATATTGGACATTTCCAATTTCATTGTGAATAAGAAAAAGAAAACAATTAACTTTATTAATAATATAACCATAATACAAAGTCTTTACAATAATCCAAGAAATAGAAATTACAAGTTCTATTACAAGTTGTCATTTAAAAAAATGAAATCCTAAACTAACTCTTGCAAAGTTCCAGTCTCTAATTGATCTTTTGATCCTGCAAAATAAACATGAAAAACAAAGAAAAGCAAAAACAAGATTAGTGTGGGTTAGTACTCTCAGCTAGGCAGTGAGGTGCAATGGTAGTCGCATCATCGAGATTAGACTAAGTCAAGTTAATATTTGTTTATATCAGAGAAATAGCCTCGGTATAATCTCATTGGCTAGTCACTCGAAATACAAGTGTCAATCAAGAATAGTGCAGCACAAGGATAAGACCAAGTTCAGCCGAGATCATCTGTTAAGTAAAAGATCTAGGTCATACACACAGGCACACAACACACACATACCATGCATTAGTTGTGATGTCAAGATCACAGTAAGCTTAGATAAGGCAAAGCAACCATGCAGGGGAGGAGCAAAGCACCACTTTCCTTTCCACGCCATCAACTCGAGCTACAAGAACACACAGCACAGCTATCCCCATAAATCAATCCCACCAAAGATCAACACATCCAGCAGGAAGCTGTGAAACCACAAGATCCAGCAAGATCTCAACAAGGCCAAGCTAGGAGCCGGAGGATGCAGGCCTGGAGCAAAGCAAGGCAAGGACAAGCCTGAGCTAGAGGAACAAGCCAGCCATAACTGCTGGGGGAAGGCCAACAATCCAGCAACATCAACCAGCAGTAGATCCACAAGATTAACACACCATCCCAGCATCAACACCTAACAGGTTGATCTCTACACACCACTTAGCAAGAAATTGCTAGGCTATGCACAGAGAATAGGGCTGGGAATTTCCCTCAGCCTGGTATAGTATTGCTATGCTAAATACATCATCATTGGCCTAGGGTCAAATCAACAAGCATTTATTTGTTCTTATCAGTTATAACAAGCAAACAATTAATAGTATAGTTGTTGGGCACCAGAACTATAAGCGTTGGTACCTCAAACACAACCCACCAATTCAGATATTCATAGTAACACAAAAGGGACATGGTGGCACATCCTCTGAACCCTAAGGTTCAGAGTAGCACCCACCAGTTGGCAAGCATAGATGCCAAATAATTGACTCTAACATCTCAGATTTGCATCTAGTTCAAACATAGTATCTGTTCTTACATAAAATTAGGGCCTCCGACTTTGCATCACTGGCCAGGGACAAATCAAGATAGAGTAATTGTTCTTGTCAGTTAATATGCTTAGAGGCAAGAATATCAAGCAAGTATCTGGTTCTTATCGATTTGAATAACTATCAGGAACACAAATCATGAGCAAGGGAGCTAAGATAAGGTTCCAAACTCACAAGAATATGCACAATGTTGCTGGGAACTAATCAAGTGGACCAATACCTCATCACAACAAGTATATAGCCATTTCACTAGGATTTAGTAAGTTCAGAGAGAGGGAAAAACATAGGGCATGTTTTAGTTAAGCAGAAAGAGTCCCAAGGAGGTAGTGGCACATTCTCTGAACCTTAGGATCAGAGTAGCAGACACAATATTATACCTTGTTGTAAACATGGTACACATGGGCATAATTCAGTATAAGCACCAGGGAATATTCCTATTGCAAATGGATGCATCACTGAAAGAATAAACCATTGGATCCAGTAGGCCATATGCATCAAAGTCCACTAGCCAGAAGCCTCATGAAAGTCCACACGCTGGGAAGAAGTTCCCCAATTCCTAATTAGGCACAATAACAATGTATCCTCTGGATATTTCACTATCCAATTTGTCCACGGGGAATTCATAGCAAGTAATAGCAACAAAATCACTAGTACCAAAAGGACCACAATCAAGATATTCCACATGGCATGAGCACAGACTCGATGGCCTGGCTCCAGAGCAAAGGGAGAAGGGAGGCAGGGGATAGAGAGGATGAGATGAAGAGAGAGGGAGGTGGGAGATGCTTACAGGGGCCCACCATCGTGGTGGACACAGCCTGGTGGCATAGCAAGGTCGGGGATGGAGGCGTGGCATTGTGGTTGCTCGTGAAGCCATCCCGACAGCGCCGCGTCTCCACAGCACTGGAGACGACACCAAGAGGCATCACAGTGGTGTTGTGCAGCAAGAACACGCACAAGCTCAGGCGGCGCCGGGGTTGCATCCGCAGCAGGCCGTCCCGCCGGCGTCTGTTTCTCCACCGCAACAGCAGCGGCACCACTCCACGCCAGGGCGCGTGGAAGCCACCGCAGCACACCCAGTTGATGCAGGTTCCCAAGAGCAGCCAGGAGCCACGCAGGAACAGAGGCGGCGACGGTGCGGGTGTCCACCGAAACCCTAGGTGGGGTGCTAGGGTGGCGCACGGCCGTGACCGGGGCCGAAAACCAGATCGATGGCCTGGAGGTGGTAGAGCAGCGCATGGCGCAGCTGATGCTACCTAGCTCGACGGCGGAGACCAACTATACTGGTCGGAGAAATCCATGGAAGGCGGCGGCGACTCGGGGTCCCGGGAGAGAGGGGAAAGGAGAGGAGACAGGTGTGCGGGAGCAGGTGCGAGTGGGGTGTGGTCGCCTGCTTGGATTCACCCGAGTGGGTTTGACCTAACCAACTGGTGGGTTGGCCCACCAGTCAGCCTAGAGGGCTAAATGGTCTTTTGACCATTTTCATTAAAGAAAAAAATAAAATAAAATATGATAATAAAAAATCATTTTAAAAAATTAGGAAAATTATAATTGAATAAATAAAATCCTAAATAAATTCACTAATGCAAATATTTTAATACTCTAACAGTTCAAATTAAACTATATAATTTTTGTTTTTACCTTAAACTTATAAATTTAAAATAATCTTGATAAAATAAATAAAACTAATAAGTAATTAAGAATAATGTTATCCTTAATTCTTTGTTTATAAATACCAACTTACATAACTTTAAATGCCTTATTTCTATAAAATTTGCTAATTCTTATTTCCCCGATTTATATATAAAAAAAGATAATTAACACAAATCAAATTAATAAAGGAATGGAAAATAATATATTCTTTAAATCTTTAAATCCAAATCTATTCAAATCATTTTAATACTTAATATTTAAATCTTAAAAATAAAAGTGTCCTTATTCTAAAACTTAAGCATATCATTTAATTATTCTTTTTAATACGTTGTCTAGGGAAATAAACATGACCTTATTCTATTATTTTAGGATTTTAAGTTAATGTCTTCAAAACAATTTAAGTCATAAATGCAGTTCTCACGTAATGAATATAATCACTTGATGAACTTAAAACCTTAGCATGTGATTTAATGGGTATTGCAAGAAATCCATTTTACCAAAGTTAATACTTCTACAGAAACACTTTTGACAAATCATAACAAACTTTGTTTATTTTCCTTAAATAATTATCATTATTAAGATATCAACTTATTACTTGCATAAAAGTGAACAATACTTAATTCATTAATACATACATTTTAAAATGTTTACTAACCAAGCATATGAACTAAAAACCTGAATAACCAATAAAGAAAACGACCAACTTATGATTAAAACCTTAAGTGATGCAAGTCATCACTATAAGAACTAAATAACAACAACTCAAAGTCAAGAAAACTTAATAAAATCTAAATATCGCAAAATGTAGCTTGATCATTCAAGCTTGGGTATTTTGGGGGTAAATCACGATGCATTCCATTACTATGCATAATAGCATCTTGCCAGTTTTCCAGTAGCCCTTATCAGGACTACTTTGTTGTTTTCACATCTCGAGATTTCTCTACGCGACCCTCGAACCCGAAGACATGGATTATTATTTTCATTATTTCAACCTCAGGCAAGTTCATCACTTTCTCATATCCTTTGCAGTATTTCATAATGCACTATTTGCAAAACCCCTATCGTATTATCACCTACTCTCAAAATAATGCATGATCTTATTTTTATAATAATATGACTACTTGAATGACTACTCGAGTGGTAGTGTTCGGTTTGGTGGGCGGATGGAACCATGGCAAGATGAATAGGTCAAATGAAGGTTCCATCTGCATGGGAAAGTATTACTAGGATTAATCACAACTGCCGTCAGGATTCTTGCGCCGTAAATTCGCGTTAACCATGGGTCTTGTATGGGGCGAGTAAGTCAGCTATGATCTTCTCTCGTTCGCATGTCAACGGGCTGCCAGAGACGTTCGTTGTAGGTCTTGCGGGACTACATGCACATGGATGGGGTCCCTTAATTCCCACGGCCTCTGGGGTCTATGATGGTATGCCAGGGGCGCCTAGATATCCATCGTGAGGGGTGGAATCAGGCGTTCAATCTGCTGGTGGAAATTGGTGGGCATGCGTTGTGTGGAGAAGCATGGTTTGGCTTGGACCAACAACCGGGCCCCACACCTAAGTGGGAGTGGACAGGATCGCGTGCCTGGTTGTGCATCATGGTCTTGGTCGCCCATGGGTAAAGTAACGCACCTCTGCAGAGTGTAAAAGGATGTGGCATGTTACCCCCTGTTCCGGGAAGGAGCTGCGAACGCCGCAGGAAAGGCAACTCCATGAAGTTCTAGTCCTGTGAAGATCTCGCGGGCATAGTTTTCAGAACTAAAAGCAGCCTCTTGAAGAAAGATTTACAAAAACCTTGCATTACCTTATGACTCTTTTGAGTCTAAAGCTGTAGATAGTGCATCAAACTAACCACTATATATCATGAACTTGCTGAGTAACGCTCGTTACTCATTCGTTCCCGTTTGACCCCCTGCTTAGAGTTGAAGCCGTATGGAAGTCGTCACCGTGAAGCCACCGCTATCTCCTGAAGTTAGGTGGAGTGATATATTACTTAGCCAGTAAGGCATCGTCATCTACAACGCTAGTGGAGGAGAATCTATCAAGTTGCCGGTGGAGTCCATTCTTGGATTTAGTTGTTTCAAGCCGTAGATTAGGGCTGACATCAGCCGTAGTGGATTTGGTTCTGAGCTAGAGTTATTCTCGAGCTTGGAACTTCGTAAGGCTTCTTCTGATGTTTCATTTGCAGGAGATCTTCTTGATTCATCAAAGAGATTCCCAAGATTTTGTAATGAAGTTTGTATCCTATAGCTTTGTTTGGACCCGATGTGTTTCTGTTGTACCACTCTGAGAGATGTAATATTCGCGGGTAAGTCCTTCTGTGAGTATTATGTCACCGACTTCCGCATTACACATGTAGTGGTGTGTTGGGTCGCCACACCATGTTATGGGAAACGCTTGACAATATGAAAGTAAAACGTCCAGTACGTAGGAACTAGATATTCATGGTGTAGGTGGGATCAACACCGGGTAGCATCAAGACTCGGGGATAATCCCACCAAGGCGTGATGGGGCCAAGGAGGCCAAGAAAGTTGGCTCCATGGAGCTTAGGAGCCAAACAAGTTCAGAGTGAGTTTTCTCTCTTGTTTAAAAGCCACGACATGAACATTTTTTGGGTCAAATACAAATGGATGCGAATGAACACACTCCCTCCTAGTACAAGGTCATCTATCTATCCGTAATTTATTATAATTTCTCAAACTATTTTCTCGCTAATTAATCTTGGCAAAAAAAACAATATTGACTTGAATAAAGTCACTAGATAATCTAGACAAAGAAATTAACAATAACATTACCCTAAAAAGGCCAACAACATTTCCTTAAATAAACCAACGACATTCCCCTAGTAGTACTGCAGCTGCCATGATTTGCTTTCTCGCCCTTTAATTTAGAGCTTAAAAAAATGGAGCTTTTAAAAATAAAAGAATTCCGTTTCTTGGCGCGTGGAACCGGCGCCATCAGCACCTAGGCATATCTGGAGGCGGTGGCATGATCGTAGCTTCCCTTGTCTTGCCGTTCTTCACAATGAAAACAGTCTCCATTCCCCACACCATGTGGCGTTCGAAATGGCAATGCATGAACCATACGCCTAAGACAAAAACCAAGTGAAGCTATGAGATTTTTTTTTTTTTTTGAGGGTAAAGTGAAGCCATAAGTAAGGCGTTAGCAGCACATAAGGAACCCGGCCCGTGATGAGCCCCAAAAGGCCTTAATCTTAAGCAATACATCAACGCTCACCTGGATTTGCAGCCCGGAAGCGAATTGCGGCCCAGCCAGCCTTGGGCACGGAGACGGTGTTCTGGTACGGCGGGTCCACCAAGTTGTACGTGGCCGGGTCCTTGCGCTTTTCGAAGTTGCCGAGCCCTCTCCCGACCACGTAGAAGCTGTACCCGTGCAGGTGCATGGGGTGGCTCTCGCTGCCGAGGATGCCCGTGTCCTGGAACACCACCTCCACCACGGCGCCGTACTCCAGCACCTTCACCCTCGTGTCGCGCGCCGTGAACCTGAGGTCCAAGGGGTCCTCGGCCGTGTAGTTGAACACCACCGCCGGGTTGTCGGGGAAGTCCGTCTTAGCCACGCCGTCGAGCACCGAGCGGTAGTAGGCCCCGAGGATGGCGGTGCTCGGGGTCACGAAGCTGACGTTGTTGAGGCTCGCCGCGACGCTGTTGTTGCGGGGACCCTTGCACAGAGCGCCCGGCGCGCAGGGAATCTCGTTGACGGCGATGGTGATGAGCATGTGGTGGTCCACGTGCCGAGGCACGTCCACCGGGTGCTCGTCGCTGGCAAGCGACCTGAGCTGCACCGAGTACAACTCCGCCGCGACGCTGTCGTTGATGGCCGGCAGGAATGGCATGTCCGGCGGCGTCGCCACGGCAGGCGGCGCGTTGACGTACTCCAGGACGGCGGTGGCGGTGCTGTTGTCGAAGCGGGCGAGCGGGTTGGTCGCGTACGGCCTCGCCGCCATGTAGTACCTGTAGGTGCCGTGCGTTCCACGGTCGGCGTTGAGCAGCACGGTCTTGGTCTGGCCCGGCGCGATGAAGACGTGGTCGACCGTGAACGGCTTGGTGTAGGAGGCGTCGGTGCCGACCACCGTGAGGGGGTGCCCCGCGATGGCGAAGAAGTACTCGTTGGTGAGCGCCGCGTTGATGATGCGGAGCATGTACGTCCTGCCGTGCTCGACGGGGAGCCTGAAGGTGGTGTCGCTGGAGCACGGGAACAGGTCGCCCGGCTGGCCGTTGATGGTGCTCGCGTCCGAGGGCTCGAAGTCGCTGCCGGTACTTAGGGCTTCGGCGAGCACTTGCCCGACGTCGCGGTTCCACCACTCCCCTGTGGACAGAAATGTTCACACTCAAGCCTCGATCACGTACGCACACAAGCTGCTCGATCAGGATTACAGTGCATGCGTACCAAGGATGATTGGTATCTCCTTGTCCGGCTTCGGGAAGGGGTAGGCGGCGCCGCGCCTGGGGTGGATGACGATGGCGCCGTGCACGGTGGCGCGGTGGAAGTCGCTGTGCGCGTGCCACCACAGCGTGCCTTCCTCCTCGGAGAAGATGATCCGGTAGGTGAACTTGCTGCCTGGCTGGATCGGGCACTGCGTTATGTACTCCGGCCCGTCCGACCAGGGGTTCCGCGGCTGGTCCACGCCGTGCCTGCACCGCCGGGCAGTTGCATGTGTGTCATTGTGTGCAGAGGGAACAGAGCATCATATCTGTAGCAAATGACAGTCTAGCAGAGACTAGAAAGACTACCAGTGGACGGTGATGTTTTTGTCGCCTTGGTTGTAGACGTTCACGACGACGACGTCGCCCTTCCGCGCGAAGATGGTCGGGCCGGGGAACTCGCCGTTCACGGTGAGGATGGTCTTCTCGTGGCAGAGCCTCGTGTAGTTAGCCTCCCTTATCTGCAACAGACAGTGTTTTACCATCCATACATATCAGGCAAAATGTGTACAAAAAAATTGCAGATCATAAAACCTCTGATGCATATGGAAACTTACGAAGAAATCATAGTGACGGCGAACCCTGTTGTAATCTTGAGCAGGGGCAGCTGCTGCAGCACCAAACGCTAGAGCCAGACCTAGTAACCAAACTATTGGCATCTTACCGATTGCCATTGTCGGCCAGATGGATCGAACAAAGACAAGAGAGAATCAATTGACGATGTGCATATGAGTGTAGGATTAGGAGCAGTTAACTAGCTAGAAGCAGATAGCTAGTCCACGTAACAGGCCAGGTTTGAGGAATCTGCATCGGGCATTCGGGTATTTATACAGAGGAATCTTGCACGTACGGCCGAGGACGAAGGATCCTTGCAGGGATGACAGTTCGGATGAGGAACCGGTCGTGCATGGATGGATCGGTGTATGCACGCGCGCACCCAGCTAGTTCCAAATTTGTTGTTCCGGGGCAGAGATGTCGAGCGGTCGCGATCGTCATGAACGTGCATCCCGATGACAACGAGAGCTGTCATTCGGAGCTTTTTGCCCCGGCGCCAATGGGGCCTAAAGTTTGTTAATTAACGTTGTATGCATGGAAAATGTTAAGAAACGAGACCGGCTAACCTGCAAGGAAATGTTGTGCATCTCTGGGTGCGGAGTTTCCAATCTGGCATAGTAGCACCGGATTTTAGTGGTGAGACAGTGCGGCCACTCCTAATGCATTTGGCTAACCCCAATTCCCCGGTGTATTTTCTCGTGTTGTATCTAAATGGGTTATACTTAATTGATATACGGATCTCTTTGCTTTTGAATGGTGCGAGATTGATGAATTTATTTCATCCTTTTCTATTTTCTGAAAAAAAGAAGACCTGAAGAGCATCTCATATCGATATATATTAAGGAAAAAAATTAAAGGCATACAACAACACAAAACAGCCAATAAAAACAAAATTGCATCGAAAATTGTATTGGTGTTCCGTGTCTGTTGTCTGCCGAAGGTTCAAAAGTAAACTGAGAAGCTAGTAAGGATGGTAACACCTCCAAACAAATTTGCCCGTACAAGGTTTCGAAAACCGTGATAGCCACTTGCCGCGAACAACGAGATCTAGTAGCCGCTGAACAAAAACTGGTTGGGGCAACACCCCGGACAACACAGGGTTGCAATGTTTCAAAACAGATACAGAGGGTTGTAGAAGTCAGTCCTCGCTACAAAACACAACGAAAGAAGAGGTTAAAATCGCTGAGCCGATAACCAGCAAGTTCGTATTGTCAATAAGACTTTCATCTTTGACATATTTTTTAATCTTATAGTCCATTTTTTGACTTCGTTGATGTTGACTTGAGGATTCAACTGTTTGGGTCCCTTGCATAGGCGGAAACACGGGACCAGCAGGGCCCTGGCCCCCTAACACCACCACTGATTTGCGCCTAAAAAATTATGAACGGTGTAGATTCTGAAATTTTCGCTCAAACCGGCACCCCTTGACATCTAAAATTGAGCAATCATGTCTCCATCCCTGGTCCCTTGGCGAGTATTTTATCATTACTGCAACAACCATGTTCCTACTTCTATCGACTTGTTCCAACCACCAAGGCACTTAAATTGTAGGACGAATCGTATTGCCTCCAACATCTCTGAATTTCACTCACTGTGCCAAGCTCGGCGCATAGCACATCGTGTCTTCAAACGTTGTCGTGCTAAAGGATATATCAATGAGAACCCGAGCAAGGATGAATAGCATTCGTTCCGTGCCACCTACACCCGAAGCTCCTCCTTCCAACGCCACGGAAAATCCCCAATAGTTCAAAGGACTACCGTTAGGGTTACGGACAAGAGCCATGGGACTGATGGAACTATCCACGAATCCTTCCCAAGCTACAGTTATAGATAGATTGACGTGAGATTCGATCAGGATGGAAGAAGAACTTAATGGCAGCTAGAGGTCGCCACAGAGGAGAAAACCCTAGGTTTTAGGTAGGTTGTTTGCACATACATAACCAAAATTCTACGTTATGTATGCGTTATAAAAAATACACTAATGTCTATATTCATGAAAATATATCTTATGATGAATCTAATAAAACTAATTTGGTCTTATAGATATTGATTGTTTTAATAAACTTTGTCAAACTTAAAGTAGCGACTTCAAAACATGGAAATCCATTGTGGCTCCTGAGTGCATACGCACCTGATATTTAAAAAACATATTTCAAAACATCAAAAACAAAATTGCACGAATCTTCACATTCTATGTGTTCAAAAGTCGGAAAACCAACAATTGTTGTGACATGTGTAAAAAGAAAAAGAAAAACATGAAAAGACTGATTTTAGCACCAAAATTTGTCTTCTTACAAGACATAAAAAATGTCACCTTTTTCGTGGAACAAGTTAAGATCTACAATTTTTTGGCACTTTGAATGCAATTTTTTTGACACTTTGAATGCATTTTAGATAAAGGGTGCCAAAACACCTCTCCCCTTCAAAACAATCTTAGAACCTCGGTTGATTTGGAACAAAGTACAATGTAAAAAATAACTTTTTTTTTAACTTTTTAACGACTTTACTGTTCATACCGGGAGCAGAGTCAAAACGTAACTACACATATTATCACAGAACATACGGATAAACCATTCACAATTATCACCAGCATCAATGTTTTTGAGCTTGTATGGAGATGTGCCGCAATTAAACAAAAGCTAAGTAGTAGATAACGATGCTTACAAAAGAAATTGCAATTCACTAAGCTTTTAGAGCTTCAGCATGTTCACTTAGTAGAGCACATCTCACTATAATCATCAACCATGCACCGATCACTTAGCCTTGCCATTCTCCTGGGTAGCTTGCTGGTCCTTCTTTTTCTCCTGGGTAGCTTGCTGGTCCTTCATATTCTCCTGGGTAGCTTGCTGAGGGACAGGCTGAATTCGTTCATAGCGTTTCCTTGTCAGTGTCTCCCCCTTAAGAGCAGCGACGTATCTGTCATTTGTGTCCTCTTTCCTTTGTATCTCACCAAGAAACTCTGCCAGCCTCTCCCTGTTCACTTGTCCCATCATCTGTTTCACAATTGTTCATGCAAATTAGTGGAAACGAAATCATAAATGCAATAGTCGCAAGGGTCGATAAAATATTAGGAGAAACACTAACAAACCACAACAAATTTGCAGAGGAAAGTGATACTGAGCTTGGATATTACGTAAAAATAAAGTTAAAACCTCTAGTTGTGCAAGATGTCAAGCAGTTTCCTTGCAGTGAATATAAATTTCCAACCATGCTAAGCTGAAACCCTTTTCCCACAAAGATACTCTAGAAGCAATTTTTTTATTGGATAACAGATTGTAGCTACTTATTTAAGCTGAACACCCTTTTCCCACAAAGATACTCAAGATGCATCTGGAATGGGGATGACCTAGTCCGAAAAGCCCCCACAAAATTATTTTCAATATTTAGGACACAAATTTGTAGCAATCACCAGATAAACAATGGAAATTTAGATAAGTGAAGAAGGCAAATTTTCAATCACATTAACTCATTAAGTACTCTATATGATCTACACATCAATATTGGTCTGTACTGTCCAAAGTAACACTTATGAATCGTACGCCCCATAAACCAACAGCAGACGAAGGTCACATGATGTATATTATACTTATGAGACTATGCACATTTCACCTAATTAAAAGTGACCACGTATTACAAACCACCATCAGCCTATACAAAATTCATCATGTAATGATCCGTAGGTCAAAGATATTAGCAGGTCTCGGTTGTAGTTTCAGCAGAAGATTATGCCGCTACTTCGCACAAGAGACAAATGATTTCTCAATGCAAATCCTGCCCTTCTTAATAAGCTGCACTAGGAGTACGCCTAACCAGTTCGAACAAGGCTTCCTTCCCTTTCTGCTCATCAACTTGGGAAACTTCAACACGAATTTAAACGTCCAACGCTCAACATCTAAACACTTCCCACTAGAATCCCCTACTTCCAACTCAATTCCAAATGTTCCAATGCCATGTTGTTCGAACAGTGAAGTAACAACCGATAACTTTAACTAACTCAACCCAGTTCAACTTGATTTACAAATGTTCACTTCGGACAGCCAATGCGGATAAGTATATCCCATTCACACAAGTGCACGACAAAGCAGCACTTGAGAAAATGAACTCAGATCGTGCTCCAGCATCAACACTGGTAACAACTACACTGGCAAACGGCATAAGAAGGCACCCCAGGAAGAAGAGGATAGGGGGAGCACATGAATGCAGAGAAAGAAGGAAAATAATAGCAAGCTCAGTTCGCTGTTAGACAGCCCAAAACGAGCAGATGAGATCAGAACGCTGCTGCATTAAATGTGCACAGGTGCGCCATGCATCAACATCCGGCACCACATGTGCCCTGATCACACAGCCCGTGAGTGCTGAGCAGCTTTGGCGAGATGCAGAGCAGCGTGGTGACTCCTGAAGGCAGCAGCTGCTTCTCTTTTGCTACACCCGGAGAGCCTTGGCAAGGTGGGCCGTCATGAGGCTACCTAATACACCGTTCTAGCTGGCAAGAGTAAAAGATAGCCCTTGGTGGTTTCGAGGTGAATTGGAGAAAACTTAAGATGGGCTTGACACTATGAGGGGTTTGATACAGAAAAGTAGATTCTGTTAAGACTTGTTTGCAAAGATCAAGTCGATTATGTAGGGAGGTGGTCTGGGTACGAGGGACAATTGGAAGGAAAGAAAGGAACCGGAATCACTATCCTTTTTGCTTTGGAATTGCTGCCAGGAGAAGAGGACATGGCCTCTAGCCTGTTTTGTTGGATAATCTTGAGGGGGGAGATAGTGTAGGTATTTTGTGAAAAAAAAATCCAATAGAAAGATCTAAAACTGAGGTGGGGTGCTTTAGTGGGGGACAGGAAGCTGTGCAGTGGGGTGAAAGGACATACTATCACAATCACCACCGACTCCCCCTTAATAGTACAGAGATAGGAGATCTTTCACATAGTGTTAATTAACAATATTGAAGCAGGTTGTCCTAGTATAATATATGCACAACGAGAATGGCCATCTGTCTAACAATAACTAAAGTACTGTACTGGACATGTTTCTTGAAAGCATGCCAGTCTATTTGTGCATAAAAAACTAAACCCCACTAGGGTGTATATGAGTTGGAAGGTCACGCTCAGACACAACAACTACCTTGCATTAACGTTCATGTCCTGAGAGACTGATTGTACTACTAGGTTGCTATGTTTCTTTTGTTTTAAGGGATAATGGCACTGCTAGTCAGTAGATACAGCACCGTGCAACTGAAACTAGTAGTCCATTAGAAGGGAGCCCACACACGGAAGAAGTGAGGAGGCCCAGGGCGAATAAGGCCTGACCGGTTAGTTCGGTAGAAACCGATCTGTGTGGTACCAATATAACCGAACGGTTACAAATTTGGAAGCCATGCCGTTAACCATATACCAGACTAACTGGCGTATTCTTCGTTTCTCGGTTCAGTAACCATATGCCCCGCCCTACTTGTAATGTGAAATATTTTGTAATCAAGGTTTCAGCAATCGTGGTATCTATGACTTTAAGGGACCTCATCAATGTATCAACCTTACCAGCAAAACACATGGATAACCTAATCATACGGTGAAATGACTCGTCAAGTAATCAGATCAGAGTACAAGAAAAACCATTTGACAGTAGCATTATGTGAACTCCTCACAAATACCAGCATCTTATTTTCTTCTGCACCCTATTAAACTATAGCTGTTGAGCGGTGCTTCTTAATCAAGGATCAATTTTACACGTAATTACTAATGTGTGGCAACAGAATGAACCATCATTGAAACAACCTAAAATAATAATACTAGGCATATCTCAAAAATTAACATTTATGTCGTAGTGTTATTGTGGTTGCATGTTCACCGCAATTGAACAATGCATTATGCATATACGAAACTCACACGCCATGTTCCATCCAAGCATATAGTTTTTTGTAGCACTAGATATGGGTACAGCATGAAAATATAAAAAAAGAATACAATTATGGTGGAACAACATAGTAATTTCTCTAATTGTTAAAACTACCAGCTTTTTCTCACCACAGAATCGCATGTATCCTCATTCTAGTCACATTTTACTTGTTTTCACAGATTTAGGCTGAACATCACTTAACATGTTCAGCTGGTTTTCCACTGATCGATTCAGCAACTACAGCCTTGTTTTGTTTGAACTATGCTGTTTATGCATCAAATGGTCTGATGAAGGTACGCCACCAGCCGTCTAGTCGAGAAACCAGAACCTGTCAGCCAGAGTTACTTCTAGAAATTGAGCAATCGATCTTGATGTGCCAGAAAAAATATATCGAGCCTATGCAGCACAATTGTTCTTGATAGACCGTGGTTTTGTTCGAAAGTCGAGGTGTGGACTAATTCAAAATCTAAATAAGATCGATCGCTAGCGCATACATTCCAAAATATTTTACCATTTAGCAATAAGAACCCAGGCAGGTATTCCTCATTTCCTCTTCTACACGACGGAGCAGGGAGACGAACCGCGCCTCACCGATGGGACGCGCGGCGGGTTAGGGGGGGAGGGGGGGGGGGGGGGGGGAGCGAGGGCACGCACCGTGGTCTCCGGGCGGGCGTTCGAGCGGAGGTGGGCCTCGAGCTTATCGTTGCGGGAGCTGGTGAGCTGCATCACGCCGTAGCCCACCACGCCGGGGATGACGCCGCAGAGCGTCGCGAAGGTGAAGAAGAAGGGTTTGGAGTCCCGCGTCCCCCGCACCAGCCACCGCCATGCCGCGCTCTTCTCCCACAGGATCGACATCTTCCGGCCTCCTCTTCCCCCTCTCCTCGCCGCCTTCTCGAGACTCGACTGCTCTGTCCTGTCCACTTCAGACTTGTCTAGGGTTTTTATTTAGATCCAGACTTTCTCCGTGCAGAGAGACACATCTGACTTTGACGAGAAAGTTTAACCAAAATGAACCATTCGAGCATCTCCACCCTAAAATGTGCCCGCCCGGTGTTTTAGCAGCCATTCTAAAACAGTATAAAAGAAAAATTAGTGCAGCCGCTAAAAATTATACTATCCTAGACTGCAACTTTAAAGGGTCGGCTTGTGCGTGGGGCTAAATGCCTAAATCTAGACCACCCTTCATTTTTTGTACATTAGAAAATGATGTCGGCCGCGACGCGCTAAAACGGCTAAAATGGCGCGGTAAAACAGTTTTAGCCCGCAACATTTAACACGTCTATTGGAAATGCTCTTAAAGTCAGCATCATCCGATGCTTTTCTAAAGGGGCATGTTGGGTGTCCCCGGTCCCCGCATCGATCTGCTAACATGTGTTCATCCCTATCGCTTTGACCACCTCACAATTCCCATTAAAATAACCCTGCAATTTCCTACAAACACGGAAAAAAAAACATGCAAAGAAAACCATCCAAAACCAGCCACACGTAGCATTGTCATCCGCTTGTAGCCCCGACGTCGAGTCGCTTGCAACTCCCGCACTTCGCACTTGTAGCTCGGTTGGTAGGCTCTTGCAGCTCCGCCTCCCTTCCATGGTAGCACCGTCATGGCTTGTTCGCAGCACCGGCAACCGACGATCGAAGTAGAGTGACCGCCGCACGTAGCACCGGTGACCAACACTAGCACCACTATAGCACCGACGTCCACTTCCGGTAGCATCGTCGGCCTTCCTTTGTAGCACTGGCGTCCACCACTGGTAGCATTGCCGACCTTCCTTTGTAGAACCAGCGACCACAGCCGGTAGCATCCCCGGCCTTCCTTTGTAGCACCGGCCACCACCACCGATAGCATCGTCGGTGTTACTTTGTAGCACCGGCCACCACCGACGGTAGCATCGTCGGCCTTTATTTATAGCACCAGTGAACACTCCCGGTAGCATCGCATGTTTCCTTTGTAGCATCGGCGACCACCGCACGTAGCATCCCTACATAACACTTGTAACACTGGGTACCACGGCTTGTAGCACCACCACCCCCTCCTCAAGCACTATGCACTGCCGCCCTTCTGGTCTACGCTGCAGGATTTAAAAAAAACTCCCTACGTAGTCCGCCAAGATCACTATTGCAGATAATGTGACATGCCTATACATGCAAGGATCAAGATCATGACTCACCGGGCAACGGAATCGATGTAGTCGTAGAAGAATTTTGAACAATCGTGGATCTCACAATTAGGCCTAGTTGTAAGGATGCCGCTAAGCTTCCTGTGTAATCCCTCTTATTGTGTGTACGCGTACGCTCGTGTTAACCCGCCAACACTCCGCCGTCCAGGTCTTGGCACCGACGAAGAGAGACAGCCTTTTGGAAGCACTGATCGACTGTGATTAGAGCTATATGATTCTGAAACTTTGTCAACACATGAGAGAGAACTAGTAATTAGATCTAGATCTAATCGGGAGAGGACGCCTCAAAACCCAATTAGAAAAGCTCCAATTCAATTAGAGAGGCTCTAATTAGAAGATCTAATTGGACCCTCTAATTCTACTAAAGGGGGAGAGTCTTGAGAGTCAATTGCTCACAAAATTATGGTTTAGCTCAAGTCTTGGGGGTCCTTTTATAGTTGGAGTGAAGGGGGGCTTTCCAAAGAGGAGGAGGAGTCCTAGTTGAGCTAGAAGGGTGTTGGCCGCATCATGGAGGTGGCCACACCCCCTTCTCCTAACCCAACTCGGATTGGACTCCCATATGGGAGTCCAACTCCACCTCCTCTCCTTTTCCCTTTTTCCCCTTTCTTTTCCTTTTCCCTTCAAATAAAATTAAAAAAATACCGGAAGGTTCCTAGTGCCATGATTGCAGATCCTGGAGCCCATTTGTCAGCCCCACCAAGTAGTGTGGCCAAGGGGTGAATCTACCCCCCCCCCTCACCCCCGGTTTTTGCCTTAAACTCTTCTGGAACCCTAGGAACCCAGTAGATGAAATTGTCGATATTATGTACAGATGTTAGAAACATATTTCTAACATCCCGAGACATCTCATGTCCTCCGTTATCTCTCATATAAATTCTTCCTTTTACCGGCATTATTTCTCCCTTATAATAACCTCCCTGAAACCTCTCTGGTTGACATCAGACTTGTTTCTGTGACATTGACAGAAATCACATCAATTGGCACCGTGCCTCTCTCTAGTTGATTAGAAAGTCTAATTAGATCTTCTAATTAGATCACTCACCATGGGGATTGTTGAGGTCACCCTCTCGACACCACTGCTTCAAGTATGAACGTGCACTCTCCAACATGCCCCTTATACAGACCCTGCCATGCAAATGGGCAGTTTTTCCACTTAGAGTGCATAAACTCTATGATTCAAAGCTTCCCAGGAAAGCATCTTGACTCGTTGATCGACAATAGTCGCTGGCTGTCGACAAGTGTTGGTTCTCTCAATTACTCTGGGGCAAAAAAACTGAACCACAGCTTCGCAGAACATGTACATTGAATCCAGGCATACAAATTCGCCCATGCTCATGTATTCATCAACCAGATCACCGACTACTCCACATGCAAGCATTCGAATTTTTGTGGTACATTGTTGATAAGAGGAGAACTGTAGAGGCCCCATACTAGCATGTCCAAGACCCCTCATATGCATACATTCACGGTCCCAAAACATTTAGTCGTGAACAACATATGAAGTTGGTACACAGATACCATCATCCATTACACGAATAATAAGGTCTTACATAAATGGTCCATGACCAAGTCTTAACAACTGCTACGCAGGGCTGGCAAATAACACACACTCACGGCGGAAGATAGCAAAACACAACGTGGTAGCACCCGAGTCATGCCTTAACCTACAGGCTGCTGACCCGGTGACGAGCCTAGTTCGCGTGGTCGTCGACGTAGTACTCCTCCTCGTAATACTCCTCCTGAGGCTGCTCCTCGTGTTCTGGACAAGTAAATAGCCAGGGACGAAACCAATATGAGTACATTTGAATGTACTCTGCAAGACATCCTTTATGAAGCTTAAAAGAATACAAGTATGCTTATATGGTGGAGTGGATAGGCTATACATAGGGTTCACTATCCATGATGGTTGAAAGATACATCACGGTAGGTTTTGGCATCTCTATATCTTTATTGAAGAAGATACTTAAAAAATATGGTTTCTCTTGTAGATATCGCATATCCAAGAGGTTTTGTAAAACTTTGTTTAAAGAAGGTTTTTCTTTGCAAAACTTCTTGTAAGACACTTTCCAACTTTTCTTCATAAGTACCTCCCAGGTACACGGTTCCTCTTTCGGTACCTCTCAGGTACAAGTCATTTTTTAAAACATCCTTTTTGAAAACATTGACACAATACTAGCTACATGGTCATTCAACTGTCCATATCCGAGGACGCGGCTATTCTGAATAAATTTACTCTGCAGAGGTGTACACAATCCACAAGATCCAAATCATCTGCCACGAATCACCCATGGACTGTCCACAATAGTATACGAACATCAGATAATTGATCCTAACTTTCCACTATGGTCAAGCTAGTATATGACTATCCCTTCAACTGGGTTTATTCTCCCTGGCACCGTGTCGCACACTGCCATGACAGGAGACCCAACAGTTGCAGCCGGAGGGAAAATTAATCCCACACTTTGCATGTCCCGTATCTCCCACCTGGCGACATTTCGGTTCTGAGAATCACATTCTCTATAGCACTTGGGATAGAACACACACTAACACGAACAAGTTTCTAGATAGGCTTCTTGAGGTAGAGTGACAGTACGTCTTGGTTGTCCAGCGAAGGCTAGGTTATGTGTCTTTTGTAAACCATTTCAAAAACATCCTCTTTGCCACCTCTAGTGAACAAGGTCCCACCTTTTCGCCGAGGGTTTTCTTGAAGCATTTGTTTACAAAAGCACATTTTAGGGTGTCCACTTAGGGACTTCAATATTATTAAAGTGGGTGGTATTTATATACCATATGGTGGCTAAGGGCTCGGTAACACCAAGTTTGACTATTGGCAAAGTGATAGTTACTAGTAATATTAATAGTAGTAATAGTCATAACAAAAATAGTTTTGTTAACCATATTTTTGTGAAACTTCAGAAGTAAAACATGCATGGTAGATAATGATAAGTGTAATAATAGCAAGCATTAGGATGGCTTTCCTTTGTACTAGTTCAAGTCTTGCTCTTGAAAATAGCAAGAGTGGAAATATGCCTCTTCTTCTCCAATACCTCCTTCCTCGTTTTCTAAAGTCGTAAAAAGAAATAAATGACACACAATCAGAACCAAGTAATGCAAACAATGGTGCTAAGCAATACATACATCAATAAATGCACAAAACAATTCATCACTCCAAAATCCAAAGGCAACAATTAGTAAACACACATAATAAAAAACTAGACTACTAAGAACATGCCTATGGTGGAGAAATTTAATTTCTCACCAAAATGAAATGGGACTAGTGGGTGTTCCACTAGCCTAATATTCCACAAAACTACTCATACTAGTGAAAACAATAGGGTGCAATTAATCAAGAAAATGCTACTCATGCTTTCCTATAAACTAAAGTGCAAGCTAAAAGAGGTGATAACATCCTAAAATCAGCACCAAAGTGGTACTGTATTCATCATAACAACATCAAAAAATTAGCTACAAAACCTATAAGCAATATGCCACAATTTCCTAAACATTAGGAAAATCTAGGAAATGACTATACTAGTAAAACAAGTTCTAATCAACACACAACAAGGCTAGACCTTTCCTAACATGTTAGTTCTGTAAGAAAACAACAAAATAACAGAGTATAACAATCTTACACATGCTAGAAAACAAGAATCTAACACACAAGTATTTAACTAAAACTATAAACACAAGATTTAATAAAAACAGAAAAGTGCTGAATCTAGTTATGTACACCATGATTATTCTAGAGCTATAAAAATTATGCCAAGCTATGATTAGGTAGATCTAATCATACACAAACTCATCTAGTTGGATTCACATCAAAAAATCATCATTAAACAACCTACAAATATACTAGAAGTGCCCACTGGACATTTAACAAAATGCATGGTATTTTCTCCAGGAAGGTATCCTTCAAACAAGGCCAAGTGATACTGATAGGTATCACTAAGGGCTACTAAAAAAATAGTTTTCAAGATTTGGATTCATATTTTTAAAGTTATGCATAAAATGGATTAACAGACAGTCTCTGCCAAAATAATTACTACTGCAAAAATAAAGCACAAAAAGTAGATCTATAACTTGGATGTGGTTAAGAAAATGTTAACCTACAAGTGTGATTTTTGTTTTGGAAAAAATACTTCCTTTCTATTTTTCCTAGGCCAAAAGCTAGGGTTCATAATTCTGGCATTTTCAAAAATAATAAACACAGGGGCACGGGCCAGATCTCAACCCGCGCGGCCCAACTAGCAGCAAAGGAAGCCCACGGGCACGCGCGCGCTCGCGCTGTGCGGCAAAGCGGCGATTCAAAGGGATCCGTCGATCTCGCGATCGACGGCCCTGGTTGCTTCTTCTTCAGCCCCCCCCTCTCTCTCATCGGCGCACGACAGCGGGACAGAGGCGGCGGTGTGCTCACCTAGGGTCAACGCAAGACAGTGGCGTGAGGTCGTGGACGTCGCAGGTGCTCGACGTAGTGGAGACGAGCAGTCGGCGGTGGTCGAGGCGGCTCCAAATGGCGGCGCGATGCAGCACGGCGTGGCAGCTCCGACGACGGTGGCACGCCTCCTGCAAACGAATGGGCAAGGGAAGTGGTCATGGAGGGTCTAGTGTGTACGGGGAACACGACTATGGTGAAAAGGGGCGGTGGGATGGCTCGAGGTGAGCTCCACCTTCTCTTGATGCTCTCGGTGGCCGGCGGTGAGTTCGCCTCCCGTGTCGCTCACTGGGAGTGATCGGGCTCGATTTCTAGTGTCGAGGTGAGTGCGGTGGTGGTATGGAGTGGTGTGGCGAGGAAGTGGCGTGGGTGGCGCTTTATATCCGCGGCGCGGTGTCGTGGTCGTGGGCGCGCTTTCGGGCATGTCGCAGGCGGCACGGGTGCGTGCTCTCCGGGAGTGCAACGGGTGCAACGGGCGGCTACTGAGCTAGGGGTGGGCGGGTACTGCTCCACGTCGTCGAGGTGAGGCACGACAGCAGCACGGCGTGGCCGCAGTGCACGTGCACTGTGTGCCCGTGGTTGTCCCCTCCGTTTTCCTCTCCCTCTGTTCCCCCTCGTTTCTCTCCCTCTCCACTCGATCATCCAACGAATCCAAGGCACCAATTACTAGTACAAACATAGGTAAACACATTTGGCAAGGTCTCGCTTCCACATTTGCACAAAAACAAACAAAAACATCCACTCCACTTTCTGTAAAAATAAAGGTTCAGAATGTTTAGTCAAAAGACTTAGCAAAAATTGCTAAGTGAGGAAACAAATCAAAATATCAAAAAGTTCTCTCATGATTAAGTTAGCAAATGGATTCCAATTTTTGAATAATAAGTTGGAGATTGTTAAACATGAAATGAAATTTCAGAAACATCCTTTAAAAACATTTTTGGAATTGTGGAAGGTTTTGAAAACAAGGTGGAAAAAGGTCAAGTTTATGTTTTTCTCTGTTTTCCAATTTATCCGTTTTTCTGTCTTTTTTTTCTCTCTACAAAAACAAGCATGCAATTGTTTGTTTTCAAACTCCACAAATCAAACCAAGCTTATAGATTTGTAGTCCACATATCAAAGAGCAATTATATGCCAAGAAAACATATAATTGGATATTCTAACATATAGAAAACAAGTGCTAGAAAATGATACTTGGCTAGTTTTTCAGGGATAAACCCTAATAGAAACATAAAAGGAAAGCATCCAAATTTTCCATTCTCATTTTGTTTTATTGATTCAAACAAAGACAAATAATATTGTTAAGTTGAAAACAACGTTGATCCAACCCTTGGGACAAAAATTCATCAAAGCATCACATGGAAAACATCACAGAAACAATAGTAATCATCAGGAAAATTTGATATTTGTTTTGAAAGAAAATGTTGCTTGTATTGCATAGATACTTATGGTCACATACATATGTTGTCCACACAAACATAATACAAAATTTGTTGTTGGCTCTCAAATTTTCCTTCCTTGGCTATATTACAAGTGTTCCAAAATCTCGGGTGTGACAGATCTTCCCCCCTTAAAATAATCTCGCCCCGAGATTCGCAGGTCTAGTCCTTAAGGATACCAGGAAACTCCTTCCTTATATAATCCTCATGCTCCCAGGTAGCTTCTTTCTCAGAGTGATTTGTTCGCCGAATCTTAAGGAATTTGAAAGCATTCCTTCTGGTCGCACAAACATTCTCCTCAAGAACACATAGGGGTCTGTCTCGGTAGGTCAGGTCATCATTCAAGTCAATGGTCCTGAAGTCAACGTCTTGGTAGGTGAGATCTTTCTCAGGTACATGAAGACACTTCCGGAGCAAGGACACATGAAAGACATTGTGAAACGCTGACAACTCTTCTGGAAATTCCAACTGATAAGACACTTCTCCACGACGGGCTAGTATCTTAAAAGGGCCAATATACCGGGGTGCAAGCTTTTCCTTGACATGAAAACGTGATACGTCGAAAACGTATCTCCTTTTCCGAACACTTTTCCTATTGTTTTCCACTAAACTTGTGTGTTTTGAATGCAACTAACACGGACTAACATTGTTTACAGCAGAATTACTTTGGTGTCTCGTTTTTGTGTAGAAAAATCAACTTTCGGGAAATTTCCCAGAAAAGACCCCATTGGCCCTAAAACACCAAAAGACCCCGGGAGCGAGAAGGAGAACCGGAGAGGGGCCAGGAGGTGGCCAAACCACCCTCGGCGCCCCCCCTAGGCCGCGCCATCAGGTGGTGTGGGCCACTCCCACACCCCCTCGGTCTCCCCTTTCGACTACAAATAGCCTTCAACCCTAAAACACGAGGGGGTTCGATAGTTTTCCAGAAACAAGTCCGTAGCTTCGCCGCCACCCCGAACCTCGATCCGGGGATCAGAAACTCTGTTCTGGCACCCTGCCGGGACGGGGAATTGGAGGAGATCATCGTCATCATCATCACCAACGCCTCTCCATCGACCATCCATGTTTCCCCCATCCATGTGTGAGTAATTCCCCCGCTGTAGGATGAAGGGGATGGTAGGTATTGGATGAGATCGTTCATGTAATAATGTTATGATTGTTAGGGAATAGTGCCTAGTATCCTCTATTAGTGCTATTGACATTGTTGCAACTTGTTATGCTTAATGCTTGCCACTTTGGGCCCGAGTGCCATGATCTCATATCTGAACATGTTATTGAATCACGATGATAATTATTGTTTCTTGATCATACCTGCAAGTTGTTTACACATATCGTTGTCCGGAACTCGAGGCCCCGAAGTGACAGAAATTGGGACAACCGGAGGGGGTGGCTGTGATGTGAGGATCACATGTGTTCACGGAGTGTTAATTCTTTGCTCTGGTGTTCTATTAAAAGGAACACCTTAATTACCAGTAGTTCCCTTGAGGCCCCGATGAAAACGGGCTGGTAGGACAAAAGATGTTGTGCAAGTTCTCATTGCGAGCATGTACGACTATTTACGGAACACATGCCTATGGTTACTTAGTGCTTGGATGCTTTATCTTATTTATCTGCAATGCCCATGTCTTGATTATTATATGAACTATCTTATCCATGCAACGCCCGTTCATCCATCCCTATGCCTACAGTATTTAATACCGTTGTTTACTTCAAACACTGTTGCTGTTGTTTTCATTCCACTCCTGCTATTATTTCACTACTGCTGCTACTATAAAACTGTTACTACTGATAAACCACTGCAAACAAAAGTACTTTCAGGTGCAGGTGAATTGACAACTCACTTGTTAAGGCTCACAAATATTCTTTGGCTCCCCTTGTTTCGAATCAATAAATTTGAGTTTTACTTCCCTCGAAGACGGTTGCGATCCCCTATACTTGTGGGTCATCAAGACTATTTTCTGGCGCCGTTGCCGGGGAGCATAGCTTTATTTGCGAGCTCACCGGAGAGTACTATTATCTACTGCCATCATTCATCATGGGTAAGACTCGTGATGGAAAGTTTCCTATATTACCATCCACTGCAAGAAGAGGTAAAACTCTGAACACCTCTGTTGCCCTTGATTTACCGTCTGTTATGAGTAAGCTGCTTACACCACCACATGCTACACATGCTACTTCTTCTGAATCTGAAAATACTTCTGATACTTTTGATGATGCTTCTACTGTGCTTGATGAGAGTGGTTCTCTCGGTCCTTTCTTAGATGCTACTATTGCTAAAGCTAAAAATATTGCAAACACTGAAACTCCTGATAAAAATCTTGTTACTCCTGCTGTTTCACCTGAGCTTATAGAGACTCCTAGTGATGATTTTGATGATTCCTATATTGAACTTAATGATGATCTTATTGATGAAGTACATGCTATGAAGGATAAAGATGTTGTTATGAGTCTTATTGAAAGTCGTGTTGTTAAATATAAATTATTTCCTGATGCTAAGTTTGCCACCTCTCCTATTCATATTAGGGATAAGGATTATGATTTCTCTCTTGATTTATCTTATATATCTATTGTTGAGAAAGAACCTTTTTGTGGTACTGAAAATGAAAGTTCTATGAAACATATGAATGAGCTCTCCTCTTTGAGTAGTTTATTCTCTGATGATCTTAAGAAACGTAGCTACTTTGTTGCTAAAATATTCCCTTTCTCATTAAAAGTTGGAGCTAAAACTTGGTTTAATAACTTGTCTCTGGGATCTATTGATAGTCCTATTGGTTTGGTTAATGATTTCTTTCAGAAATATTTTCCTGCTAGTGCTCAACATGCTGCTTTACAAAATATATTTAATTTCAACCAATTGGAAGGAGAGAAATTGTCTGTATCTTGGGCAAGGTTATGTTCTTTAGTTAGGGCTACACCTGGGCATAAGCTAGAAAATAATAAACTTATTGATATATTCTATAATGGACTAACTGTTGAATCTAGGACATACCTGGATAGTTGTGCTGGTTGTGTTTTTAGGCAAAGAACTCCAGAAGAAGCTGAGGAATTAATGGCTAAAATAAGCCAAAATCATGATGATTGGACTATGGTTGAGCCTGAGCCGACCCCTACTCCACTATCAACACCAACACCAACACCCAAGAAGAGGGGAACGATTGAACTAAATGATGAAGTGATGAGAGAATCCAAGAAATCTCTTAAAGAGATGGGTATTAAATCTGAAGATGTGAAGAATCTTCCACCTATAGAAGAATTATGTAAGCCAATACCTCATTCATCCACTATTGAGGTACACTCTCTCCAATATTTTGATAGTAGAGATATTCCCTATAATAAACCTCCTGATCAATGGTTAGATGAATTTGATAATTATGTTATCAAGCAAGCTAATTTTAATATGGGAGTGCAAAACCACCTAATGGAAAACTCTAGAGCTATTGATAATTTGCATGGTATTATAGAAAGAACCTCTAATGATGTTAAAATGCTTGTTGAACATTTTCACATGGTTCAAACTCAAATTGATCAACTTGCTAAAGTGCAAAAAGATTTGCTAGTTAATGCTTCTAAAGAAAAACATGCTTATGAGATAAGAACTAGAAGTGGTATTGCTACACAAGATCCTTTATATCCTTAGTGACATCCTAAAAGAATTGAACAAGATTCTTAGCAAACTAATGATAATGTTATTCATACTAAGAAGAAAAAGAAGAAGAAACATAAAACTGCTGTAGAATCCTCTGAACTTGCTAAAGATCCTAATAGTATATCTATCTCTGATACTAAAACCGAAAGTGGTAATGAAAAGAATGATTCTTCTGATAAAGAAGAACCTGTAGCTGAACCTGAAAAGCAAACTAAAACTGCAAAGTATACTGAGGAAAATTTCATTGCTAATAAACATGGTAATGAGAGAGAACCTTGGGTACAAAAACCAATGCCTTTTCCTAATAAGAAACACAAATCTAAGGAAGAAGAACACTATAACAAGTTTTGTGAATGGATGAAACCTTTGTTCTTGCAAATTCCTTTAACTGATGCTATTAAATTGCCTCCTTATGCAAAATATATGAAAGATATTGTCTCTAACAGAAGGAAGATTCCTAATGAGGAAATTTCCACTATGCTTGCTAATTACTCTTTTAATGGCAAGGTTCATGAGAAGCTTGGAGATCCTGGTATACCAACTATTCCCTGTTCCATTAAAAATAATTATGTTAGAACTGCTTTGTGTGATTTAGGAGCTGGAGTTAGTGTCATGCCTTTTACTCTCTATAAAAGACTACTCCTAGAAAAATTGATACCAACAGATATATCTCTGCAAATGGCTGATAAGTCTACTGCTATTCTTGTGGGTATATGTGAGGATGTTCATGTTCAAGTTGCTAATAATTGTCTGATATTAACTGACTTTGTTGTGTTGGAAATGCCTGAAGATGATAATATGTCTATTATTCTTGGAAGACCTTTTCTTAATACTGCAGGGGCTGTTATTGATTGCAATCAAGGAAAAGTAACTTTTAGTGTTAATGATAAAGAGCACACTGTTTATTTTCCCAATAAGATTGATAGAAAATATGGTCTAAATTCCATTGAAAATATTGAGACCATCAAGATTGGAGAATTTTATTGTCCTATTCCAAAGCCACCCAAAGAGTATGAAACTATTATGATTGGGACTATGTTCATCAAGGTTGAGGTAAGATAATTATTTAGTGAGAAACAAAGTTTTGTTTCATAGAAAATTATTTTGGTAGCAAGACTTGATCACCCTTGTTAACTAAATGATTTTAAATGAAGCGGGCAATGTTTTCACTATGTTTTCACCTTACCCATTATGTTTTCACCATGTTTACTTATGTTATTACATTGCTACTTGAGTACAATCATGTTTTCCACCATCCTTATGCATGTTTTCCTGATTTTTTCACTCTGATTACTGAGGTTATGCATGTTTTTGCCACCCATACTTTTGTTTTCACCACTACCGCCTTTGTTTTCTTTGGATATTCTTTCATTAGAGTGTCATAGAACCTCCGTAGTGCTGGCTTTGGTTTTGTTTTCCACCTTTTCACTTTTGTTTTCCTGGTTTTTATTAATTATTAAAATTCTGGAAATACCTCAAAAAAAGTTTCTCGAAAAATTCCAGAAAAAGTATAATAAATTTTTACGTAAAAAATGAGGCAGCAAGCCACCTGGGAGGCCCCAGGGGGGCCCACCAGTCAGGCACACCACAGGATGGCGTGGCCAGCCCCCTGGTGGCGCCAGCACATGGTGTGGGGCCCCCTGGCCCTCCACTTACTCTCTCCACTGCCAAAGTCTTCTCTCTCACCTCCCAAACTGAAAACATTTCCTGGAACCCGTGTTCTTGTTGTTCTTCCTCTGGATTTTTGATCTTATTCTTCAGCCCATCATTTGTGATGATATTTGGTGTGTTTGATCTCCGGTACGTGACTCCTCCGATGATCCAAGTAGAATTTTGTTTAGTGAAGTATTTCTTGAGTATTTTGGTACTGTAGGTGACAGCTTATGTGAGTTTGCATGCTTGATTTGAGTATAAATAATGTGTTTAGCTCTATGTATGTTTAGCTCTCATATAAGTCCATATGGTAGTTTCCACCTTATAGTTGTTCGAAATTAATTTTTGTGATGATTGTTAAAAAAAATCAAAGATGGAGCACAATGTTCATCAACTAAACCAGCATGAGATGGAATTGCATGAGGTCATGCTCGTGCACTGTGAAGAGAGAGTGTTCCATCAATTTATCTGTGTCAGGAATTCATGAGGATTACAGAAATTTTGCAGGATTTCAACACTCTTGTGCATAATGCTGGCTTGGACCGTTTCATTGAGGATGAGCCTACCCAACATATTAAACTAACTATGTCTGTGGTGCAGGATTTTCTCTTTAGTTGGTCCTTGCCTAACAACATGGTCCATTATAAAATTTATAATAAAGTTGTCAACTTGCCTTTCGATGATTTTTGTGCAGCTATTAAAGTGCCACAATGGGGTTCTTGTGAGAAGATAAGTGGGCAGCCTAAACCACTGCTGGAATTATATGAGGAGATTTTCCAAGGAAAAATCTTCACAGGGGAGAGTGGTAAAATTCGAGAAATTCAACTCCCTAGCATTCGATACTTTGCCTATTTTATTTTTAAATGTGTGTTAGCTAGAAAAAACTGCCAACAAGCTTTCTGTCTATGATTTGGAGTTTATTGCAGTTGCCTTAAGATGTGATAGGTCTTATAACTTTGGCACTTTGATTGCTTACCGTCTCTCACATAACCGTGAGAAGGGCGGAGTTTGTGGAGGTCTTATTGCCTCGCGCTTGCTAGCTTTACATGGTTTGGAGCCACACCCTCTAGACCTGCAGTTTCCTATAGAGAGGCTTGATCTTTTTTCCATGGTTCAACATAAGTTTCTTTCTACCCATGCTCACTTACATAATCTATCTTTTGAATTAACTTTCTCCAAACGATCCGGGTGGAGAATTATTAAAACTGTTAAGGAAGTACTTTTGCGTGCACCTCTTTTTTTTAATCTTAATAGAAGGCAAGGATGGAAGCTTTCTGAGAGTGAGCTGGACACATATCTTGAGCATCACCCCCAGCAAGGGGAGGATGCCGATGAGGGGGGCGATGGTGATTTCTTCCATCCCTATGACACCACGGGGATCCCATACCAGCACCCCTGTTATGACTATGCGCCCGCGGCTTCATCTTCTTCTTGGGCGCCCGAGTACGACCACGCGAGGGACGACCCACCGCAGTGGGGATATTTCCCGCGCTTTGATTGATCTCCACTTAGGCCAAAAGCCTAAGCTTGGGGGAGGTATACCGACATCACGCTCATTTATATATCATGTTCGGTCGGTTCTTTGTATATCCATGTTTTCATTTCTTTCGTTTGTTTTCATTTTCTTTCATTTCTCTTTGTTTTATTGTTCTGTTATTGTTTTCCAAAACACAAAAAGAACAAAAATATTTCTGTTGTTTCTCTCTAATTTGTTTCTTTAGTTGGTTTGCTTTATCCTTTAAGTTGCAGTTTAATATTCAAAAATCCAAAAATATTTTGCTTTGTTTGCTTGTTCTCCTTCTGTTCGTGCTTTTAATTGAAAACCCCAAAAATATTGTTGTTCTTCTTTGGTTTTGTAAAGTTTGCTATAGAGTTTAACAGTTGTCCGTGACTCCATTGGAGCTTGGTTTTCATTATATATTATTCGAGCCACAAGTGAAGAGCAATAATGACGATCTACGACTATTCAAGTTGTTGTGAGAGGCCGGTATGAACTCTATTTGCTTTCATTTTTGTACATATATGCATCTATGTGAGCATGCTTAGTTTGTTCTTATAAGATATATGTGACTTAATGGCTGCTTAATAGTTCGTGCTCTCTCATGTTTTGTTCCAATTTATTAATGGTAAATGACCTGTTGAAAGATCATCTTCCGTTTTGATAATTAATGACAACATAACTATTGGACTAATGACTATTTGAGAGTACTTGCAGGTCCTATTTGACATATATGAAAATGTCCAGGTTCATCAAGTATACAATCTCTATGGGTTACAAAAATGTTTCGAATGGAAAGAGCTCGAAGAAACAAAGCTGGGATGCCATTTTTGCAAGCAGCGGAGGCTCCGGTGAAACCACCGGAACCTCCGCCCCATGCATTTCCCAGCTCATCCAGGCGCTGGCCTCCGGTGGAACCTCCGCTAAAAACACCTTCGGGTGCATAAGAGCGGAGGCTCCAGCGGAGCCTCCGGTGTACTTCCGGTGGGAGGAGCCTCCGGTGAAACCACCGGAGCCTCCGCTGGCTCCACTGCCCCACTGTGGGGCTAGCCTCCGGTGGAGCCTCTTGTGTGGCCTCCGCTAAAACCCCCTTCGGGTGCATAAGAGCGGAGGCTGCAACGGAGCCTCTGATGGACCTTGGGTGGGAGGAACCTCCGCCAAAGGCACCGGAGCCTCCGCCCTGCAGGATCCAGTTTGAAGAAAATGAGCTGCGCGTATGTGAAGACCACCGGAGCCTCTAGTGGAAACACCGGAGCCTCCGGTGCTGCGTGGACTGCACAACGGCCACTTGGGGGAAGGGGTATTTAAAGCCTTCCCCTACCTCATAAATGCTCAAGCTTTTCCCATTCTCTCTCCTAGCCATTAATGAAAGCTTCAACCTCCTAGATCTCCCTCTCCAACCACCCAAACACTCCGAAACTTTGTGGAGAGCTAGAGGAGACCTAGATCCGTGATTCCACCAAAGGAATTTCAAATCCATCCACCACATCCTAGTAGATCTAGAATCCTACTTGAGGCTTAGAAACCTTAGTAGATCTTGTGCTTGTAGCTTCCACCTTGTTGCAAGAAGCTTCGGATTCGTTGAGAGCCTCCATCCATCTTGTGGAGTGTCCTAAACCTTGTGTAAAGGTTTGGTCAACGCCTTCAAGTCGATCTCATAGTGGAAATGAGAATCTCCCTCACCGGAGAAGCTCAAGGAGAATAAGGTGTGCACAACCGTGCTATTGAGGAGCGCCTAGGTGTCTCCCCACCTCTCCAACGTAGACGTACTTCTCTTGAGAAAGAACTACGGGAAATATATCCTTGTCTCCTTGTTTACTCTTGTGGTTTATCTTGTTGCCTTTCGTTTTACTTCTGTTGCGTATCTTATCTTGTATCATTTAGGTTGCTCACCTAGTTGCACATATAGAGGACCTTATTTTATCTTGCTTAGCCATAATTAAAAGGAAAAGAAGAAAATTTGGTAGTTAACCTATTCACCCCCCTCTAGTTGACCATAGTGCGCTTTCAATTGGTATCAGAGCCTCGGCTCTTTCTAAGGGATTAACCACCTAATAGTATAATGGTCAATGAAAATGAGCCCGACGGTTCTAGTGCGGAAATCACCAAAATGGCCGACACTATAACTAACCTACAAGAAACGGTTGGAACCCTCCAAACCTTAGCTCTAGTGTTGGATCGGAGGTTTCTAGCATAAAGAAAATGTTGGAGGACATGATGGGGAAAACCAAGGAGTCCAAGGGACCACCTCTCACCACCGATGATGTTAGCTCGGATGTGAAGGGGTTGTTCCATAGAAAACAAAAAAATTCCTACGCGAGAGACACCCGAAAGGCCAAGATCTAATCTAGGAGACGAAGTGCAACGGGCAAACAGAGGGTTAAGGAGAACACATACCCTCAAAGACACAAAGCGTTACGAGATCAAATATCGTTGTTGGCGTAGTCGTACTCACACCGATCCCGAGAGCAAGAAGATGTGCACCGCAATCCGGCGGTGCCTCCGTGATCGGTCACACATACGGTTGATGACGACCTCCGTTCCCTCGATCCAGCGGGGCGCGGAAGTAGTGGATCCTTCGGAACTCCAGCAGCACGACGACGTGGTGGTGGTGAAGAATCACACGGTCTGGGCTTCGCCAAGATAGAGACCATGGAATGGAGCAGCGGGTGGAGAGGAAATGAGGTGGGCAAGTGTGTGTGTGAGAGAGGGAGCTCATGCCCTCTATTTATAGGAGAGGGGGGAGGCAGCCCAAGGGGGTGCGACCAGCCTATGGGTGTGCCCCCACCTCTTCCCTCATCATGTGAGTGGGCACTCCACTCACACCCACTCATTTTGCCTTAAAACTCCACTTAGAAAATCCAAGAGTTTTTCTTTAATAAATAAATAAAACATTTTTATTTCAGCATTTATTAATTCTATTAAAAAACTTTTGCATATAGCACGTCGAATCATTTGTTAATTTTATTAACAACTATTCGATGAATAACAACTTGAACTATTTCACTTTTCCCCGAAACAATTTCGGTGCTGCCCAAAATATTCTTCGATATTCCGTATCCTCTCAAACGTGTCATCGAACCTTAAGTGTGTCACCCTACGGTTTGCGAATAAGATAGACATGATCGAGACTCCTCTCCGATCAATAATCAACAGCGGGATCTAGAGATCCGTGATGACTCCTATATATTCAACGATGACTCTCGTGATCGTGTGAACCAACAACATTGTGACTAATTCCCTTTGTCTCGTGATATTTTACTTGTCCGAGATTCGATCATTGGTATCAACCATACCTTGTTCAATCTCGTTACCAACAAGTACTCTTTTCTTGTTCCCATGATATAACATCCTTGTGATCATATCACGTGCTTGCAAGCGGTGTCGATGTGATATCACCGAGAGGGCCCAGAGTATATCTCTCCGTCATTTTGGATGGACAAATCCCATTCTTGTTCCATGATCCTCAACTAATACTTTCCAAATACCTAACAACTCCTTTATAGTCATCCTGTTATGGTGTGACGTTTGATGACATCAAAGCACCCTTCCAGTATAAGTGATTGACATGATCTCATGGTCTAAGGAATAAGTTACTTTGTATGTTTGATATAACAATGTAAACATAATGACTTGATCGCATTGCTATATTCACTTTGGGTATATGTTCATCATATCATTCTTATAATGTCATGACCCTGTTATTAACAACATTCAACAAGCTAGTTAAAAGAGAGGCTTTACTAGCAACCATTGTTTGTTTATTAAACACACATGTATCAACGTTTCCGGTTAATACAATTCTAGCATAAGAAATAAACATTTATCATAAACAAGGAATAAGATAATAACCACTTTATTATTACCTCTCTGGCATATTCCCTTTAGTCTCCCACTTGCACTAGAGTCAATAATCTAGTCTGTAAGCACTTAACACATATGGCGTTCCGGTGTTATTACCATGCTTCGCATGTGGTAAACATCATCAAAAAGATCTGAACTGTTCAGGTCCTATTGTATTTGCATGCTCTTTGCATCTACACGCATCACTCATTCTCTAATGGGATGGCTTTGTATATATTTGGTCAATCGGTGAAACCTTAATTCCTCAGCTTAAACTAATGTCACTAACATTGTGAAAATGTAGCTTCATAGTGTCAGTATTCTTGGAAATTCACCAAGTTCAATAAAGAACTCCTTGACACAAAATACTCTTATTATTTTGTTGTCAACGCAACGATATAGTTAGCCTTTGTTGTAGTATCCGTCACAATACTTTAATTTTGAAACTCTTTCAAATCCAGCATGGAACTTTCTTCCAGCCTATTGTGCTACCCTTCATCACATATTTTAATTGAGATAAAATTATTTGAATATTTGACAAGACTATGAGTGTAACATATTACAACAAATAGTTTGTCATTACTACATAGGAAAACACATCCTTAGCATTTCTAAAATGGCATAAGGATCTCTCCCACTGTTGTCTAATCATCATATGAATTATCCTGTTATAACCTTTTATAGCACAATACTCATCTGGTTGTGTACATAGCATGGAACATGTGACTTAGAAATCTCAATTTCATTAGGCTCATCATGTGTCTAAAATCTTGAATATTGCTCAATTGTTTTCCATGTGACAAGAACTCCTTCTTGTCATTTCGATATTGACTTATTTCAATATTTCATCTATGTAATTTGGCTTCAATCATATCAGGCGCTTCAATCCATCTCTTATAGATATCGATGCCCAATATCTTCTAAGCCTTTCATCAACATGAAAATCTTAACCGTGTTAATTTAAAATACATATCTTCCAATCAACCATATGTCATCTACATAAAGCATTGGAAATATGTCTTAGCGCTCCCACTTAATTTCTTGTAACTCTACAAGCATCTTTATCGTTCATGATGAAATCAAACTCTTTTGATAACTTCATTAAGGTAAAGATTCCAACTTCGTTATGCTCACTTCAATCATTGAAGTGTGCATACCTTTCGAGCAACCTTTTGAATTTTACAAAACTCTCAGACTCTGTCAAGTACACATCCTCGATCAAACTTCCTTGATAGGAAAGTTGGTTTTGTTATTCAACTGCATATCATAATATGTAACTTTTGCTAGAACTATCCGCAAAGACTAAAGCATCACTACGGAAGATCAAAATCTTGTAGTAGTCAACTCTTTGAACTTCGTCGAAAACAACTTTTCGATAAGTACAACTTTCAAAGGATGTAAAAATTCATGTCTTTGTCGCTATATAGACCCTTTTGCTATTGTTAGGCACCATGCCTATCGAAAGGACTACCAAGTCACATACTTGATATACATACAAGGATACTATGGTGGATATAATGACTCATAGTCAATTTTACGAAGTCAGGGCCCATCATTTGCTTCCTTAATAAGGTCCAGGTCCTTTTGTTGTTAAAACAACACTTTACTCTTAAACCACAAGTTGGTCTAAGTACAAAGTTTTAGGACTTTTGTGGTTCAGTTCGCAAACTCATTCAAAGTATCTACAATCACATGTAGTGTCTTCTACTTAGTCAAAATAGGAAACCCTGGAACAACTTCCAGTGCTGCGCTACTCTTGACATGATAACGAAGATTCTAAAATCTCGTTGAGTTTGTACTATGCTCCCACTCACTTGTTTCGCAAGAACTACTTTCTCAAGAAATCAACCCTTTCTGACAAACAACATTTGTCTTTTGGTTCTGTGATAGGAGAAATACCCAATGTTTTATTTGGGATAACCTTATAAACATATATTTATCCTATTTTGGTTGTAAACATTTTACACATGATATGCATACCAAAACTTAAGAAAATGACAATTCGGGTTACTACCCAAACTATATCTTATATGTTGTCAATTTCAACGGATCATGATGGTGCTCTTTTCAGTGTAAAAGCGGTTGTCCTTAATGTATAAAATACAAAATTATAATGGCATTTTTATTAATCTTACCATGTCCAACAAGGTTTGATTTTGTTTCTTGAATACTCCAAACTAATGTGGGGTATTCGAGTAATATAAGTTGTAGAACAATTCTGCAACTTCTCAGATGTTTTGCTAAACTTGTAACTCAAACTTTATCCTTTATGATCCAATCATAAATACTTGATTATCTGGTTACAATGTTTTTTACTTTATATTAACAACCTTTTGAACCAATTAAAAATGTCAAACTCCGTTCTATTTAAATAGATATACTTACATATCTACTCAAATCATCGACATAATTTTATGAAGGAAAAATTAATCCACCATACATGACTACACATAATGGACTATATACATCAATATGTATAATCTCCACTAAATTAGTCGTCCATTCTACTTTGGCCTATGAACGGAATTTTAGTCAACTTTTGGAAGAGGTCTCACAAGCGTCAATTTATTCAAAACAAAATGACTCTGGAAGTCCATCAATATGGAGTTCCTTCATGTTTTCCTTTCCGATATGAACTAAAATGGTGGTGTCACAATTTAAGTGAAACTCTTTTACGTCTTGCAACGTTTAGAATTTAGTCTTATAGATGTTTACTTTACCAACATGATTTATATTAACATATCCATCAATTATGGAATATGGTCATAGTTTGAATAATCTCATTTGTTCTCACAAAAGACCAGAACAAAATAACAACATATTAAGTTCTTAAAATAAATCTTGAATGTTTGGTTCGATACGACAATGAACGTAATAACACTTTATTTCTGTTCTTGTCATAATCGATTCCACATCTATTACTAGTTCCTTTTAGGCCCTTGTATTTCTTGCATTGAGTTGCTTTGTATGACAACTTACACCAACCAATGTGGTATCAAAATACCCAAAAAAAACTTTGTTAACTAGTAATACATCTATAACTTGTATATCAAGCATTCCAGTTATCTTCTTTTTCGGCCATATATCTTTTTGTAATTCTATTTTCAATATTTCCTTTTCTTTACAAGAAGAATCATTCAACATCAAACAACGCTAGTCATACTAGCTCATTTTCCTTGGCGTGTTAGTCATATACTATCACCCATTGAGTCACACTTTGAGTTTGATTGTTCTACTAATATCACCATATTAATAGCATTCTTCCAGATTCCACTCTTAGCAATCTCCAAGCAAGGTAAACGATTTTTACCCGTACTTTTAATCCATCCCATCATAACAATTTTATGATTAAGCTACTATAGCTCAAAGGAAGGAATTTAGAGGATAATTTTTAGCGCCCAACTTCTTGGAATATTCAAACGCCTAGCGTCTTCAATCATTGCATATATTCAGATAATATAAGCAAACATTGTCACGCTAAATTATACCCAGTCATGTTGCCACAAATAAGTTTCTAGATATAAACATATCTTTCACTTGATTGTTTCTGAAAACAACTCTTTTCAGTTCCTAAATCACCTTGATCAACAAAACATTCTTTTGAAGATAAAGTAATATGGAAGCAACCATGACTTTGGATTCTAAGTAGGAATTGGTTGCTCTCTAGATCAATCAATCATTAATCATATGGAGCTAGGTAGGAAATACCGAAAATCTACAATAGGATTTAATTTTAAATTTCACTAATACGGTACCAATCTTAAATGATTTTTACCAGATCATAACATTTATATCTCAATTAACAATCTAAGTATAAGGTAGTTATATGGATTCCAATGAATACTGCAATTTGTGCAAATTCACTTTGATTGGTTGTTCATGATAAATAAGTTCAAGTTAATTCAAAATTATGCCATGAACTCCCACTCAAAAACAATATCCCTCCTAGTCGTTTTTAGTGATTACACGAACCAAATTCACTACACCAAAACCGATCATCACGTGAGATGATGTAGCTTCAAAGGCGAACATCGACATGTTCATCATATCATCCATATGACTCATGCTTTACCTTTCGGTTACGTGTTCCGAGGCCATGTCTGTACATGCTAGGCTCGCCAAGTAGAATCGTAGTATTGCGTGTGTTTCAAGGCCATGTCTGTAAATGCTAGGCTTGAAAACACCCGTTGTATGCGAACGTTGAGTCTATCACACCCGATCATCACGTGGTGTCTCAAAACGACGAACTTTCTTAACGGTGCATACTTAAGGAAGAACACATTATTATCTTGATATTAAGTGAGAGGGATCATCTTATAATGCTAACGTCTCTATCTAAGCAAAATAAGATGCAAAAAAAGGATTAACATCACATGTAAGGATAACGTGATATGATATGGTCCTTCTTGCACTTGATCTCCATCATGTGCATCATGGTATGATATCCATCATTCCACCGGCGTGGTACCAAGTTCCATTGTACCCCAATCTTGATTGTCCATCAATAATAAGACAACCATATGGATACCTTCCGGTATATCAATAATTTATAAAAGAGATCATCTCATAATCAAATTTGTAACATTGACTATATCACATCACATGCCCAGCAAAAACTAGTTAGACGCTTCTAATTTATTTTTGCATATTTTACGTGGCTTAGGGCTTTCGAGGATAGAACCGTTCATACCTACGAACATCAACCACAACGTTGAAAAACACATTTTTAACAACCCTTTGTAGATTAGATCTTAACTATAGTAGGAGAAAAGGACACCCCTTAGCCATAAGTGAGACAATTCTCGCGTACATAGTACACGTGAACTTAGTCTGGGGCAGCTTCATCCTACTATGCCACTAAGATCATAAAATACTCAAAGAGGCAATAACATGATCATCAACGCCCACATACACCTATGTGTTCTACCCGTACAAAACATCTACGCATAGATCCGGCTCTGATACCACTAAAGGGGTCGTTGCATAGAAAACAAAAAAAATCCTACGCGAGAGACACCCGAAAGGATCTAATCTAGGAGACGAAGTGCAACGGGAAAAGAGAGGGTTAAGGAGAACACATCCTCAAAGACACAAAGCGTTACGAGATTAAATCTCGTTGTTGGCGTATTCGTACTCACACCGATCCCGAGAGCGAGAAGATGTGCACCGCAATTCGGCGGTGCCTCCGTGATCGGTCACACGTACGGTTGATGACGACCTTCGTTCTCTCGATCCAGTGGGGCGCGGAAGTAGAGGATCCCTTGGAACTCCAGAAGCACAACGGCATGGTGGTGGTGAAGAATCCCACGGTCTGGGCTTCGCCAAGCCAGAGAGCATGGAATGGAGCAGCGGGTGGAGAGGAAATGAGGTGGGCAAGTGTGTGTGAGAGAGGGAGCTCATGCACTCTATTTATAGGAGAGGGGGGAGGCATCCCAAGGGGGTGCGACCAGCCCATGGGTGTGTCCCCACCTCTTCCCTCGTCATGTGAGTGGACACTCCACTCACACCCACTCATTTTTCCCTTAAAACTCCACTTAGAAAATCCAGGAGTTTTTCTTTAATAGATAAATAAAACATTTTTATTTCAGCATTTATTAGTTCTATTAACAAACTTTTGCATATAGTACCTCGAATCATTTGTTAATTTTATTAACAACCATTCGATGAAAAACCCCTTGAACTATTTCAATTTTCCCCAAAACAATTTCGGTGCTGCCCAAAATATTCTTCGATATTCCGTATCCTCTCAAACGCGTCATCGAACCTTAAGTGTGTCACCCTACAGTTCGCGAATAAGATAGACATGATCGAGATCCTCTCCGATCAATAATCAACAACGGGATCTGGAGATCCGTGATGACTCCTATATATTGAACGATGACTCTCGTGATCATGTGAACCAACAACGTCGTTACTAATTCCCTTTGTCTCGCGATATTTTACTTGTCCGAGATTCGATCATTGGTATCAACCATACCTTGTTCAATCTCGTTACCGACAAGTACTCTTTTCTCGTTCCCATGATATAACATCCTGGTGATCATATCACGTGCTTGCAAGCGGTGTCGATGTGATATCACCGAGAGGGCCCAGAGTATATCTCTCTGTCATTTTGGATGGACAAAGCCCACTTTTGATCCATGATCCTTAACTAATACTTTCCGAATAACTAACGACACCTTTATAGTCACCCTGTTACGGTGTGACGTTTGATGACATCAAAGCACCCTTCCGGTATCAGTGATTGACATGATCTCATGGTCTAAGGAATAAGTTACTTCGAATGTTTGATATAACAATGTAAACATAATGACATGATCGCATTGCTATATTCACTTTGGGTATGTGTTCATCATATCATTATTATAATGACATGACCCTGTTATTAACAACATCCAATGTTCATGATCACGAAACCTTGATCATCTATTAATCAACGAGCTAGTTAAAAGAGAGGCTTTACTAGGAACCATTGTTTGTTTATTAAACACAAATGTATCAATGTTTCTGGTTAATACAATTCTAGCATGAGAAATGAATATTTATCATAAACAAGGAATAAGATAATAACCACTTTATTATTGCATCTCGGGCATATTCCCTTTAGGATGATGAGTCCATTCCGGACATTGCCAAAATGGAAGCTAACATTGCTTTAGCCAAGGCGAAAGCCAAGGCAAAAGCCGATAAAAAGGCTAAGAGCGGTGGGAGCTCCGAAGGCGCCAAGTCTCAATCGGCTAACGGTTAGGGGTCTAACTCAAAAGTACCACCACCTCCCAATTTTGACACTATTCATCCTATTGCCACAATGCCACACATTCTGAATGTTGGACTTCTTCCCATGCTTAACACTAACGAATTCTCTTCTTGGGAGTTTGATATGGAGTCTCATATTTCAGGGTCTTTCACCGCCTTGTGGAGAAGTGTTCTCCATGGATTTCATACTCATGATGCAAACAACTTGACTCCAAGAGAACACGTGGAATTTCAACTCAACAAGACCGCTCTTGTCACTATCCAGAAGGCTCTCCCAAGATAACATCTTGAACACATCCGCGGTATCAAGACCGCCAACGAGGCTTGGGATAAACTTGACACCTTGTTTGAAGGCAATGCTAGCATCCAATCCTCCAAGTATGACGTGGCTCTTGACAAGTCCGAGAACTTTGTTATGCTTTTAGATGGAAGTCCCGAAGAACTATATAGAAGGGTTGTCACTCTTGGCAACCAATTGAGGGACTTTGGAAAAGAAGAGATCTCCGATGAGTGGATCAAGAGGAAGTTTGTCAAGGCCATAACTCCTTTCGAGAAGAACCTCTCCACTAGCATTCGAACAAGATCGGACTACAACTCCCTCAACTCCATTGGTGTTCTTAGTGAGTTCATATCCATATCCCTATCTCACAAGAGCGCGGATGATGCTCTCGCTCGCTCAAGAGGAGTTGGAAAGTCTCCCAACCTTGCCTTGAAGTCTAAGGCGGTTGCTCAGATAGAAGAAGTGGACGAGGACGATGATGATGATGAGGATTATGAAGATACATACAAGGGTTGTCACAAGTGCATTGCTCTTGCCATGCACGGTTATTAGAAGAGATGGGAGGCTCACAAGGCCGGTGCTCCTAGACCTTCAAGAAACAAGATATACAAGAAGAAGGGGGAGCGTCCAAGGACATGCTTCAATTTTGGAAGTGCAAATCACTTCTTCAAGGAGTGTCCTTTTGAGCCAAGAGAAGATAATGAAGGGAAGCTTGTTCGCAAGGAAAAGAACAAAGCTCCACAAAACAAGAACCTCGCTAAAAGAGTCCCAAGGGCTCTATATGTTCAAGAAAGCCCCACATTGGAAACATACTACTCCAGAGATGAAGGAGAAGATGAAGTCGTAGGTGTGGCCCATGTCTCCATAGCTACGACTTCCTCTTCATCGGTCTCTCTATTCGAATCCTCCAATGAGAAGGCATTGGTACAACCTACATGTCTCATGGCAAAAGCCACCGCGGTAATATCTTCCACCTCAAAGTCTATTGATACTAGTTCTCCCTCATTATTGGATTTTATTGAAAACATTGTGGGTGATGAGGAGACCAAGAATCTTAGCTCTTGGCTATGTAGTCTTGAAGGTGAAACCAAGGAAAAGGTAAAGGCCCTCTTGAGGCAACTTGATGATTCTAACTCTCTCATAGATGAGAAGGAAGAGATCATCACGGCCTTGGAGAGCTATGGTGGTGGTCATCAGAATCATGACAATGATCTTGTAGAAGCTCTTGAGAAAGAGAGATCCTTGAGAGCCTCTCTTGAAGAGAGACTATTTAGTCTAGAAGAGACTTATGCTATTAGTGTTTCCAAACTTAGGAAGGATAATGAAAAATATCTTGCTTTACTTAAAATCTTTGAAGAAGAAGAGTTGAATCTAGGAATATCTCATGAGGAACTTGTTGAGCGTCATGGAAAACTAGAAAAGGAGTTCATGTCTCTTAAAGAAATCCATGACAAACTCACCATATCCCGAAATAATCTTCTAGCTCAACAATCTAATAAGAAAGTGACTTCCTCATCTAATAGTATTGTTATAATGCCTACCTCTTGTACTACTACTAACGGTGTAGGAAGAGAGAAAATTCTCAATGACGCCATAAGCTCTTAAGGAGCCAAGAAAGGAAAGGAAGGGCTTGGCTTTGTTGCCAAGTCAAAGAAGAAAACCAAGAATGTCACCTCTTCCTCTCGGAATGTTGTCTTTGTGAAAGAGGGAGAGGTTACCAAGGATAAGGCACCAACGCCGTGGTGGGTAATGATACCTCTAGGGGAGCATGCCTCACAACGACTTTGCTGGAAAATATAACCCCTCTTATGTTCTTATGAAATCTAGAGATGGTCATGTTTATGCTAAATACTTTGGTACTTCTTATGGTGATGATTATCATTGGACTATTTGGGTTCCTAAGACCCTTGTTACTAACAAAATAGGACCCATTTAAGGATGGGTACCTAAATCAAGAAATTGATCTCTAGTAGGGAAGTGCTTCCGGGTCAGGTAGATGGACGGTGGATAGTGGTGCATACCAACATATCACCGGAAGCAATGACGAAATGAGAAATATTGAACCTCCATTACCTCATCTCAATTGCGTCACTATTGGTGACAATTCCAAACTTAAGGTATTGGGACGAGGCAAGGTGGCTATCTCAAATGATGTATCAATTGAGAATGTTCTCCTTGTTGAGTCCCTTGGTTATAACTTGATGTCCGTTCTTCAACTTGCAAATTGTGGTTTTACCTATTTCTTTAATAAATATAATGTGATTGTCACTTGGGAAACAACTCTTAAAGTAGCCTTTGTTGTGTTTCTCGAGAACGACATGTATGTAGTGGACTTCTCTAAAGGAGACACGTGTGCCGCGACATGCCTAATGGCTAAAGTTGACGTGGGGTGGCTTTGGCATCGCCGGTTATCCCACACCAATATGAGAATGTTGCATGACCTTCAAAGTTTCATTCATGTTCTAAAACTAACCAAAGCTAAGTTTGCTAAAGATCGTGTGTGTAGTTCTTGCGCCTTTGGAAAACAACATGGGGAACTTCACTCAACCAAGACTAATATCTCCACCACAAGAATTCTTGAGCTCATTCACTTAGATCTCTTTGGTCCTCTATCTTATGATAGTCTCGGAGGAAAGAAGTATTGCTTGGTGATTGTGGATGATTATTCAAGATATTGTTGGGTGTATTTCTTCAAGAGGAAGAGTGAGACTCAAAAGAGAGTCATTGAGTTTATCACTCTAGTGGAGCGCCAACACAATGCTTCCTATATTGGACATCCGGAGTGATAATGGTACGGAGTTCAAGAACTATACCGTTGAGGGGTTTCTTAGTGAAGAGGGCATTGCTCATCAATACTCCTCTCCCTACACCCCTCAACAAAATGGTGTTGCGGAAAGGGAGAACCGTACTTTGATGGATGCAGCTGGGACAATGATTGCGGAGTTCTCTTCTCCTTATAACTTTTGGGCCGAAGACGTCTCCACCGCTTGTCATGCTACCAACTGGTTATATCTTCGCAAGATCTTTAACAAGATCCCTATGAGATTCTCACGGGCAAGAAACCGGACGTATCTTACTTCAAGGTCTTTGGTTGCAAGTGCTTCATTCGCAAGAAAGGTAGACGTTTGTCAAAATTTGAGACCAAATCTTATGAGGGTATTTTTGTTGGATATGCCACAAACGCTCACGCCTATAGAGTATACAACAAGTCCACCGGAAAAGTTGAAGAAGCTATAGACGTGGTGTTTGATGAGGATATCGGCTCCCAAGGGGGCGTATAGATGATGGTGTTGTAGGAAATGAAATTCCTCCCATCGTCATAAGAAGAATGGGGATTGGTGAAATTATCCCCATTGAGGGTTACCGGATGACGGAGGGAGAAGGACTATGCCCCACTCAAGTGGAGCCATTGACTACACCCATTGATACACAAGCTACCCAACAAGATGCACCAAGCCCTCAAGCAAGTAATCAAGGCCAATATAATGACCAAGGCCAAACTCCTCATCAAAGTCATGATCAAAGTCCCATCATTGTTGAGAGAGCTCAACCTAGTGGTGATCCTTCACCCACTAATGATCAAGGACAAGATGAAGATGGACATGTCTCCAATGAAGAAGGTGATTCTCAAGCAATATCCAAATAATCTTTGGAGGAGATACTAGCTCATATATCAAAGAGAAGGCTAGAGAATCTTGAACGAGCGGGTCACACGGAGGACAAGATACTTGGGAAAGATCGTGGAAGGGTTGTCACTAGGAAGCAATTGACGGATTTTAGCAAGGCTCATGCTTTTATCTCTTTCATTGAACCCAAGAAGGTTTATGAAGCTCTCGAAGATCAAGATTGGCTTGAATCCATGCATGATGAACTCAATTACTTCGAGCGCAACAAAGTGTGGAAGTGTCGTGGTGGTGTCACGGCAGATGCCATGGGATGGCTAAAGATGTGGGGACGATGGACGCTGGAGGTGTCCGGGGAGGGATCACGCGACGAGTAGCCGCGTGAGGTAAGATCCACACAGCACAAACAACACGATATACCCAGGTTCAGGGCCCTCGTGAGGGGGTAAAACCCCTACTCCTGCCTTTCTCTATGTATTACGATGTCTCTCCGAGTAGGAACAGTACAAATGGTATCGTTACCGAGTAGCCCCTCGCCCCTCTCCGAGTAGAGCTAGGTTGAGAACTTAGGGTTTCTAGGGTTTCCAGTGATCCACTGATAGCGTCTATGGGAGCATGGAATCAGATCGTCCTTCGCGCAGGAGGCGGCGGGGCACCTTATATACATGGTGCCCAGCCGGATACGTCCAAATCTAGACAAGTGTCGACATAGTGTGCACATCGTCCTTTCTCCGAGTACCCGCTGACAGCTTTGGTCGTTGATCTTGTCTGATTCTGTAAAGTCGTTGGGCAAAACTAGGGGACAGACTGGTATCACTGTACCTAGGCACAGAGTAGGCCCCCCTTATCCTGCCACCGACTGCTTCCATGCTGTCACTGTCAGGCAGGCCGTCCCCACGTGAACAGTAGTTCGAATGCTGCCAAGTACGGACCCAGGATACGCGGGATCCTGTGTCAGAACGGCTCCTTTGACTTCCTGCCCGAGTAGTTTCCCGCCAAAGGTTCCCGCCAATTGTACTCGGGCCAAACCTTCTACTCGTCAGGGCAGAACTTGATTGATATCTCCTTCTGGCCATCTTGAGGTGAGACCGAGTAGCAGTCGACCGGGTAGCGAGTACCCGGTAGTCGGCTACTCGACCAAACCTCTCTTCTGTAAGCGGCCTTTACCACCTGTCTTTACCCTACTCGGGGGTAACCCCCCGACAGCAGTCCCCGAAGCTGGTTGAGTCTTGCGAACTTGTTCACTAGGCTCTGCCAGCTTAAAACCAGCCTTTGCATCTTAGCCATCGAACCTCAAGATGCCGAGTAGGTCCTCCGAGTAGCTATCCGGAAAGTACCTTGAGTTTCCTCTCTTCCGAGTAGCACTTGCTTTCTACTCTGTAACCGAGTACAAAGACTTAGCGAAATTTCGCGAACTGAGCCTCTGCAGCGCAGAGCAACATCCAGCCCTTCACGCAGACACTGCCCACGTGTCAAGCATCCACGACCTCGTCGTTTGGTTGCCCAGGACACGACGCCACGTGTCCAGTTTTCACGCTGTGGGCCCACCGGCCGTCATGTCCCATCACGCGCAATTACTGGCCACGATCTGATGGTGGGATCAAATGCGGCCGTTACGCGCGCAGCCCGCGCTTGTGTGCGTTTCTAGCCGGCCACAGGACCCACCACACGCCACAGTCGATCCCACTACCGCGGTGGTAACGGTAATCTCGCGAGGGAGATATAAATACCCCCGCGGTAACTTCCTTTTCTTCTTCCCTGCACTTTTCCCCTTCTGCCTCTTGTTCTTCTTCTCCACCGAGCCCTTCGCCGCCGCGCAAGCTTCCGCGCCGCCGCGGACTCACTCCACCGAGCAACTCCACTCGAAAATCATCCACTCCTCCCACTCGCAACGATGGCCAAGGCTAGCTGGGCGGGTTCCTCCGTCACCAAGGCCAATCTCGCCTGGCTCGTGACCAGCAGAAGGGTTCCCCCCGGCGTGGAGTGCCGGGCACCCGACGACGAGGTTGTACCAACTCCGCGGGATGGCGAGCGGGTGGTCTTCATATCGCACTTCGAGCGCGGCTTTGGACTGCCCGCCTCCGACTTCCTGCGCAAGTTCCTTGACCACTTCGGGCTGCAGATGCATCATCTGCCGCCCAACGCGGTCGTCTTCCTCGCCTACCATGCGGTGGTCTGCGAGGCTTTCCTCGGCATCAGGCCCACGACTGATACGTGGCTCAGGTATTTCAATCTTCGCCAACAGTCAGTCGGGAAGAAGGACGCCGCAGGCATCGGCCGCGCCACCGACACGGGCTGTGCCATGATGGTGCAGCGGACCGGGACGAATCATCCCCGCATCCAGGGGCTGGATTCCTGCCGAATGTGGCAGCAGTCGTTCTTCTACGTCAAGAATGTCCCCGCCACGGAAGGAGGTGTGGTTGATGATCGAATCAACCTGCCCGCTTGGAGGAATCGTGCTCCACTCGGGTCGAACTGGAAAGAGAAGCCCACCATCGACGAAATCGCCGTCGAGATAGAAGATAGACTCGGCGAGTTGAAGAAGCTGGGCCTCAAGAACGACGACCCGGTGGTGTGCTGGATCAAGCGCCGAGTGCTCCCTCTGCAGGAGCGCTGCCATCTCATGTGTTACATGGGAGGCCCCCGCGACTGCACCAGGACCACCACCATCGAAATCGACGACGCCGATGTTGCCTATCATGCCAGGAACATGCTGAAGACAAGCCTTACCGAGAAGTGGCGGTATGGCTTCGTCCCGTATAGCCGCACGCAACCGATTGCCCGGGTACGCTGTTCCTACTCTGCTTTCGCCTCTGCTTCCCGAGTAGATAACTTCCCTTTCCGCCCCGACTAGCAATCACCTGGTGCACCGAGTAGAGCACTTAGTCGACTCGCGCTTAGGCTTAGTATGCTTTGTGTTTGCACGCCTATCCGGGTAGAACACATAGAAAACTGCATAGGCTTAGTGTGCTTCGTGTTTGCACGCCTATCCGAGTAGAATACTTAGAAAACTGCATAGGCTTAGTGTGCTTTGTGTTTGCACGCCTATCCGAGTAGAGTTCCATCCTGATACTCGGTTGACTTATGATCCTTCTCTGTCTTTCAGACTCTTACTCGACAGTTGATTGAGAGTCGCGAAGTTTTCGAGGACAACTGGTTCGCCGATCGCGAGGAGGATGACATGCTGCCCTCTGATGACGCGGAACAGAGCAGCCCCGTTCCTGACAAGCGCGATGCTCTCCGCACTTGGTCGGATGAAGGCTCTCACGGTATTGTTATTTTCATCTTGTTTGCTTCTGAGAAACACCAACCCCTTGCATTGCTGTTCCTGATTCTTCCTTCTTCTCTTTTGAATTTCTCAGACGAGGCCGCTGCGGAGAAGGACGACGAGGATGAGGGCGAGAACGAGGGCGATGCGCCCCTTGTCGTCCAACCTCTGTCTACTGCCCCTCCCGAAACCCGCAAGCGGACCGGGAGCGAAGCACAGGCACCTCCAGCCAAGAAGAGGAAGCCCGCCGAGAAGGAGGAGGCCGCCGAGAAGAAGAAGAAAGTTACTGTAAAGAAACCCCGACGACAGCTTAAATCCACCACTGCGTGAGTTCTCTTCTCGTTTGCCCTCCTTCTCGCGTAGTACTGTTTTCTCCCAAATCTTCTTCCAATCCCTGATCTCTTTCTTCTCTGCAGTCCTGCCATGGATGCGAACGCAGCCCTCGCATCCGACCAAGCCCAGAAGAAACCAGTACCTCTGGTCAACCTGGACGATGATGATGAGGACCACGACGCCAATGCTGCTGCTGCCAATCCAGCACAAGGAGCAGCGTCAGAACCAGCAGCACAGGACACCGCCGTCCACGACGAGAGACCCCCTTCTCCTCCGGCTAGCAACGCCGAGGAGAACCAAGAACAAGAAATGCAAGACGCCGCCGCCCTTGAGCGGCCAGAAGTAGAACGGGAGCAGCCCACCACCGAGGCTGCTGCACAAGAGAACGTTACTGCCGAGCAGCTGGTGACAGACGACACCGCCGCGGATGCTACCATAGCAGATGTCTACCCACTGCCAGGCGATGGATCTGCGGCGCCACCAACTGCGCAAGGCCCTACGCCACCAACTGCGCAAGGCCCTACACCACCAACTTCCTCCTCGTCTCCTCAGAGCAAGGACACATCCAGCCCTCCTGGGCGAGCAGCCAAGCAACATGCCCTTGATGCTCTGAGGGATTACTGTTCCAAGAAAGGCCTTTCTGAGAAGGAGACTGCCGATAAGGTGGCTGCTGAGAAGGCCAAGGCCGAGGAAGAAGCCGCCGAGAAGGTCAAGGCTGAGAAGGAAGCTGCTGAGAGAGCCAAGGCCGAGCAGAAGAAAGCCAGGGCTGAGCAGAAGAAGGCCGAGAAGCAAGCTGCCGAGGAAGCAGTCGCCGAGAAGGCAAAGGCCAAGACTGACGGGAAGAAACCCGAGGATCTCGAGAAGCAGGGAATCGAGAAGGAGCACACGAAGAAAAGGGCTAGAGACCAGAGTACACCCTCCAGCGGAGCGCTCGTGATCCGCGACTCCGGCCCGATTCCTGCTGCGCTCTCTGCGGACGCTCGCGCTGCTGGCCAGCCTTGCTATCCGGAGTATATGATCGAGGTTAGCCAACAGCACACCATCGGCTTCCCTCCCCAAGATAAAGCTTTAGCTATTCAGAAGGGAAGGAAAGTTGTAGCCAGGAAAACTCCTCCCTTCGATCCAGCTCAAAACAAACCCGTCAATATTGCTTCTCGGGGAGCCCAAGACAAGCCAATAACCTCCAAGGGTCTTGAGCAGGTACTGGACACTGTTGGCCACATCAGCGCCAAGTGGGATAGCAGGGTTCTCGGAGAGGAGAAGTGGCACGGCTTGACCCTTGGCTCCGTCGACCACTACCGCGTGGAGTGGAACAAGATCGACCTGGGACACCAGCCCATGTCCGTCTCCACTGATACCGCAACCCTCGCAGCCAAGATGTTCTTGCACCGCAAGAACGCCAAAGATATCGAACAGAGCTACGCAGTAAGTCTTTTTTGCCTTTTCCGAGTTGAATTTTCTTCTCTTCTACTCACCTTTCTTCTTTCTTACCATCACCCCCAGTCCCCGAGATTTGGGTCGAGTAGGTGGATACTCTCCGAGTAGCCTCCTACTCGGGCCGAATCTTCTCTGCTTTGCCTAACTCATTTTCTTCTCGGTTTTCAGGATAGCGTTCTTAAGCGGACCAACTTATACTGCATCCTTCTCTGGAACCACTCCATCGCCAGGAGGCGTATCGCCGTACTGGAGAAGGAGAAAGCAATGGCCGAGGCCGCTAGCAAAGATGCTACCACCAGCACCCAACAGCTGGCTGAAGTGCAAGGTACGCCTTTAGCTTCGCGGTTTCTGCGTTTTATGTTTACGCCCGCTTCTGCTTTCTCACGCGCTAACCTTTCCTTCTCTGCAGACAAACTGAAGGCCTTGGCCGATGAGCATGAGAAATGCCGCACTTTCGTGGCGAACGCCGAGGCCACCATAAAGAAACTTGAAGGTGAGTTTGCTGTTTACTCGGTGTGACCTTGAGTTTGGTTCTTCTCTGCCCGTTTACTGACCTCATCTTATCTTTTCGCAGAAGATTATAAGTCATTTGCTGAGGCGCACCAAGATTGCGTCAAGCCAGCAGAGGTGGAGAAACAGCTATCCGACCAGGCCATTACTCTGGTGAAGGACCATACCACCGAGATGGAGAAGCTGCAGCTCCAGCTCCAGAAGGCACTCCAAGATGCCGTGAAGATTGGCGCCGAGAGGGACACGGCCATTGCCGAGAAAGCCAAGGCCGAGACCACTTTCAAGGCCAAGGAGAGGGCCCTCGAGGCTGAATGCGAGACTCTGAAGAAGACCAATGCTGATCTTTTCGCTCAGATGGACACCCTGCGCCAGATCCAATCAAAGCACGTTAGCAACGAGGAATCCTGGAGAACCAAGCTGCAGAAGCTGCGCCGCCAACTGATCGGTAAGTTTTCTCTGCATTGCATCTTTTCTTCTCGGTCTTATTCCTTCTCGGCTTCCTTTTTTCTTTCTCGGTTTTTGATCTTGCCACTTGCTATTTCAGATATCTGGCCTCGTCTTGAGTCTACCTCTGCGCCTACGGTGGCCAAGGCCCGAGCAGTTCGCCTTTCGCTGGGTGAGCCAATTGACACCAGGGCTGAAATCGAGGACAGCTTGCTGGTGCTCAAAGACTACTTCGAAATGCTGGCCGGCGTCGGAACTGACTTGATTCATGTGGGCTTTGAGCTCCACCGGTTGTTCTGGCCTCATGACACCCAGCCAAGAAATATGCGGGAGCTCGCCCTCAAGCTGGAGGGTGTGAAGGCCGAGTTGAAAAAATGGCGAGCCTCCGGAGCCCGTGCTGGTGCGGACGTGATGCTTCTCTGCATTGCGTCCTGGTATGAAAACCTGGATATGCAGCTCATCCGCGGGAAGCGCAATAACTCCAAGTGGGAGACTGATGCCGATAGCGTGGCCTTGCGCAAGCAGATTGCTTATGATGTCGCAGAATGCGCCGAGACGGAGGTCTACATCGATGGCGTCCCCGAACCCGACACCGAGTACGAGGACGAAGAAGATGATGACGAGGAGGAAGAGCTTGGTGACTTCTTCGAATCTCCCAAGGGCAAGGCCGGGAAGGGAAAATCTGCCGTTGTCGCGAGTAGTGATGAAGACGAAGGGGCGCACATCGACAGCGAGCCACTCGACTTCGGCACCTCCTCAGGTGCTGCTCTCGACGACACGGTGCCCCCTCCTGGCCACGCTTCATGCTCCTCCTCGGCTCCAGGACCCGTCTCGGTGGCTACGGCCACTTCCGAGCAGGCGGCCACCCAGGAGGATGCCGAGATGGAGGAATCCGCCGCCGTGCAGACGGAGGTGGATGCCGCCCACGCCAACACCGAAGGAACAGCCGCCACGACTGCCACCGAAGAGGCTGCTGCAAGGACCGCCGCCGAGGAAACATCAGCCAAGGCCAGCGCCGAGAACAACGCCTCCTCATCTTGAAGCAACCTGCAATCTTTTCTTTCACTTGAACACTTTATCAGATCCCCGGGATGCCGGGAGCAGATGTAACAGACTATTTTTATCTTGCTTGCTACTCAGTTTTTATGCCCACTCTGTTTATGTTGACATTAATCAATTTGAACGACACTGGCTTAATGCCGAGTTGTGTTTCCATGCGAGTCCCCGAGTAGCTTTTCTTATTCACCTTGTCTTTTCATCTCTGCTCTACCTGCGACTTGTCGCTTGTTTGGTATTCGAGTCACAAGAATCAAGGAGCAAGGCTGCAAATACTTAGCCGCTAGAAACAACCATGATAACGCAGCCCACCACTTAGCCGAGAAGACGAAAACAGGGAACCAAAAGTAACCGACAATCTACTCGGTTCCTGCACTCTTTCTTCCTTAGTGATTTTCGTGTGCTCATTGACCTTTTGCTTGTTCTCTTGCTTGCCATGAAGCCGGGTTTCGGACAGCAGCAGAGTCGAAGAGTTGGCATATAGGTTTAAACACAGTACTCAATGCACTTATGAGTTCTGAAGTGGAGCAACCGAATAGACAAAGGAACAAGCCGAGTAAGAAAAACACTTAGAGCAATTTTGGACGAGGGCAGTCCCCGAGAACAATTTCAGATTGCAGAGTAGAATTTCAACTCGGATAAGAGGGTACATACACATCTTTGCTTACGAATGAAAACGACGAAGTAGAGCTACATTCCAGGGACGCTTGGTTTCCTCTCCAGCTTTATCTGCCCTGTTCGCCTGCGATGGGCGCACATCTACAAGATAGTACGCGTCATTGTGCAGCGCTTTGCTGACAATGAAAGGCCCTTCCCATGGAGGAGACAACTTGTTCATCCCGGCTGTGCGCTGCACAAGCCTAAGGACCATGTCTCCTTCTCGGAAAACCCTTGGGTTCACCTTTCGGCTATGATATCGCCGCAGGTTTTGCTGGTAGATAGCCGAACGTGACAGAGTCAGCTCTCTTGCTTCTTCAAGCAGGTCAACGTCGTCTTCTCGAGCTTCTCTCGCCTCCACCTCAGTGTAGAGGGCTACTCGGGGGGGAGTCATGCTCTAAGTCTATTGGCAACACGGCCTCAGCCCCGTATACCAAGAAGAATGGCGTGTAGCCGGTTGACCGGTTAGGGGTAGTCCTTAGACTCCACAACACCGCTGGCAACTCTTCTAGCCAACACCCAGGTGTTTTCAGCAATGGCTCAATCAGCCTCGGCTTGATGCCTGCCAGTACCATCCCATTTGCTCTCTCAACTTGCCCATTGGAGGCAGGGTGCGCGACTGACGCAACGTCTAGTCGGATATGCTTATCTCTGCAGAATCGCACCATTGCCCCCTCTGCAAAGTTGGTGCCGTTGTCGGTGATGATACTGTGCGGGTAGCCATATCTCATGATCACATCCTTCACAAACTTCACAGCTGTGACTCCATCGCACTTCCGAATAGGCTTCACCTCGATCCACTTGGTGAACTTGTCCACCATGACCAAGATATGAGTCATGTTGCCTTTAGCCGGCTTGAAAGGACCAACCATATCCAAGCACCAGACAGCAAAGGGCCATGTGATAGGAATTGTTTTCAACTCGGAAGCTGGCATGTGAATCTTACTTGCGAACATCTGGCAGCCGGCGCACTTCCTCACAATATCTTCAGCTTGTTGCAGTGCAGTGAGCCAGTAGAAACCATGCCGAAAAGCTTTCTTGACCAAAGCCCGAGAAGAGGCGTGATGCCCACATTCCCCTTGATGTATTTCCACCAGGATTTCTTCTCCTTCCTCTGGGCTCACACAGCGTTGCAGCACACCAGTAGCACTTCTCTTATGCAGCACGTCTCGGACTATGGTGTAGCCCTTGGACCTTCTCTGAATCTGCCTCGCAGTCACCTCATCCTCAGGTAAAGTGCCGTCCCTTAGAAAGGATAATATGGGCATTTCCCAACTCGGTGTCTCCCGCACGGGAAACACTGGTTCGTCCATTTCCATTGGGACAGGCTCTGGTGGTTGCATAGGAGGAGTAGGAGCGCTTCTCTGCAGCCCTGACCGATTGGCGAGAACTTCTTCAATGAATGCAACAGCTTCTGGGTTGAGGACGGCAGTCCCCGAGTAAGGAGTGGCAGTCCCCGAGTAGGGAGCGGCAGTCCCCGAGTAAGGAATGGCAGTCCCCGAGTAGGGAATGGCAGTCCCCGAGTAGGGAATGGCAGTCCCCGAGTAAAGGACGGCAGTCCCCGGGTTCCCTGCAGCACTCTCCCAGTCAATCTCCATTGGATCAGATTCTTCACTTGGCAGAGAAGGAACAAAGATGGATTCCGAGTTGGGGGAAGGCTTGATGGATGGCTTCCTCAAATGCTCCAAGGCAATCCCCGCCGGGATGGACTGCCGAGAAGATCCCAACTTGGATAGCTCGTCTGCTGCCTCGTTCTCTGCTCGGTGAATATGCTGGAACTCACAGCCCTCGAAAAACCCAGTCATTGACTGCACCAGGAAGCGATACGATGCCATGTTAGCATCCAAAGCATCCCAGGTACCTGAGACTTGCTGCACCACTAGATCTGAGTCGCCATAGCATATAATGCGCTGCACACCAACCTCCTTTGCTACTCGCAAACCATGCACCACTGCCTCGTACTCGGCTACATTGTTGGATGCCTTGAAATGGATCTGCAACACATACTTGAGCTGATCCCGCTTGGGTGATGTAAGCACAACGCCAGCACCAAGGCCTTCTTTCACCTTTGAGCCATCAAAGTGCATCTTCCAATAGTTGGAAACTGGAGCAGGAGGTTCATATTGCATCTCGGCCCAGTCTACAAGAAATTCCGCCAGTACCTGAGACTTGATTGCTTCTCTTCTCGTATACGCGGGAGCGTACGCGGCTAGCTCAATCGCCCACTTGGCTACTCTGCCACTCGCCTCCTTGTTTCCCATAATGTCCGAGATGGGAGCAGAGCTCACAACAGTGATGGGGTGCTCCTGGAAATAATGTTTCAGCTTCCTGGCGCCCAGGTACACACCATATGTCATCTTTTGGTAGTGAGGATAGTTTTGCTTGGAACTGGACAGCACTTCACTGAGATAGTAGACTGGGCGCTGCACACTCTTGCCTTCTTCTTCTCGCTCCACCACTATCACCACGCTGACTACTCGGTTAGTCGCGGCAATGTACAGCAGCATGGGCTCCTTGGGTAGCGGACTAGCCAAGATAGGAGCGCTAGCCAGCATTGCTTTCAGCTCATTGAATGCCACGTCCGCTTGCGGAGTCCAGACAAACTTGTCGCTTTTCTTCATCAGCTGGTACAGAGGCAAAGCCTTCTCGCCCATTCGGCCAAGAAAGCGGCTCAGAGATGCCAGACAACCCGTGAACTTCTGCACGTCCTTCAATGATCTCGGCAAAGACATGCTCTCAATAGCTTTTATCTTAGACGGATTGGCTTCAATGCCCCGACTAGAAACCAGAAAACCGAGTAGCTTTCCAGCTGGTACACCAAAGGTACACTTACTCGGATTCAGTTTCATTTTGTACCTGCGTAGGTTAGCAAAGGTTTCCTCCAGGTCGGCAAGCAGAGTATGTGTTTTATTCGTTTTGATGACAATGTCATCTACGTACACCTGCACATTCTTGCCGAGCTGGTCATGCAAGCATTTCTGCATGCATCTCTGATAGGTTGCACCCGCATTCCTCAGGCCAAAACACATGACACGATAGCAATAAGCCCCGTACGGGGTAATGAAAGCAGTCTTTATTTGATCAGCAGGGTTGAGTGCAATCTGGTGGAAACCAGAATAGGCATCTATGAAAGACAACAGCTCACAGCCGGCAGTGGAATCGATCACCTGATCGATGCGAGGTAGCGGGAAGGGGTCCTTGGGGCATGCCTTGTTCAAGTCGGTGTAGTCGACACACATGCGCCATGCGGTGGCAGCCTTGGGATCTTCCTTTTTCTTCTCGACCATGACCGGGTTGGCCAACCAGTCCGGGTGCAGCACCTCCATGATGAAGTTACTGATCAGCAGCTTGGTGATTTGATCACCGATGGCCTTCCTTCTCTCATCCCCGAAACGGCGTAAAGCCTGCTTCACGGGCTTGGCGTCAGGACGCACATGCAAAGAGTGCTCAACCAACTCCCTCGGGACTCCTGGTAGATCTTCATTGGTCCAGGCGAAAACATCCCGATTCTCACGGAGGAAGTGGATGAGCGCGCTTTCCTATTTCTCGGCCAACCCGGCACCAATGATAGCCACACGCTCCGGGAACTCGGGGTCAACCTGGACTGTCTTGGTCTCCTTGGCAGCTTGGAAAGCAGTACCATGCTGGGTACTCGGCACACCTTGTGCGCCAGCTTGGGCGGACTGAGCCATGGCAACCACCTCGTACATCTTCTTCTTCTCGGCAGCAATCACCATCGACTCCGCCAGCTGGGAGCTAGCAGAGGCACACTCCATGGACTTCTTGTAATCTCCCGAGATGGTGATGATGCCATTGGGGCCGGGGATCTTCATCTTCAGATAAGCCACATGGGTAGAGGCCATGAACTTGCTCAGAGCAGGCCTGCCGAGTAGAGCATGATAGGGGCTCTGATGATCCACCACCTCGAACTGCAGGCGCTCTGTGCGGCAGTTCTCCCGAGTACCGAATAGCACATCAATCCACACTCGGCCAATCGGATTGCACGAGATCCCGGGCACAATGCCATGGAAAGTGGTCTTGCTAGGCAGCATCATGTTCTCGGCCAGGCCAAGCTTCTCGAGTGTGTCCTTGTACACAATGTTGATGCTGCTGCCGTTGTCGATCAGCACTTTGCTGAACCTCACATTCTTCTCGGGGCCCAGGAAGGTAGGATCCAGCACCAAGGCATAGGTACCCGGATTGGGCATCACCTTGGGGTGATCTGCCCGAGTCCACCTGATCTCCTGGTCACACCAATACATGTAGTGAGGGACAGCCGGAATCACTGCATTGACCTCCATGGCCCGCCTGTGCTGTGACTGCTTGTCGACTGCCTCAGAAGTGAAGATCATATAGCTCTCATGGTGCTCTTGGTACTGGTTGGAGCCATTGCCCCCATTGTTGCCATTGTTGCCATTGTTGTTGCCCTGATAGTTGTTGTTGCCTCTGTTGTTGTTGTTGCGGTTGTAGTTGTTGTTGTCGTTGCGGTATCTCTCGTTGTTGAAGTTCCGGTTGGCTCCTAAAGCCACCTGGTTGACATTCTCTCTTCTCGGGTACACTGGCGGCCGAGTCGCGGGAGCGCGAGTAGGCTGAACAGTAGCATTGGCAGCTGGCAGAGGAGGAGGAGGAGGCAAGCCATCACTCTTGATCACATCCCACCACTCGCACTGCCGAGTAGTGTGGTTCGCAGGCCTTGAGGGGTGGTGAGTGTGGAAGCTGCATGGACCATCCTTCATGTCATCGAAGACAAACTTCTTCGGCTGCTCGGAGTTCCCGCTACCCGGCTGCGCAGTGCGGAACGGTTTCTTGTTGCCTTGGCCCTGGTTCTGGTTCTGCCCGTAGGCTCCAGCAGGTTTCTGCCTTTGGCCACCACCGCCTCCGACATTCACTGCGTTCACCTCTTCAGGGTCATACCGAGTATCTACTCGGCGCTTGTTGCGGAACTCGTTGCGCTTGCTGCTGTTGAAGTTTCTTCTCGGCTCAGAGGAATCCATCAGTGGCTGAGTAGGATCTCCGAGTGCGTACTGATCCGCAATCTTGATGGTCTCGGCCAGGGTATTCGGCATCTCCCTCTGCAATCTTTGCCAAAGCATGCTGCCATGTCGGCAACCCTGCGCAAACCAAGTGATCGCCTGTGCCTCATTCACACCCTCACAGGTGTTCCTCAAGGTGCTCCACCGAGTAAGGTACTCGCGGTCTGTCTCGTCTTCTCGCTGCCGGCAAGCCGACAACTGCTGTGGCCTATTCGGCCTCTTGTAGGTGCTGGTGAAGTTGCTGATGAAGGCATCCGAGAAGTCCAGCCAGCAGTTAATGCTGTTCTTGGGCAAGTTGTTGAGCCAAGTGCGAGCTGGACCCTCTAGCATCTGCGGCACATAGCGCACCGCCCATCTCCTGTTGCCGTTCGCGATATGGACCGCGGTGACGTAATCATTGAGCCAATCTTCAGGCTTGGTGCTGCCGTTGTAACTCTTGGTGCCTCTCGCAAGCTGGAAGCCCTTCACGGAAGGCTCATTCATGATGCGCGGGCCAAAGCACTCGGGGCCAGGAGGACCCGTGCTCTCAAGCCGCGCCGACAAGCTGATACGGTCCAACTGGTGCCTTGCATCTCCAGGCGCCAACATGCGCTCACCCACACGGTCATGGATGTCATAACCAGCCATCTCCATAGCCGAGTAGCCATCATCATACCTATCCATCTGCATGGCTGCAGGCTGCTCCACCGGATTGGCGACTGGTGCCACTGGGCGCGGCTGCTGCCTCTGCCGAGTAGGCGGAGCTGCGGGTTGCCGAGAAGTACCCGGACGCGCGGCTTCTCGGGGACGGCTTTGAGCTTGATGGGCTTGAGAGCCTGCTCTTGCAGCGTTGTGTTCCTGCCCGGGCTGCTGCGGCACAGCAACCTGTTTCGCGGCAGCAGCCGGGTCATACACCTGCATCTGCCTGTCTCTACCCGAACGCCCGCTGCGGCTCTTCTCGCGGCTGGGATGCGGAGATGAGGCTTGATCGTTAGATCTTGCCGCATGTGAGTGAACCACCTGCGAAGCTCCAGCTCCCGGGTTGGCCTTGCGGAACTCCTCGTTCTGCCTGGCGGCCTCCAGCACCAACTCGTTGAGCCTCTCCTGCTGCCTGAGACGCGCCTCTCCATCTAGGCGCGGCAACTCGGCAGCCACAGCCTGCGCAGCCCTGAGCGTCTTGGCGGGTGTGCTGTACCTTGTCCTTGTGAAGGTGTTCGCGGTAGCGGACTGCGCGGGCTCCTCCGCGACAGTCGCCATCTCGGCGCCCAGGTTGCGCCGTGTAGCACCCACTCTGCTGGGCCTCCTGGCGACCGGCGTGAAGCCGTGAGCCTTGTTGTACTCGAGCTGGTCCAAACTCAGCTCAAGCCTGATCTTCTCCAACTCCGCCTGCTCGGCAAGCAGCTCCTGGCGTTGCCGCTCGAGCTGCTCCCTCGCGGCTAGGAGCTCGAGGTCGGTGGGCGTGGGCATGCCAGTTCGCGCAGCTGACGCGGGGATGACCGTAGACGTGGAAGGCGGCAAGTTGCTCTCCTTCTCGTAAGGCCGGTGGGTCCTGCCACCCGCGGGCGGGTCGTCAACCTCCTCGACGACGGCCGCAGTGCCAGTGGCAGCTGCGCCGGTGTTTGCCGCCAAGCCCGTCACCATCACCTCAGCGCAGCACGCAGGGCTGCATGCGGGCCTTCCGCGAGCAGCAACCACCGCGGGAGGATCTTCCGCGTCCTGCACCTGCTCGGGGTAGGCGCTGTTGGCGACGGTGGCGACGTAGACGAGATGCGAGCCGAAGGAGATCACCGAGCCGCCCTCGGGCATGGCCATGCCGCCGAAACAGCCGGCGTTGTCGGTGACGAAGTCGAAGGAGCCGAATCTGTGGACAAGACCACAAACCACGCGCTCCGCCGATGAAGATCCCGTCCGAACAGTAACTCCAGCCAGCGCCGCTGGTTGCCCCACGGTGGGCGCCAACTGTCGTGGTGGTGTCACGGCAGATGCCATGGGATGGCTAAAGATGTGGGGACGATGGACGCTGGAGGTGTCCGGGGAGGGATCACGCGACGAGTAGCCGCGTGAGGTAAGATCCACACAGCACAAACAACACGATATACCCAGGTTCAGGGCCCTCGTGAGGAGGTAAAACCCCTACTCCTGCCTTTCTCTATGTATTACGATGTCTCTCCGAGTAGGAACAGTACAAATGGTATCGTTACCGAGTAGCCCCTCGCCCCTCTCCGAGTAGAGCTAGGTTGAGAACTTAGGGTTTCTAGGGTTTCCAGTGAGCCACTGATAGCGTCTATGGGAGCATGGAATCAGATCGTCCTTCGCGCAGGAGGCGGCGGGGCACCTTATATACATGGTGCCCAGCCGGATACGTCCAAATCTAGACAAGTGTCGACATAGTGTGCACATCGTCCTTTCTCCGAGTACCCGCTGACAGCTTTGGTCGTTGATCTTGTCTGCTTCTGTAAAGTCGTTGGGCAAAACTAGGGGACAGACTGGTATCACTGTACCTAGGCACAGAGTAGGCCCCCCTTATCCTGCCACCGACTGCTTCCATGCTGTCACTGTCAGGCAGGCCGTCCCCACGTGAACAGTAGTTCGAATGCTGCCAAGTACGGACCCAGGATACGCGGGATCCTGTGTCAGAACGGCTCCTTTGACTTCCTGCCCGAGTAGTTTCCCGCCAAAGGTTCCCGCCAATTGTACTCGGGCCAAACCTTCTACTCGTCAGGGCAGAACTTGATTGATATCTCCTTCTGGCCATCTTGAGGTGAGACCGAGTAGCAGTCGACCGGGTAGCGAGTACCCGGTAGTCGGCTACTCGACCAAACCTCTCTTCTGTAAGCGGCCTTTACCACCTGTCTTTACCCTACTCGGGGGTAACCCCCCGACAGGAAGTTAGTGCCAAGACCCAAGGATTGCAAGAATGTTATTGGCACCAAATGGGTGTTCAAGAACAAGAAGACAAAGATGGTATCGTCATTTGCAAAAGGCAAGATTGGTGGCTCAAGGGTTTTCTCAAGTCAAATGTGTTGATTTTGGTGAAACCTTTGCCCCCGTAGCTCGTCTTGAATCCATCCGCATCTTACTTGCTAATGCATCTCATCATAATTTTAAGTTGCAACAAATGGATGTTAAGAGTGCTTTCCTAAATGGTCCCATTAGCGAGTTGGTATATGTTAAGAAAACTCCGGGTTTCGAGGATACCAACCACCTCGATTATGTCTATAAACTCGATAAGGCACTCTATGGACTTAAACAAGCTCCACGTGCGTGGTACGAGCACCTTAAAGAGTTTCTAGTGGATCGTGGGTTTAATGTTGGTTTAATCGATCCCACCCTCTTTACCAAGACGGTTGGAGGTGACTTATTCATATGCCAACTCTATGTGGATGACATCATCTACTAAAACTTTGTTCAATGAAGAGTTTTTTAAGCTCATGACCGATAGGTTTGAGATGTCTATGATGGGAGAATTAGAGTTTTTCCTTGGCTTTGAAGTGAATCAATATCATGAAGGGACTTTCATCAAACAAGCCAAATAAACTCAAGACATGCTCAAGAGATTCAATATGCATGATGCCAAGCCTATGAAGACTCCCATGTCCACAACCACTGACTTGAAACCCGACCCCAACGGTAAAGAGGTAGATCAAAAGGTGTACAGCTCCATGATTGGCTCTTTGCTCTGCCTTTGTGCATCTAGACCGGATATCATGTATAGTGTAGGTAAATGTGCAAGGTTTCAAGCCTCTCCGAGGCAAAGTCATTTGGAAGCGGTGGAATAAATCTTTCGATATTTGGTTCATACCCCAAATTTTGGTCTTTGGTATCCCAAGGGTTCAAGTTTTCAGATCATTGGATATTCGGATGCGGATTATGCGGGAGAGAAGACGGATAGGAAGTCCACATCCGGGGGTTGCCAATTCCTTGGTCGTTCCTTAGTATGTTGGTCTTCAAAGAAGCAAAACTCCATTGCTTTCTCCACCACCGAGGCCGAATATATCTCCGCGGCAAGTTGTTGTGCCCAATTGCTTTGAATGAGGCAAACATTGAAGGATTATGGTATTCATTTTGACAAGGTTCCCCTCCTTTGTGACAATGAGAGTGCTATTAAGATCGCTGTCGGGGGGTTACCCCCGAGTAGGGTAAAGACAGGTGATAAAGGCAGCTTACAGAAGAGAGGTTTGGACGAGTAGCCGACTACCTGGTACTCGCTACCCGGTCGACTGCTACTCGGTCTCACCTCAAGATGGCCACAAGGAGATATCAGTCAAGTTCTACCCTGTCGAGTAGAAGGTTTGGCCCGAGTACAATTGGCGGGAACCATTGGCGGGAACCTACTCGGGCCAGAAAGTCAAAGGAGCCGTTCTGACACAGGATCCCGCGTATCCTGGGTCCGTACTTGGCAGCATTCGAACTACTGTTCACGTGGGGACGGCCTGCCTGACAGTGACAGCATGGAAGCAGGCCGTGGCAGGATAAGGGGGCCTACTCTGTGCCTAGGTACAGTGATACCAGTCTGTCCCCTAGTTTTGCCCAACGACTTTACGGAAGCAGCCAAGGTTAGGAACCAAAGCTGTCAGCGGGTACTCGGAGAAAGGACGATGTGCACACTATGTCGACACTTGTCTAGATTTGGACGTATCCGGCTGGGCACCGTGTATATAAGGTGCCCCGCCGCCTCCTGCGCGAGGCATGCTCTCATACGTACACACAGGCTCATAGTGAACCCTAGAAACCCTAAGTTCTTGACCTAGCTCTACTCGGAGAGGAGAGAGAGGCTACTCGGTAGCGATATCATTTGTACTGTGGCTACTCGGAGAGACATCGTAATACATAGAGAAAGGCAGGAGTAGGGGTTTTACCTCCTCACGAGGGCCCTGAACCTGGGTACATCGTGTTGTTTGTGTTGTGTGGATCTCACCTCACGCGGCTACTCGTCGCGTGATCCCTCCCCGGACACCTCCAGCGTCCATCGTCCCCACATCTTTAGCCATCCCATGGCATCTGCCGTGACACCACCACGACAGTTGGCGCCCACCGTGGGGCAACCAGCGGCGCTGGTTGGAGTTTCTGTTCGGACGGGATCTTCATCAGCGGAGCGCGTAGTTTGTGGCCTTGTCCACAGATTCGGCTCCTTCGACTTCGTCACCGACAGCGCCGGCTGTTTCGGCGGCATGGCCATGCCCGAGGGCGGCTCGGTGATCTCCTTCGGCTCGCATCTCGTCTACGTCGCCACCGTCGCCAACAGCGCCTACCCCGAGCTGGTGCACGACGCGGAGGATCCTCCCGCGGTGGTTGCTGCTCGCGGAAGGCCCGCATGCAGCTCTGCGTGCTGCGCTGAGGTGATGGTGACGGGCTCGGCGGCAAACACTGGCGCAGCTGCTACTGGCGCTGCGGCCGTCGTCGAGGAGGTTGACGACCCGCCTGCTGGTGGCAGGAACCACCGGCCCTACGAGAAGGAGAGCAACCTGCCGCCTTCCACGTCTACGGTCATCCCCGCGTCTGCTGCGCGAACCGGCATGCCCACGCCCACCGACATCGAGCTCCTAGCCGCGAGGGAGCAGCTCGAGCGGCAACGCCAGGAGCTGCTTGCCGAGCAGGCGGAGTTGGAGAAGATCAGGCTTGAGCTGAGTTTGGACCAGCTCGAGTACAACAAGGCGCACGGCTTCACGCCGGTCGCCAGGAGGCCCAGCAGAGTAGGCGCTACGCGGCGCAACCTGGGTGCCGAGATGGCGACAGTGGCGGAGGAGCCCGCGCAGTCCGCCACCGCAAACACCTTCACAAGGCCAAGGTACAGCACACCCGCCAAGACGCTCAGAGCTGCGCAAGCCGTGGCTGCCGAGTTGTCGCGCCTGGATGGAGAGGCGCGTCTCAGGCAGCAGGAGAGGCTCAACGAGCTGGTGTTGGAGGCCGCCAGGCAGAACGAGGAGTTCCGGAAGGCCAACCCGGGAGCTGGAGCTTCGCAAGTGGTTCACTCGCACGCGGCTAGATCTAACGATCAGGCCTCGTCTCCGCATCCTAGCCGCGAGAAGAGCCGCAGCGGGCGTTCGGGTAGAGACAGGCAAATGCAGGTGTATGACCCGGCTGCTGCCGCGAAACAGGTTGCTGTGCCGCAGCAGCCCGGGCAGGAACACAACGCTGCAAGAGCAGGCTCTCAAGCCCATCAAGCTCAAAGCCGTGTCCGAGAAGCCGCGCGTCCGGGTACTTCTCGGCAGCCTGCAGCTCAGCCTACTCGGCAGAGGCAGCAGCCGCGCCCAGTGGCACCAGTCGCCAACCCGGTGGAGCGGCCCGCAGCTATGCAGGTGGATAGGTATGATGATGGCTACTCGGCTATGGAGATGGCTGGTTATGACATTCATGACCGTGTTGGTGAGCGCGTGTTGGCGCCTGGAGATGCAAGGCACCAGCTGGACCGTATCAGCTTGTCGGCGCGGCTTGAGAGCACGGGTCCTCCTGGCCCCGAGTGCTTTGGCCCGCGCATCATGAACGAGCCTTCCGTGAAGGGTTTCCAGCTTGCAAGGGCACCAAGAGCTACAATGGTAGCACCAAGCCTGAAGATTGGCTCAATGACTACGTCACCGCGGTCCACATTGCGGGAGGCAACAGGAGATGGGCAGTGCGGTACGTCCCGCAGATGCTAGAGGGTCCAGCTCGCACTTGGCTCAACAACTTGCCCAAGCACAGCATAAATTGCTGGCTGGATTTCTCGGACGCCTTCGTCAGCAACTTCACCAGCACCTACAAGAGGCCGAATAGGCCACAGCAGCTCTCGGCTTGCAGGCAGCGAGAAGACGAGACGGACCGCGAGTATCTTACTCGGTGGAGCACCTTGAGGAACACCTGTGAAGGTGTGAATGAGGCACAGGCCATCACTTGGTTTGCGCAGGGTTGCCGACATGGCAGCATGCTTTGGCAGAGATTGCAGAGGGAGATGCCGAATACCCTGGCCGAGACCATCAAGATTGCGGATCAGTACGCACTCGGTGATCCCACTCAGCCACTGATGGATTCCTCAGAGCCGAGAAGAAACTTCAACGGCAGCAAGCGCAACGAGTTCCGCAACAAACGCCGAGTAGATACTCGGTATGATCCCGAAGAGGTGAATGCAGTGAATGTCGGAGGCGGTGGTGGCCAAAGGCAGAAACCTGCTGGAGCCTACGGGCAGAACCAGAACCAGGGCCAGGGCAACAAGAAACCGTTCCGTACTGCGCAGCCGGGTAGCGGGAACTCCGAGCAGCCGAAGAAGTTTGTCTTCGATGACATGAAGGATGGTCCGTGTAGCTTTCACACTCACCACCCCTCAAGGCCCGCCAACCACACTACTCGGCAGTGCGAGTGGTGGGATGTGATCAAGAGTGATGGCTTGCCTCCTCCTCCTCCCCTGCCAGCTGCCAATGCTACTGTTCAGCCTACTCGCGCTCCCGCAGCTCGGCCGCCAGTATACCCGAGAAGAGAGAATGTCAACCAGGTGGCTTTAGGAGCCAACCGGAACTTCAACAACAACTACAACCGCAACAACAACAACAGAGGCAACAACAACTACAACCGCAACAACAACAACAATGGCAACAATGGGGGCAATGGCTCCAACCAGTACCAAGAGCACCATGAGAGCTATATGATCTTCACTTCTAAGGCAGTCGACAAGCAATCACAGCACATGCGAGCCATGGAGGTCAATGCAGTGATTCCGGCTGTCCCTCACTACATGTACTGGTGTGACCAGGAGATCAGGTGGACTCGGGCAGATCACCCCAAGGTGATGCCCAATCCGGGTACCTATGCCTTGGTGCTGGATCCTACCTTCCTGGGCCCCGAGAAGAATGTGAGGTTCAGCAAGGTGCTAATCGACAACGGCAGCAGCATCAACATTGTGTACAAAGACACACTCGAGAAGCTTGGCCTAGCCGAGAACATGATGCTGCCTAGCAAGACCACCTTCCATGGCATTGTGCCCGGGATCTCGTGCAACCCGATTGGCCGAGTATGGATTGATGTACTATTCGGTACTCGGGAGAACTGCCGCACAGAGCGCCTGCAGTTTGAAGTGGTGGATCATCAGAGCCCTTATCATGCTCTACTCGGCAGGCCTGCTCTGAGCAAGTTCATGGCCTCTACACATGTGGCTTATCTGAAGATGAAGATCCCTGGTCCCAATGGCATCATCACCATCTCGGGAGACTACAAGAAGTCCATGGAGTGTGCCCCTGCTAGCTCCCAGCTGGCGGAATCGATGGTGATTGCTGCCGAGAAGAAGAAGATGTACGAGGTGGTGGCCATGGCTCAGTCCGCACAAGCTGGCGCACAAGGTGTGCCGAGTACTCAGCATGGTACTGCTTTCCAAGCTGCCAAGGAGACCAAGACAGTCCAGGTTGACCCCGAGTTCCCGGAGCGCGTGGCCATCATTGGTGCCGGGTTGGCGGAGAAATAGGAAAGCGCGCTCATCCACTTCCTCCGTGAGAATCGGGATGTGTTCGCCTGGACCAATGAAGATCTACCAGGAGTCCCGAGGGAGTTGGTTGAGCACTCTTTGCATGTGCGTCCTGACGCCAAGCCCGTGAAGCAGGCTCTGCGCCGTTTCGGGGATGAGAGAAGGAAGGCCATCGGTGATCAGATCACCAAGCTGCTGATAAGTAACTTCATCATGGAAGTGCTGCATCCGGACTGGTTAGCCAACCCGGTCATGGTCGAGAAGAAAAAGGAAGATCCCAAGGCTGCCACTGCCTGGCGCATGTGCGTCGACTACACCGACTTGAACAAGGCATGCCCCAAGGATCCCTTCCCGCTACCTCGCATCGATCAGGTGATCGACTCCACTGCCGGCTGTGAACTGTTGTCTTTCATAGATGCCTACTCTGGTTTCCACCAGATTGCACTCAACCCTGCTGATCAAATAAAGACTGCTTTCATTACCCCGTACGGGGCTTATTGCTATCGTGTCATGTGTTTTGGCTTGAGGAATGCGGGTGCAACCTATCAGAGATGCATGCAGAAATGCTTGCACGACCAGCTCGGCAAGAATGTGCAGGTGTACGTAGATGACATTGTCATCAAAACGAATAAAACACATACTCTGCTTGCCGACCTGGAGGAAACCTTTGCTAACCTACGCAAGTACAAAATGAAACTGAATCCGAGTAAGTGCACCTTTGGTGTACCAGCTGGAAAGCTACTCGGTTTTCTGGTTTCTAGTCGGGGCATTGAAGCCAATCCGTCTAAGATAAAAGCTATTGAAAGCATGTCTTTGCCGAGATCATTGAAGGATGTGCAGAAGTTCACGGGTTGTCTGGCATCACTGAGCCGTTTTCTGGGCCGAATGGGCGAGAAGGCTCTGCCTCTGTACCAGCTGATGAAGAAAAGTGACAAGTTTGTCTGGACTCCGCAAGCGGACGTGGCATTCAATGAGCTGAAAGCAATGCTGGCTAGCGCTCCCGTCTTGGCTAGTCCGCTACCCAAGGAGCCTATGCTGCTGTACATTGCTGCGACTAACCGAGTAGTCAGCGTGGTGATAGTGGTGGAGCGAGAAGAAGAAGGCAAGAGTGTGCAGCGCCCGGTCTATTACCTCAGTGAAGTGCTGTCCAGTTCCAAGCAAAACTATCCGCACTACCAGAAGATGACATATGGTGTGTACCTGGGCGCCAGGAAGCTGAAACATTACTTCCAGGAGCACCCCATCACGGTTGTGAGTTCTGCTCCCATCTCGGATATCATGGGTAACAAGGAGGCGAGTGGCAGAGTAGCCAAGTGGGCGATTGAGCTAGCCGCGTACGCTCCCGCGTATACGAGAAGAGAAGCAATCAAGTCTCAGGTCCTGGCGGAATTTCTTGTGGACTGGGCCGAGATGCAGTATGAACCTCCTGCTCCAGTTTCCAACTATTGGAAAATGCACTTTGATGGCTCAAAGGTGAAAGAAGGCCTGGGTGCTGGCGTGGTGCTTACATCACCCAAGCGGGATCAACTCAAGTACGTGCTGCAGATTCATTTCAAGGCATCCAACAATGTAGCCGAGTACGAGGCGGTGGTGCATGGTTTGCGAGTAGCAAAGGAGGTTGGTGTGCAGCGCATTATATGCTATGGCGATTCAGATCTAGTGGTGCAGCAAGTCTCGGGTACCTGGGATGCGTTGGATGCCAACATGGCATCGTATCGCTTCCTGGTGCAGTCAATGACTGGGTTTTTCGAAGGCTGTGAGTTCCAGCACATTCACCGAGCAGAGAACGAAGCGGCTGACGAGCTATCCAAGTTGGGATCTTCTCGGCAGTCCATCCCGGCAGGGATTGCCTTGGAGCATTTGAGGAAGCCATCCATCAAGCCTTCCCCCAACTCGGAATCTATCTTTGTTCCTTCTCTGCCAAGTGAAGAATCTGACCCAATGGAGATTGACTGGGAGAGTGCTGCAGGGAACCCGGGGACTGCCGTCCTCTACTCGGGGACTGCCGTTCCCTACTCGGGGACTGCCGTTCCCTACCCGGGGACTGCCACTCCTTACTCGGGGACTGCCACTCCTTACTCGGGGACTGCCGTTCCCTACCCGGGGACTGCCACTCCTTACTCGGGGACTGCCGTTCCCTACCCGGGGACTGCCACTCCTTACTCGGGGACTGCCACTCCTTACTCGGGGACTGCCGTTCCCTACTCGGGGACTGCCACTCCTTACTCGGGGACTGCCACTCCTTACTCGGGGACTGCCACTCCCTACTCTGCCTTGGCCTTCTCGGCGATGGCCTTGTCCCTCTCGGCGCCAATCTTGACGGCATCCTGGAGTGCCTGTTGCAGCTGGAGTTGCAGCTTCTCGGTCTCTGTGGTGTGGTCCTTCAACAGCTCAACGGCCTGGTCGGACAGCTGCTTCTGGACCTCTGCTGGCTTGACACAGTCTTGGTGTGCCTCAGCAAACAACTTGTAATCTTCTGCGAAGAGATAGATGAGGTTAGCAGAGGAGCAGAGAAGAAACAAACCCAAAGTCAAACCGAGTAAACATCAAGCTTACCTTCTAGCCTTTTGACGGTGGCCTCGGAGTTCTCCACGAAGCTGCGGCACTTCTCATGTTCGTCTGCCAAGGCCTTCAGTTTTTCTGCAGAGAAGGAAAGGTTAGCGCAAAAGAAAGCATAAGCGAGCGTAAACAAGAAACGCATGAATCGCACGGCTAAAAGCATACCTTGCACTTCAGTCAGTTGCTGGGTGCTGTCCTTGGCGTTCTTGCTGGCTGCCTCCGCAGCTGCCTTTTCCTTCTCTAAAGCAGCAATTCGCCTCCTGGCGATGGAGTGGTTCCAGAGAAGATGGCGGTATAGGTTGGTCCGCTTCAGGACGCTATCCTGAGAAGCGAGAAGAAAATGAGATAGGCAAAGCAGAGAAGATTCAGCCCGAGTAGGAGGCTACTCAGAGAGTATCCATCTACTCGACCCGAATCTCGGGGACTGGGGGTGATGGTAAGAAAGAAGAAAGGCGAGTAGAAGAGAAGAAATTTCAACTCGGAAAAGGCAAGAAGGACTTACCGCGTAGGACTGCTCGATGTCCTCGGCATTCTTGCGATGCAAGAACATCTTGGCTGCGAGCGTCGCGGTCTCGGTGGAGACGGACATGGGATTGCGTCCCAGGTCAACCTTGTTCCAGTCCACGCGCATGTGGTCGATGCCGCCAAGGCTAAGACCGTGCCATTTATCCACGCCGAGAATCTTGCTATCCCATTTGGCGTCGATGAAGCCAATGGTGTCCAGTACCTGCTCAAGGCCTTTGGAGGTTATTGGTTTGTCTTGGACTCCACGAGAAGCGATGTTGATAGACTGGGGTTGGCTTGGATCTGGAGGAGGGGAGTTCACGGCTACAACTTTCCTTCCCCTCTGGATAGCTAAAGCTTTGTCCTTGGGAGGGAAGCCGATTGAGTGCTGTTGGCTAACCTCGATCATGTACTCCGGGTAGCAAGGCTGGCCAGCAGCGCGAGCGTCTGCAGAGAGCGCAGCAGGAATCGGGCCGGACTCGTGGATCACGAGCGCTCCGCCTGAGGATGTACTCTGGTCTCTGGCCCGCTTCTTCGTTTGCTCCTTCTCAACCTTCTGCTTCTCGGGATCCTCAGTCGTCTTCCCGTCAGTCTTGGCCTTCGCCTTCTCGGCGACTGCCTTCTCGACAGCTTGCTTCTCGGCCTTCTTCTGTTCAGCCCTGGCTTTCTTCTGCTCGGCCTTGGCTCTCTCAGCAGCTTCCTTCTCAGCCCTGGCCTTCTCGGCGGCTTCCTCCTCGGCCTTGGCCTTCTCAGCAGCTTCCTTCTCGGCTGCCCTTCTGTCAACCTCACCCCTCAGAGCATCCAGGGCTCGTTGCCTGGTTACTCGCCCGGCGGGAGGGCTGGATGTATCCTTGGTCTTTGACGGCGAGGAGGAGGTTGGCGGTGCGGGGCCTTGCGCCGTTGGCGGTGTAGGGCCTTGCGCAGTTGGAGGTGTAGGGCCTTGTGCAGTTGGTGGCGCCGCAGATCCGTCGCCTTGTGCAGCTCCTGGCTGGGCGCTACTCGGTGTCACGCCCGGTTGCACGCTGCTCAATGGATAAGCAGTGGCATCCGTGGCGGTGGTGTCTTCTACTCGCTGCGCGGCAGCGAGGCTCTCTTGTGCAGCAGCCCCTGTGGCGGGCTGCTCTTGCTCTGCTTCAGGCCGCTCCGCGGCGGTGTTGTCTTGCATCACTTGATCTTGGTTCTCCTCGGCATTGCTAGCCGGAGGAGAAGGGGGTCTCTCGTCGTGGACGGCAGTGTCCTGTGCTGCTCCTTGTGCATCAGCGGCCTGTGGATTGGCAGCAGCAGTGTTGGCGGTGTGGTCCTCATCATCATCGTCTAGGTTGACCAGAGGTACTGGTTTCTCCTTAGTATGGTCAGACGCGAGAGCTGCGTTTGCGTCCATAGGAGGTCTGCGGAGAAAGGGAAATCACAAATTAGAAGGAGATTGGGGAAAATAGCACAGTGCGAGAAGGGAAACGACCGAGAAGAGGGCTTACGCGGTGGTGCACTTGAGTTCTCGTCTGGTTCTCTTCACGACCGCCTTCTTCTCGGCGGGTTTCTTCTTCTTGGCAGGAGGCGCTGGTGCCCCGCTACCAGCCCGTTTGCGGGTCTCAGGAGCGGCGACGGCCAGGGGCTTGACGACTAGGGGCGCATCGCCCTCGTTCTCGTCTTCGTCCTTGTCGTCCTTGTCCGCGGCAACTTCATCTGGGAATCAAAGAGAAAAGAGGAAAGAATCAGAAACAGCACACGAGGGATTGGTGCTTCTCGGAAGCAAACAGAATGAAAGTACAGTTACCATCAAAATCCTCGTCGGACCAGGTGCGGAGAGCGTCGCGCTTATCAGGGACGGGGGAGCGAGAGAGGTTGGGCTGCTCCACGGCATCAAAAGAGGGCACATCATCCTCCTCACGGTCAGGAGACCAGTTGCCCTCAAAAACCTCGCAGCTCTCAATTATCTGGCGAGTGAGAACCTGAAAAGCAGAGAAGGATCACAGACTAGCCGAGAACCAGGAAGGAATTCTACTCGGATAGGCGTGCAGGTACAAAGCACACAAAGCCTAGGCAGTTTACTAAGGATTCTACTCGGATAGGCGTGCAAACACAAAGCATACTAAGCCTAAGCATGTTTGCCGAGAGATATTACTCGGAAGGGCGTGCAGGCATAAAGCACATGGAGCCTAAGAATCGTTCTCGAGTAGGCTACCCGGCAAGGCATGCAAACACAAAGCATACTAAAGCCTAAGGCGATTCGGCTAGATGTCCTACTCGGAACGCAAGGCAATTGCTGGTTGATGCAAGAAGGAGAAGCTATCTACTCGGAAAATGTATGCGGAAAGCAAAGTAAGGAAGGCGTACCCGCTCAATCGGCTTTGTGCGGCTGTACGGGACGAACCCGTATTGCCAGTGATCGCCAAGGCTTGTCGTCAAGATGTTCCTGGCATGCCAGGGGACGTCGATGTTGTCGATCTCGATGGTGGTGGTCCTGGTGCAGCCGCGGGGCCCTCCCATGTAACACATGAGATGGCACCGCTCCTGCAAGGGCAGTACTCGGCGCTGGATCCAGCAGGCCACCGGGTCGTCGTTCTTGAGGCCCTCCGCCTTCAGCCAGCCGAGTCGATTCTCCATCTCGATGGCGTCATCGTCGTTGACGGGCTTGTCCTTCCAGTACATCCCGATTGGAGCGCGATTGCACCAAACGGGCAAGTTGATTCTATCATTCACCGGGGCTCCTGGCTCGGCGGCAACGTTCCTGACGTAAAGGAACATCTTCTGCCACAGCTTGACGGAATCCAGCCCCTTGATGCGGGGGTGGTTCGTCCCGGACCGCTGCACCATCATGGCGCAGCCGGTGTCGGTGGCGCGGGCGACGCCCGCGGAGTCCTTCTTCCCGGTAGATTGTTGGCGCAGGTGGAAATACCTGAGCCACGTCTCCCACGTGGGCCGGATGCCGAGGAAGGCCTCGCATACCACGGCGTGGTAGGCGAGGAAGACGACGTCGTTGGGCGGCAGATGGTGCATCTGGATGCCGAAGTGATTGAGGAACTTCCTCATGAAATCGGAGGCGGGTAGCCCGAACCCGCGCTCGAAATGCGCCAGGAAGACGACGCGCTCTCCCTCCCGCGGGGACGGCACGATTTCGCCGTCCGGCGCCCGGCACTCCACGCCGGGAGGTACTCGCCTGGTATTGACGAGCCAGGCGCAATCTTCCGCGGTGACGCAGGAGCCGGCCCAGCCTGACTTGGCCATTGTGGCGAGTTGGGAAGATGGAAGATTTCGAGGGGAGTTGGTTGGTGGATTGAATCCGCGGCGGCGCGAGAGCTTGCGCGGCGGCGGAGAGCACGGTGGCGGAGAAGAGCAGGAGACGAAGAAGGAATAGTGCGAGGGAAGGGGAAAAGGAAGTTACCGGCGGGGGTATTTATATCCCCTCCGCGAGTTTACCGTTACCATCGTGGAAGTGGGATCGATTGTGGCGTGTGGTGGGTCCTGTGGCCGGCTAGAAACGCACACAAGCGCCGGTTGCGCGCGTAATGGCCAGAGTTAATCCCACCACCGAATCGTGGCCTATAACTGCACTTGATGGGACATGACGGCCGGTGGGCCCATTGCGTGAAAACTGGACGCGTGGCAGGTCGTGTCCTGGGCAACGAAACGACAAGGTCGTGGATGCTTGACACGTGTGCAGTTGCTGCGCGAAGGGCTGGATTGTGCTCTGTGCTGCAGAGGCTCAATCTGAGAAATTTCTCTAAGTCTTTTTACTCGGTTACAGAGTAGAAAGCAAGTGCTACTCGGGAGAGAGGAAACTCAAGGTACTTTCCAGATAGCTACTCGGAGGACCTACTCGGCATCTTGAGGTTCGAGGGCTGAGATGCAAAGGCTGGTTTTAAGCTGGCAGAGCCTACTGAACAAGTTCGCAAGACTCAACCAGCTTCGGGGACTGCTGTCGGGGGGTTACCCCCGAGTAGGGTAAAGACAGGTGATAAAGGCAGCTTACAGAAGAGAGGTTTGGACGAGTAGCCGACTACCTGGTACTCGCTACCCGGTCGACTGCTACTCGGTCTCACCTCAAGATGGCCACAAGGAGATATCAGTCAAGTTCTACCCTGTCGAGTAGAAGGTTTGGCCCGAGTACAATTGGCGGGAACCATTGGCGGGAACCTACTCGGGCCAGAAAGTCAAAGGAGCCGTTCTGACACAGGATCCCGCGTATCCTGGGTCTGTACTTGGCAGCATTCGAACTACTGTTCACGTGGGGACGGCCTGCCTGACAGTGACAGCATGGAAGCAGGCCGTGGCAGGATAAGGGGGCCTACTCTGTGCCTAGGTACAGTGATACCAGTCTGTCCCCTAGTTTTGCCCAACGACTTTACGGAAGCAGCCAAGGTTAGGAACCAAAGCTGTCAGCGGGTACTCGGAGAAAGGACGATGTGCACACTATGTCGACACTTGTGTAGATTTGGACGTATCCGGCTGGGCACCGTGTATATAAGGTGCCCCGCCGCCTCCTGCGCGAGGCATGCTCTCATACGTACACACAGGCTCATAGTGAACCCTAGAAACCCTAAGTTCTTGACCTAGCTCTACTCGGAGAGGAGAGAGAGGCTACTCGGTAGCGATATCATTTGTACTGTGGCTACTCGGAGAGACATCGTAATACATAGAGAAAGGCAGGAGTAGGGGTTTTACCTCCTCACGAGGGCCCTGAACCTGGGTACATCGTGTTGTTTGTGTTGTGTGGATCTCACCTCACGCGGCTACTCGTCGCGTGATCCCTCCCCGGACACCTCCAGCGTCCATCGTCCCCACATCTTTAGCCATCCCATGGCATCTGCCGTGACACCACCACGACAATCGCCTACAACCCCATTCTTCACTCCAAGATGAAGCAAATTGAGATCCATCATCATTTTATTCGGGATCATGTTGAGAAGGGTGATATTGATCTCTCATATGTATCCACCACGGATCAACTTGCCGACATCTTCACGAAGGCCCTTGATGAACCAAGATTTCGAGCTTTGAGAAATGAACTAAATGTCATCGATTCTTCCAACTTCACTTGAAACCTTGCATATGTACCTTCATTATAGGTGTTATTAGGTTTAGATGTAGGAATGGACATAGGGGGAGCGTCACTCAACCCATGAGTGTACACTCCTCTTATTATGCAAAAATCAATTGATCATTGCATATCTAGTAAATTTGTGACTCATTGTGCTTAATTGTGAGTAGTACTCTTGGACCCAAGATACATCTTCGCGGTGCCAAAGTACACACTCAAACATGGTGGCTCCAGCCACCGACCTCCTTCTCTCGGAGTTGTTTTTATTTTGGCTTTTTCACGCACATCCTATTCCCCCTTGACAACTTGTGCGGGTTCGGCTTTTATTTCTTTGCATCTTGCGAACACCCATCGAGTAATGTCTCTTGTATGACAGTTACAATGTTCCAACCCAAGCTTCCTTTGCCCAAAAGACTATTCCTATCCGAATGCTCTCGTTTTTCTGGTCTTGGCGCGCGAAAACTAGGTCGGGCGGAGGCTCCGGTGAAACCACCGGAGGCTCCGCTGCGCCTGTCCACCGGAGCCCACCTGTACTTCCGCTGGTGCAAAATTCGCCCAGCGGATCTGTACTGCGCACGCGCTCTGTGGCCAGGGGGCGGAACCTCCGGTGAAACAACCGGAGGCTCCGCCAGCTGCGGTTCTGCGGGATAAAGGCTAGGGCGAGCAGGTCAACAAGATCTTAGATCTTATTTCCCCCACTCGCTCTCCCTCTTCCTCCTCCAAACCGCCGCCGCCTCCTAGGTCTCCGCCACCGGGAAGAGTGCTCCACCGCCGGGAGGCCCTCCTCCTTGTCGTGGACCACTCCGGGATCTTCTTCCTCCTCACCTTCCACCATGGATGCGGGTATGTATGCTCTCTCTCTCTCCCCCATCTAGTTTATGGATGGGGAAGCACTAGGAGCCACATGTTCTTCACATCTAGATGCATGGATTTAGGTTTTGGAGTAGGAACTCTCGAGTACGAACCCTAGAAATCTAGATTGTGAATATTAGGATTGAATCACTTTGGTTCTTAGGGTGGATTTCATGTGCCCTACCCTTGTTATTCATCCCTAATATTCTTCATATCTTTGTTTCTTGGATTTGTGCGTCATCTAAACTTGAGCATTACCTCTTCTTCATGCTTTTCTTGCTATCTCTCTTTCATAGATGCATCCGGTTCCAAGGGCAAGGGCACTCGCACCAAGAGCGTGGCTAGTTGCAAGGCTCCAAGGGTTGATGAAATCGAGGAAACATTGGATCCATCTCAGCCCTAGCGCAAGACAAGATTCCCGTCTCCCGAGAAGAATTTTCCTTGCAAGGAGAAATCGGCCTCTCAAGTGTCCGAGGGAGTGTTATTGACGCATCGTCGCGAGAACCCATATATTGTTGAGCGCAACCGCTTGATGCCACACTTCTGGGGTAAGGATCTTCGATTCCACACCGTGTTTCAAAGCCAAATTTATCATGAGATTTTGATGAGGAAGTCCAAGGAGAATGTTGCTCCTCAACATGCTATCATTTTTTGTCATATGGAGAGGAAGCCTGAGTACTTTGGAGAAGCACTGGAGATTGTTGATGCATTTGGCCTTGCTCCCATTATGCAAGTCCAACAAGATTATGATGAGGGATTGGTTTGTGAATTCTTGGCCGTAGTGCACCTCACCAATGAGACAGAGCGTCATCTTATCTGGTTTGTGTAAGATGGATGGGAGGAGTGTCCAACTTTTAATACCTCTGTTTAATAAAATAAAATCTGTAGCACATGAGTGATCCATGCTTCCCTCCGCGAAGGGCTTTCTTTTACTTTTATGTTGAGTCTCCATCTTCTAACTTTATGCACAATTGAGAGAGCATTTTTGCCATTCTAATTTTTATGTGCATTTGTCCTAGAAACATTATTAATTGATTCATGATGTGTTATTGCTTGTTCTCTAATTATTTGTTCTAGTCTTCCTCATGAACTTTGAAGATGTCCTGGCATTTATGTTTTGCCCCACTCTTAAGGACTAGCAAAATACCACTTTGCCATGCTTCCTCTATACTTGAAACAAACGTATATCTTTCTTTGCATTGTTATTCATGATCTTTTATATGAGTTACTTCTCATGATGCAAAGTGATTGCTATGCTTTATTATTAAAGTTCTATTTATCATGTTTGTGTTAAAGTTCTATGATCTCAGTTGGCATGCTACGCTTTACATATTATGATCAAGATTGTGTGGTAGCATGTCACCCCAGAAATTATTTTATTTTATCGTTTACCTACTCGAGGACGAGTAGGAACTAACCTTGGGGATGTTTGATACATCTCCAACGTATCTATAATTTCTGATGTTCCATGATGATATTATGCCAATTGCTACATGGTTTCTCCCTTCTTTATAGTTTACACGTTTTCCGGGACTAACCTATTAACAAGATGCCAAGTGTCACTTCCATGTTTTCTGTTATTTTTTGTTTCAGAAAAGTTGTTCAGGAAATATTCTCGGAATTGGACCCCACAGATCCCGAAGTTCCTATGTTCCCCGGAAGCATCCAGAAGACCGAAGAGGAGTCGAAGACGGGCACCAGGGGGCCCTCACCATAGCCAGGCGCAGGCCCCCTTGGCCTCGCCTAGGGTGGTGAGGCCACCTTGGTGGCCCACCGACGTCGCCCTTTCGCCTATTTATTTCGCTCCGAAGGAAAACCCTAGGTACCTGATCAAAAATCCCCGAAAAGTTCCGTTGCCGCCGTCGTCGTCAACCCTAGATCAGTGGGGTTCTGAAGCTGTCTCTCGGCACCCTACCGGAGAGGAGATCATCACCGGAGGCCTCTTCATCACCATGCCTTCTCCGGAGTGATGCGTGAGTAGTTCATCCTTGGACTACGGGTCCATAGCAATAGCTAGATGGTTGTCTTCTCCTCCTATGCCTCAATGTTTAGATGTCGTGAGCTGCCTAACATGATCGAGATTGTTCTTGTGTAATTCTTTGTGCGGTGTTTGCTGGGATTCGATGAATATTGAACTTATGCTAAGTTGATTATAGTATTTATTGCATATGTTATTTGTGATCTTGCATGCTTTCCGTTGCTAGTGGTTGCTCTGGCCAAGTAGTTGCTAGTGACTCCAAGAGGGAGTATTTATGCTCGATAGTTGGGTTCATGCCTCCTTTTCGCCTGTGCTCGAGTGACAGAAACGTGACGAGGAAGGATGTGTTGTTGCCACTAGGGAGAAAACAGCGGTGTGAGTGCTCGCGTGCACAATCATTGCTTACATTACACACATTTCTTAATGCGATTATCTGTTGCTTGCAACTTAATACCTAAGGGGGTTCGGATGATAACCTGAGGGTGGATTATTAGTCATAGATGCAGTTGGATTACAGTCTGTGTATATTGTTGTAATGCCCGCACTAAATATCATAGTAGTCATCATGTCATGAATGTGCACTACAGTGCAACCTCTATTTGTCAATTGCCCAGCTGTAATTTGTTCACCCAACATGCTATCTTTTATGGAGAGACACCACTAGTGAACCTATGAACCCCGGTCTATTTTCCTACACTCTTAAACAAACCATTACAATTCCCTTCTTCCTTTACTTACTGCAAGCATACACTATTTCCACACTATATGTCTAATCTTTGTTTTCAGCAAGACCGGTGAGATTGACAACCTCACTCTACCATTGGGACAAAGTATTTTGGTTATGTTGTGTGCAGGTTCCGCGTTGTTGCTGACACCGGTGATGCACCATCACCATCGTCAGTGGCATCAACCTTCCGAAGATCCTCTTTCTCCTACTGGATTGATAACCTTGGTTCTTAACTGAGGGAAATTCTTACCGCTGCACTCATCACACCCTCCTCTTGGGGTTCCCAACTCACCATCCATAGCAAAGGATTTCTGGCGCCTCAAGGCACCAGTAAAGTGAAGCAATAGTCATCCGAATGTTTCTTCAACTCATCTAACTCCTTAGGATTAATCCGATAAGGCTTCTGTGTTATGGGTCCAGTTCCAGGTATTAACTCAATAATGAACTCGATATCCAGATCTGGGGGCATGCCGGGTAATTCCTCTGGAAAAACATCCGGGTATTCACACACTACCGGAACTTCTTCAAGTGTGGGGTTGGCTACACTCGTGTGGCAGTGAACCTTTGATGATGGCTTGGTTGCGGTGTAGGCAACTTTATCTCCATCACTAGTGGTCTTAGAAATGGACTTCTTGGTGCAAACAATAACACCCTTATACTTGGTCATCCGATTCATACCCAGTACTACTTCTATCCCTTGGGATACCAGTACTATCAAGTCGGCATGAAAAGTTTTCCCTTGTATCTCCATGGGTACTTCATTCCAAACAAGGTTGGCTTTGGTTCTATCTCTGGGTATTTGTACTAACATAGGGTTGTGCATATGGGTATGCTTCATATCACTTTTCTCAGCAATGGCTTAGTGACAAAGGAATGCGATGCACGAGAATCAAACAGTACTGCGGCAGGTACAGAGTTGACAGGAAACATACCCATCACCATGTCTGGTGCCTCCTGTGCTTCACCAGCGGTGACATGATTCAGATGTCCCATCATCACATTCTGCCTCCTCATGATTGGACCTTGGTTCATCTTAGTTCCATAGGGCTGAGTTGTAGCAACATTCTTGGTAGGGCACTGATACGTCATAAACGTATCCTTAATTTCTGATGTTCCATGTTGTTTTATTATTGTTTCCCACATGTTTGCTATGCACTTTATGTCATTTTTATCGATCTTCCGGACTAACCTATTGACAAGATGCTACAGAGCCAGTTCCTTGTTTTTAGTTTCAGAAAAGTTGTTCTGGAAATATACTCAGAATTGGAAAATTCGAAGCCCGAAAAGTCTTAGAAATCTTGAAGGTTCCAGGGAGTCCCAAAGAGACCCGGAGGGGGGCCTCAGGGGTCCCACACCATAGGGTGGCGCGCCCCTGGCCGCGCCATGGGGTGGTGTGGGGCCCCCCGGCCTCCACCGCCTTTGCCCTTTCGCCTATTTATACCCCTCGAGACGTAAACCCTAAATATATACCACTTCATCCCGAAAAACACCCGAGGCCGCCATCATCGTCATCCCGAGATCGGGAGGGTTATGGAGCTCTCCTCGGCACCCTGCCGGGAGGGGAATTTATCACCGGAGGGGTCTACACCACCATGCCCTCCTCCGAAGTGATGCGTGAGTAGTTCATCCCTGAACTACGAGTCCATAGCATGTCGCACCCGGACTTCTAGGGGATACTCACAGTCCGTTAAACAGTAGATAAATGGCTTACGGGGCATACCGGCACCCGCATCTCAATATGAGCAGGCCAACACGTAAACGTGTGACAACCATTCTCTTACTATTCATCGTCTGCGCAAACCATCCCGTAGAAATCCAGATACTTCCATTGACGTACTTCAAAACATACACACATGGTACGTCAACGGCATTGGAACAAGTGATATCACAACAGATCTCTACGACACAAAAGAGTGAAATAAGCTGCAAATAGCTCTCATTAGAGCAGAGATAGCAAATACAATCATCCAGAGGACACATGTCCCAACAATTCATCATTACAACACAGCGGAAGCATTCAAAGTGTCTGAGTACAGACAAGATCCAAATAGGCCTAAGAGGCCGGAAACGAAAAGATGGAGCCCATCCACGAAGTCTCGGATCCTGCCCGGGTCCGCCATCTACTCGTCAGCAGTCTCGTCATACTCCACGTAGTAGCCACCATGGGGATCCTCGGAAACGTAGTCTGCGGAAACCACAGCCCCAAAGGGGTTAGTACATAAACGTACTGGCAAGCAAGACTCACAGTTCACCAAAGTGTAACCCGTCAACACCAAGCACAGATGCTTTGGGTTCAACGGAAGAAAGGGGATATAAAAGATGCTGCAGCTGGCTGCTCTAACCAACTACAGAAACATGCTAGAACTTCCGGCTAACAGAAAGGAGATAAGATAGCGTATCGGAACCAACTATAACTAACTCCAAACAAACCCATCCTGGATCTCGCCCCTTATCCAAAGAAGCAATCCGAGGATAACTCACACAGTTGGATTAGTGATGGTTCAGATTGTTGTGTCAATAAGCCTATTACTAGTCAAATTATCATTAGTTAGGTGTAAGTTGTTCTGAGTACTTGTTAGCCAGTACTTTCACCAAGTCATCCATAACCGCGGAAAACACGGCTTCTCGAGAAGATTTATCCCTGCAGGGGTGCACCAATTTGGCCGTACACGTAAGAATAACCCGCCAGATGGGAAGGCCTTTCCCACCAAGCGGGGCACTCAACACAACTCAACTCTTCTTCGCATCAAGCCCAAAGAACCCCGTGCAATTGAGCGCACGGCTAATCAAGCCCCACGAAGAAAAGGGGACCCTCATAGCACTCTAAGAACGTGTCTCCCTAAATGCCGACTACAAAAGTTCCACCCTGGCGCCAAGGGTTCGCACCTGCATATGCATGCGGCAAATGGAAAACCCGAACTAAATGAGGCGATTTGGACGAGATGTGAATCGAATCAAATTGAGGGGGGCGCCCATACACGCTTCCCACATGCGGTTAGTGCGCTCATCATGGATCAGTAGACAAGACCCTTTTCCTAATTAGGGTCGACACTAGCAGGCCTCAAAACCACGCCGGGCCTCCTGCCGGTGCCTTATCAGCAAATTATTATTACCTCAAAATTAACAGGTTGTTGTTTAACATCGAGCCCCAGAACATAATAGAAATATAGTAACAGAAAGTAACGTCTAACAGACTCGAGCAAAACAACCCTAAGCATGCTAGTAAGACACGGGCAACAAGCAAAGGGGTAATAGGTGTGGAGGTGAGGCTATATCAGGGTTAAAGGATAACATGTGATAGGATCGAACAAAAGCAACGATTCATAGGGCTAGCAGAATAGACAACGGAAAGTATTGGTATCCAATGTTGAAAGGAACACAGTGGTTCATGTGAGTGAATACTTGCCTGCAAACTCAGCAGCCTGGTACTGAGCTAGATCCTTAGAAGGGGGTGTCGTAAGCATCGTCAGTCTCAACGTCGTCGTGTATCCGGGAAGAAGCAAACAAACAACGCAGAGAACAAACAATCAATAACATGGCATAGCACAATCATGGGATGATGCATGACCATTTAATTGATGCATAGAAATAAACTAGTTGACAAGATAACATAACATGATTAAATGGACCCACATGCAATTGGGATTGCATATGGAAAGCCCATGAATTAAGGTTGAAATAATTTTTTTACAACTAAACAATAGATGAAGGTGGATTAGCATGATGCATGGATGAGGAAAACAGCAAAATAACAACAATAGAAGCAATTGGAAATAAGGTTTACCCAGTTTAGAAATTCATTTATTAAGTTTTGGGATTTTGGTTACTTAAAGGTGTCACACAAGCATTTGTTGTTTTCACCAATTTTAATTGTTCAAAATAGATAACAAAGTTCATATTTGAAAAGAACACAAGATTTTAGTTGGAATACATGTTTCACTTGTTGAAAAAGGATTTCAAATAAATTATTTATGAATTAAACAAGTTTAAGCAAGAATTAAATGAATTTAATTCAAACATGAACTTATTTGAATTTATTTATTTGTTCAAAACATTAAGTGAGATTCATATTTGAAAATTTTATACTTTTATGGTTTGAAAACATATTTTATATGTCCCAAAAGAAATTAGTTTGACCAAGTTATGAATTTAGCAATATTAAATGATTTAAACAAGGTTTAAATCATTTAACCAATTTTAATTATTCAAAACAAGAAACAAATTTTATATTTGAAAAGTTGGTTTAATTTTGCATGGAAAACATATTTTATTTGTTGAAAATGGATTTAAAATGAGCAAGTTCTTATTTTGGCAATTTTAAATGCAATAATTAAGAAACAGTTGTTTTTAGCAATTTAAATTATTCAAAACAGCAAAAAAAAGTTGACATTTGGAAAGTACATGAAAAATGGTATGGAAAACATATTTGGTTTGTTGAATTTGGAATTTTTATGCCCAAGTTATGAATTTTGCAAAATTAAGTGAATTAAACAAGAATTCAAATATTTCACCAATTTAAAATATTCAAAACAGTAAACAAATTGCATTGAAAAGGTTGAAATCATGTATCAAATGTTTCACTGAACATTTTGAGTTATTAAACATAATTTTTGGGTTATTATTGAATTTATTATGCAATTTTCCATAATCATTCTTATTCTGCCATTTTTAGTAAACAGAGGGAAACATGCTCAAAATTAATTCAATTGTGACCAAATAAAATACCAATGCGTAGAGTTTGTTAAGACAAATTTTTAGAGCCCAAGTTTGCTTAAATTGGATGAACCAAACTCAAGTTATGAAATTCCAAAGTTTCCAATTTTTATTGCATTTTCAGTAATTAATTATTTAGCGCAAAAAGTATTACAGAAACATGTTGCAATTTTGTTACTAATGGAAAGAGCACAAGATTTTAGATCCACATGAATTTGAATCATTCAATTTGGAGCAAAATTCAATTTTATATGGATTTTAGAGTTAATTGCTCAGATCTGAGTTTCTGAAATTCGGGCAGAAAAGAAAAAGCAGAAATAAAAAGGGTGGCTTTGGGGGATCGAACCCAGCACCTGGGCGTGCGCACACGGGTTGCTACCAATGCGGTAGCTGCTCGAGTTGTTGACAGAGAGGGGACCGGGGGGGGGGAATAAGGTGTTGCAGCTGGGTGTTTTTAACTGAATCTTAAGGTTCAGTTACTGCACCTGTCGCTGGCAGATCGGCAGGTCGCCGGCGGGCGGCTGCTGTCGCGGTGGCGCTGTCCATGGGGGGTGCGGGTGCTGCGGGGAAGATGGATGGGAGGAGAGGGATCGAGGGGGGGAGAAGAGGAGCGGGGGGCTCACCTCGATGCGGACAGAGGAGGCGCACGGGGCGGAGAAGGTGGCCGGTGGCGACATGGAGGCGACGGCGGCGGTGCCTCGGGCTCTCCCGGTGCCCACCGAGGGGTGGAGGAGGAAGCCCGCGGTGGGGGGAACCCATTCCCGCCATCGCCATGGCCGGAGGGAGACCCGAACGCCGGCGATCACCGGAGGAGGAGGATGGTTTCGGTGGGGTGTTGGGGATTCAGACATTCAGAGAGAGGGAGCAACAGAGAGAAGAGAGATGGGGAAGAGAATGGAGGCGGGGGAGAGGGAAGAAGGTAGAAGGAGAGGGCAGAGGGGACCCTAGGGTTAGGGAGCTAGGTTTATAGGGGGGAGGAGAGGATGCTGCACTGTTGCTTGCTCCCCTCTGCATACGTGGTGTGCTTGGATGGAGACCGTACAGAGGAAGAAGAAAGCGCTCGAAGGGGTATGGGCCAAGGAGAAATTTGGGCTGGGCCTCTCTCTCTGCTGTTAGCTTTTTTATTATTTCTTGCTATTTTTTTTGCTGAAAAGAAATAGGGAGAAAAGAATAGGTTTTGAGTGTTAGAAAAATTTAGAAAAATTTGGTATTGCCTAGCTATGTGACAGCAACAACTTGTAGACTTTTGTGTTCAAAAAGTTTGAATTAGGGTGTTGTTTGAAATTTGTTTGAAATTGGAGTGAAATTAATTATTAGTTGAATAATTTGAATTAAGCAACTTAGAGGTTTTAAGTTCAAGTTTATTTGAAACAAAAGATGGCTTTGTTTTGATAATTTTCATAAAGTTCAAAAGGTTGTTGTTTGGAAAAGTTAATTGAATTTGAAAGGCATTTGAATTAAGGGAATTTGCTATTAAATGAATTGTGGCAACTTAAACAATTTGATGGTTTGAAATTTATAGTTTAATGGAAACAATTGATGGAAGTGTTTTGTCATTTTCATCATTTTCAAAAGGGGTTGCTGTTTTGGAAATTAATTGAATTTGAAAAGGGTTTGGTATTAAATGAATTTTTGATAGAAACAAAACAACAGTTTTGGAATCACAACTTTTATGGAAATAGATGATTGTTTTGATTTGAAATATCATTTGGAAATTGTAACATCACAAGTATGAAACAAAAGGTTTGAAATTTGGTTTGAAATTCAAATAGAAAACAAAGGAAAACAAATGAAAACAGTTGGAAAACAAAGCAAAACAGAGGAAAACAAATGGAAAACAAGCAAAACAAATGCAATGAACATGATGTCATGATGCAAAACATAAAATAACAGAGAGAAAACATTCTAATGGCTATTTTTCATACTTGGGATGTTACAAAACGCCCCCCCTTGAAGGAATCGCGCCCCGAGATTCCTACTGAGAAAAGAAAAGGTCCGGATACTTCTTGGGAAGATCCTCTTGAGCTGTGACACGTGAAACACATCGTGCACCTTGGATAGTTTTTCTGGAAGTTCAAGATGATAGGCATTCCTGGAAAGACGTCAGGGAATTCACAAACCACTGGAACATTTTCAAGTAAAGGGAGAGGTTTTGTATCGAGGGTGTATAGCTGAATAGAATTTGATTCCTTTGGAGAATAGACTATCTGTTCAGAAGGGTGGAACAACGTTATTGATTAGACGCCGGTAGAAGAACTAAAGTGGAAAGCAACAACAAGATTTCAACGGACGAAAAGGATGTTGAGAAGAACAGGATAACAAAGCAACACCGGGAAAACGAGATCAAAACACTCCTGAGGTACTACGGAGAACCCATCCGGGCTTCTAAAGGATCAATATCTACTGCTTAAGGAATAGAGGATCTGCTTCCGGGGCTTACACGCCTCCATTCTCAATCGTGAGTAGGCAACATGATAAATCATGTCACAACCACCTCCATTCCTATGGTCTAGTAGATATAACTATCCTAGAGAAACCAGGATTCGTGAAATCCTAACTTGAAAGTTTAGGTGAGAAGGGAAAACAACGTTGCACTTCCTTACCAGAAAAGGGAGGGTGGGTGGGGAAAGAAGAAAAAGAACAGAATTCCTACTATCACGTTTCATTTTTCCTATATAGCTACAAAATAGTTTCTAGACTCAACTGCGACCAGTAAAAAGGGATCCTACAGGCAGACAGGCTCTGATACCATTTGTCGCACCCGGACTTCTAGGGGATACTCACAGTCCGTTAAACAGTAGATAAATGGCTTACGGGGCATACCGGCACCCGCGTCTCAATATGAGCAGGCCAACACGTAAACGTGTGACAACCATTCTCTTACTATTCATCGTCTGCGCAAACCATCCCGTAGAAATCCAGATACTTCCATTGACGTACTTCAAAACATACACACATGGTACGTCAAACGGCATTGGAACAAGTGATATCACAACAGATCTCTACGACACAAAAGAGTGAAATAAGCTGCAAATAGCTCTCATTAGAGCAGAGATAGCAAATACAATCATCCAGAGGACACATGTCCCAACAATTCATCATTACAACACAGCGGAAGCATTCAAAGTGTCTGAGTACAGACAAGATCCAAATAGGCCTAAGAGGCCGGAAACGAAAAGACGGAGCCCATCCACGAAGTCTCGGATCCTGCCCGGGTCCGCTATCTACTCGTCAGCAGTCTCGTCATACTCCACGTAGTAGCCACCATGGGGATCCTCGAAAACGTAGTCTGCGGAAACCACAGCCCCAAAGGGGTCAGTACATAAACGTACTGGCAAGCAAGACTCACAGTTCACCAAAGTGTAACCCGTCAACACCAAGCACAGATGCTTTGGGTTCAACGGAAGAAAGGGGATATAAAAGATGCTGCAGCTGGCTGCTCTAACCAACTACAGAAACATGCTAGAACTTCCGGCTAACAGAAAGGAGATAAGATAGCGTATCGGAACCAACTATAACTAACTCCAAACAAACCCATCCTGGATCTCGCCCCTTATCCAAAGAAGCAATCCGAGGATAACTCACACAGTTGGATTAGTGATGGTTCAGATTGTTGTGTCAATAAGCCTATTACTAGTCAAATTATCATTAGTTAGGTGTAAGTTGTTCTGAGTACTTGTTAGCCAGTACTTTCACCAAGTCATCCATAACCGCGGAAAACACGGCTTCTCGAGAAGATTTATCCCTGCAGGGGTGCACCGATTTGCCCGTACACGTAAGAATAACCCGCCAGATGGGAAGGCCTTTCCCACCAAGCGGGGCACTCAACACAACTCAACTCTTCTTCGCATCAAGCCCAAAGAACCCCGTGCAATTGAGCGCACGGCTAATCAAGCCCCACGAAGAAAAGGGGACCCTCATAGCACTCTAAGAACGTGTCTCCCTAAATGCCGACTACAAAAGTTCCACCCTGGCGCCAAGGGTTCGCACCTGCATATGCATGCGGCAAATGGAAAACCCGAACTAAATGAGGCGATTTGGACGAGATGCGAATCGAATCAAATTGAGGGGGGCGCCCATACACGCTTCCCACATGCGGTTAGTGCGCTCATCATGGATCAGTAGACAAGACCCTTTTCCTAATTAGGGTCGACACTAGCAGGCCTCAAAACCACGCCGGGCCTCCTGCCGGTGCCTTATCAGCAAATTATTATTACCTCAAAATTAACAGGTTGTTGTTTAACATCGAGCCCCAGAACATAATAGAAATATAGTAACAGAAAGTAACGGGTAACAGACTCGAGCAAAACAACCCTAAGCATGCTAGTAAGACACGGGCAACAAGCAAAGGGGTAATAGGTGTGGAGGTGAGGCTATATCAGGGTTAAAGGATAACATGTGATAGGATCGAACAAAAGCAACGATTCATAGGGCTAGCAGAATAGACAACGGAAAGTATTGGTATCCAATGTTGAAAGGAACACAGTGGTTCATGTGAGTGAATACTTGCCTGCAAACTCAGCAGCCTGGTACTGAGCTAGATCCTTAGAAGGGGGTGTCGTAAGCATCGTCAGTCTCAACGTCGTCGTGTATCCGAGAAGAAGCAAACAAACAACGCAGAGAACAAACAATCAATAACATGGCATAGTGCACAATCATGGGATGATGCATGACCATTTAATTGATGCATAGAAATAAACTAGTTGACAAGATAACATAACATGATTAAATGGACCCACATGCAATTGGGATTGCATATGGAAAGCCCATGAATTAAGGTTGAAATAATTGTTTTACAACTAAACAATAGATGAAGGTGGATTAGCATGATGCATGGATGAGGAAAACAGCAAAATAACAACAATAGAAGCAATTGGAAATAAGGTTTACCCAGTTTAGAAATTCATTTATTAAGTTTTGGGATTTTGGTTACTTAAAGGTGTCACACAAGCATTTGTTGTTTCACCAATTTTAATTGTTCAAAATAGATAACAAATTTCATATTTGAAAAGAACACAAGATTTTAGTTGGAATACATGTTTCACTTGTTGAAAAAGGATTTCAAATAAATTATTTATGAATTAAACAAGTTTAAGCAAGAATTAAATGAATTTAATTCAAACATGAACTTATTTGAATTTTTTTATTTGTTCAAAACATTAAGTGAGATTCATATTTGAAAAGTTTATACTTTTATGGTTTGAAAACATATTTTATATGTCCCAAAAGAAATTAGTTTGACCAAGTTATGAATCTAGCAATATTAAATGATTTAAACAAGGTTTAAATCATCTAACCAATTTTAATTATTCAAAACATGAAACAAATTTTATATTTGAAAAGTTGGTTTAATTTTGCATGGAAAACATATTTTATTTGTTGAAAATGGATTTAAAATGAGCAAGTTCTTATTTTGGCAATTTTAAATGCAATAATTAAGAAACAGTTGTTTTTAGAAATTTAAATTATTCAAAACAGCAAACAAAGTTGACATTTGGAAATTACATGAAAAATGGGATGGAAAACATATTTGGTTTGTTGAATTTGGAATTTTTATGCCCAAGTTATGAATTTTGCAAAATTAAGTGAATTAAACAAGAATTCAAATATTTCACCAATTTAAAATATTCAAAACGGTAAACAAATTGCATTTAAAAGGTTGAAAGCATGTATCAAATGTTTCACTGAACATTTTGAGTTATTAAACATAATTTTTGGGTTATTATTGAATTTATTATGCATTTTTCCATAATCATTCTTATTCTGCCATTTTTAGTAAACAGAGGGAAACATGCTCAAAATTAATTCAATTGTGACCAAATAAAATACCAATGTGTAGAGTTTGTTAAGACAAATTTTTAGAGCCCAAGTTTGCTTAAATTGGATGAACCAAACTCAAGTTATGAAATTCCAAAGTTTCCAATTTTTATTGCATTTTCAGTAATTAATTATTTAGCGCAAAAAGTATTACAGAAACATGTTGCAATTTTGTTACTAATGGAAAGAGCACAAGATTTTAGATCCACAGGAATTTGAATCATTCAATTTTGAGCAAAATTTAATTTTATATGGATTTTAGAGTTAATTGCTCAGATCTGAGTTTCTGAAATTCGGGCAGAAAAGAAAAAGCAGAAATAAAAAGGGTGGCTTTGGGGGATCGAACCCAGCACCTGGGCGTGCGCACACGGGTTGCTACCAATGCGGTAGCTTCTCGAGTTGTTGACAGAGAGGGGACCGGGGGGGGAATAAGGTGTTGCAGCTGGGTGTTTTTAACTGAATCTTAAGGTTCAGTTACTGCACCTGTCGCTGGCAGATCGGCAGGTCGCCGGCGGGCGGCTGCTGCCGCGGTGGCGCTGTCCGTGGGGGGTGCGGGTGCTGCGGGGAAGATGGATGGGAGGAGAGGGATCGAGGGGGGGAGAAGAGGAGCGGGGGGCTCACCTCGATGCGGACAGAGGAGGCGCACGGGGCGGAGCAGGTGGCCGGCGGCGACATGGAGGCGTCGGCGGCGGCGCATTGGGCTCTCCCGGTGCCCACCGAGGGGTGGAGGAGGAAGCCCACGGTGGGGGGAACCCATTCCCGCCATCGCCATGGCCGGAGGGAGACCCGAACGCCGGCGATCACCGGAGGAGGAGGATGGTTTCGGTGGGGTGTTGGGGATTCAGACATTCAGAGAGAGGGAGCAACAGAGAGAAGAGAGATGGGGAAGAGAATGGAGGCGGGGGAGAGGGAAGAAGGGAGAAGGAGAGGGCAGAGGGGACCCTAGGGTTAGGGAGCTAGGTTTATAGGGGGGAGGAGAGGATGCTGCACCGTTGCTTGCTCCCCTCTGCATACGTGGTGTGCTTGGATGGAGACCGTACAGAGGAAGAAGAAAGCGCTCGAAGGGGTATGGGCCAAGGAGAAATTTGGGCTGGGCCTCTCTCTCTGCTGTTAGCTTTTTTATTATTTCTTGCTATTTATTTTTTTTTGCTGAAAAGAAATAGGGAGAAAAGAATAGGTTTTGAGTGTTAGAAAAATTTAGAAAAATTTGGTATTGCCTAGCTATGTGACAGCAACAACTTGTAGACTTTTGTGTTCAAAAAGTTTGAATTAGGGTGTTGTTTGAAATTGGAGTGAAATTAATTATTAGTTGAATAATTTGAATTAAGCAACTTAGAGGTTTTAAGTTCAAGTTTATTTGAAACAAAAGATGGCTTTGTTTTGATAATTTTCATAAAGTTCAAAAGGTTGTTGTTTGGAAAAGTTAATTGAATTTGAAAGGCATTTGAATTAAGGGAATTTGCTATTAAATGAATTGTGGCAACTTAAACAATTTGATGGTTTGAAATTTATAGTTTAATGGAAACAATTGATGGAAGTGTTTTGTCATTTTCATCATTTTCAAAAGGGGTTGCTGTTTTGGAAATTAATTGAATTTGAAAAGGGTTTGGTATTAAATGAATTTTTGATAGAAACAAAACAACAGTTTTGGAATCACAACTTTTATGGAAACAGATGATTGTTTTGATTTGAAATATCATTTGGAAATTGTAATATCACAAGTATGAAACAAAAGGTTTGAAATTTGGTTTGAAATTCAAATAGAAAACAAAGGAAAACAGTTGGAAAACAAAGCAAAACAGAGGAAAACAAATGGAAAACAAGCAAAACAAATGCAATGAACATGATGTCATGATGCAAAACATAAAATAACAGAGAGCAAACATTCTAATGGCTATTTTTCATACTTGGGATGTTACATAGCAGTAGCTAGATGGTTGTTCTCTCCACTTTGTACCTCATGTTTAGATCTTGTGAGCTGCCTAACATGATCGAGATCATCTTTAAGTAATGCTACATGTTGTGTTTGCTGGGATCTGATGAATGTTGAATACTATGTGTTTTGATTATCAATCTATCATGTTATCTTCATGCATATGTTATTTATGATCTTGCATGCTCTCCGTTATTAGTAGATGCTCTGGCCAAGTAGATGCTAGTAACTCCAAGAGGGAGTATTTATGCTCGATAGTGGGTTCATGCCTCCATTGCATCTGTGCTCGAGTGACAGAAACGTGATGGATGGAGGATGTGTTGTTGCCATTAGGGAGAAAAACAACAACGTTTACCTAGTTTACATTGTTTACATTACACACTTTGCTTACGGCGATAATCTGTTGCTAGCAACTTAATACCCAACGTTTGTTCGGATGATATTAGGAGGGTGGATTATTAGACATAGATGCAGTTGGATGACGGTCTATGTATTTTCTTGTAATGCCCGCATGAATCAGATAGTAATCTTTATGTCTTGCATATGTGATACGTCATAAACGTATCCTTAATTTCTGATGTTCCATGTTGTCTTCATGTTGTTTCCCACATGTTTGCCTTACACTTTATGTCAATTTTATCGATTTCCTGGGACTAACCTATTGACAAGATGCCACAGAGCCAGTTCCTGTTTTCTGCTGTTTTTAGTTTTAGAAAAGTTGTTCTGGAAATATTCTCTGAATTGGACGATTCTAAAGCCAGAAGTCTTAGAAGTCCCGGAAGCATCCAGAAGCCCCGAAGAGCCCAGAGGGGGGCCACAGGGTGGCCACACCATAGGGTGGCGCCACCACCCCCTGGCCGCGCCACCTGGTGGTGTGGCCCCCCTGGCCACCCCCCCGGCATCGCCCTTTCGCCTATATATAATCCCTGATGCATAAACCCTAGAAGAATCGCCAAAATTCCACGAAACCTTCCGCAGCCGCCGTCATCGTCAACCAAAGTTTCGAGGGACAAATCTCTGTTCTGGCATCCTGCCGGGACGGGGAAGTGCCCCCGGAAGCCATCTCCATCGACTCCACTGCCATCTACATCGCCGTTGCTATCTCCTATGATGAGGAGGGAGTAGTTCTCCCCCAAGGCTGAGGGCTCTACCGGTAGCTATGTGGTTCATCTCTCTCTCCCATGGTGTGATCTATATGTGATCGTGAGCTTTGTAATCTAGTTGAATAAGTAGATGTTACTCTTCATCTTGTGCTACTCAAGTGTTTTATTAATATGAACTTTGGAGTCACCTTGTCCCGCGGTGTGAAGGTGACAATGTGCACATCGTGTGTGTCTCCTCTATGAATTGTGGTGTTTGTCTAGTACCTTCTAGGGCGCTCATAGTGACATCGTGGGGTTAACTAGACATGGGAATGCTTACTTTAAGGAATGCTTTTTGCAACCCTACGCAATGATTAGTGTTCGTTATCCAACCGGAGAGGGTTAAGAGTAGCATAGTGAAGAGAAGATATTTAGTTATTCAATTATGTGATCATTGTTGAGAGTGTCCACTAGTGAAAGTAGGATCCCTAGGCCTTGTTTCCAAGCATTGAAACACCGTTTTCCGCCTGTTCTGCTACATGTTTGCTTGCTGCCATATTTATTTCAGATTGCTATTATTACTTATAACCATCCATATTACTCGCATTTCACTATCTCTTCGCTGAACTAGTGCACCTATTTACCTGACAAGTATATTGGGTGTGTTGGGGACACAAGAGACTTCTTGTATCTTAATTGCAGGGTTGCTTGAGAGGGATATCTTTGACCTCTACCTCCTAGAGTTCGATAAACCTTGGGTAATCCACTTAAGGGAAACTTGCTGTTGTTCTACAAACCTCTGCACTTGGAGGCCCAACACTGTCTACAAGAATAGAAGCGTGCGTAGACATCAATATGCACTACGGTGCAACCTTCATTTCTGTCAATTGCCCAGCTGTAATTTGTTCACCACACATGTTATTTATCTTTCACGGAGAGACACCACTAGTGAACTATGGACCCCGGTCCTTTTTCCTCATACTGATAAAACATCTACTGCTTTCATACTGCTGCTACTGCTTTCATACTTTTTCCTACTGTTTTCCACACCATACGTTTAACCTCTTTGTGTTCAGCAAAACCGGTGAGATTGACAAACTCGCTGCTTTGTTGGGGCAAAGTTATTTGATTGTGTTGCGTAGGTTCTACGTTGCTTCTGAACCAGTAGTGCGCCCTGCCATCTCAGCTGCTTCAACCTTCTGAAGTTACTCCTTCCTCCTACTGGTCAATTAAACATTGGTTTCTTACCGAGGGAAAACCGCTACTGTGCTCATCATACCTTCCTCTTGGGGTCTCCCAACGAGTGCAAGACCTGCACCAGCAACTATTTTTCCAGCGCCGTTGCCAGGGATCTCAAAGTCATCAAGAAGCAACCACTCCCTCGTCAACTCTAGTACCAGCTATTTTTCTGGCGCTGTTGCCGGGGAGGAAGAGAATTTCTGCAAGGGGAGTCTCTCACTTCCAATCTCTTTACTTTGTTTTTGTTTTTCTTAGTTTATTTTATTTTGTCTTGTTTGCTTCTCTTTATCAAAAACACAAAACATTAGTTCTTATTCTAGTTGTAGTTTTATTCTTGTTTTTAGTCTTGCTAAAATGAATGTTCCTGAGGTTGAAGTTCGTTCCTTTAAGCAACAAGGGGGAGAAAGTTTGAAAGATGATTGGTATAGGATAAGTGATCCTCACCATAGATGCACTAAGAAATACTCCACCCTAATCCTTCTTCGGAATTTTTATGTTGGTATTACTAGCTGGTATAGGTAAGTTCTATACACTCTTACAAGCGGTAATTTTCGGGGAACACCTGCTTTGGAAGCCTGTAATTTAATTAAAAGTTTAGTTGGAACACCACCTACTAAGGTTGTTAAAACCGACATCACTTTAGATGATGTTATTAAAAAGCTAAACTCTATGGAGAAAAATTTGCCAAATTTTCTTGATAATGCTAGCAAAGTTAATGAATCAATAGTAAGTATCAAGAAGAAAATCACTGTTTTAGAGGCTAGCAATATCCATGACAGTCAAAATACGAGGATTGGTAAATTAGAGGAGGCTATGGAAACTTTAAGCTCAACCTTTTCTGCTCTTAAGTTTGAAAGAGAGAAACCTTCTGTGGGAAAAGAGAAAAAAAAATATGTATGTCCCCAAGGCACCTAAACCAAAATCCTCTAATGTGCTTAAAATTAATAAAACTTTTAGTGAAATTAAAAGTGATTTGCATGTTGAATAATCTTCAGGGGTGTCTAAGGTAACCATTTCTACAATTGGGGTTTTGGAGGAAATTATTGATTTGGATGCTTCTTCACTTGAAAATTCTTGATTCCGCTTTTTTGGGCCTAGCTAAAAGGCGTTAAAGAGAAAGCACTTCTTGGGACATAACCCATAGTTTTATTTTTGCTTTGTTTTTCTCTACTTTCTTTGATTAAAGTCGTTGTATACTTCTGTAGAAACTCCTTTGTATCTTTCTTTTCATGTTTTATTAGTGCCAAGTAAGGTTTCTGACGAGAGTTGGAGTTGGTTTTCGGACTTCTGCGCAGGAAACAGATTTCTGCTGTCCACCATAAAAAATCGTATAAATCATAGAAAAATTAGAATGACTTGAAATTTCTTGTTCTTATTCCCAGGATAATTCCGCAATTTTTTTGTTCTTTAAGTTTTTCAATCTGAGTAACGTAAGTGCCTCAAAAAAATTCGTCTTTACAAAATGTTCTGGTTTTGACAGATTCTGCCATTTTCTTGCATTTGCTCTTTTGCGATGTCAAGTGGGTTTCTTTGCTTCACGAAACATCAGTGGCTGTAGATAATGCTTAAAAGTATCAATATAACTTTTTCCATACATAACCCATGGATATTTAATTGTTGCACTAACCCTCTAATGCGAATTACCGTTTGAGTATGGCGTGAAGGAAGTTTTCAAGGGTCAAGTGAAGAGGAGATAAATGTGATCAAGAAGAGTGCAAGGTAAAATCTTGGGGATGCCCCCGTGGTTCGTCCAAGAATATTTTTAGAAGTTTCAAGCATATGAGCTTGGGGGTGCCCAAGGCATCCCCTTCTTCATCAACTATCTACCAGGTCACTTCCCGTGAAACTATATTTTTATTCGGTCACATCATATGAATTTTACTTGGAGCGTCTGTTTGTGTTTATTTTGTTTTCCTTTGTTTTATTTTGTTTTCCTTGCTGCAATAATATAGTTGGACCCTAGCATTCTTTGTTTGGGAGAGATGCACGCTCCGCCTTTTCGTTTGAATACTTGCTATGCTAGTATTCTTAGTTTTTCTTCAAGCTGCTGCAAAATTTCATGTTTAGCTCTTGTTTTCATTGCATCTCTTATTCAGAGCTTTTAGTTTTAGTAGTCTTAAGTGAGTCCTCTCATGTTTTCTTGCTGTAGCATTTAGAGAATTTTTTGTTAAAGCATGTTTTGTATGGTGCTTGTTGGGAAAAGAAACGGCTGCTTGAGGTAGAATTTTTAACGGTGCAAGTAGAAGCTTGTATAGACTGTGGCTAGACTTTTTCATATCATGCTAGCTGTTATTTTAGTTCTAAAGCTTTGTGATTATCTATTAGCATGATTATACTCAAATAGCTGAGAGTGTTTAATGTGCCATTGAAAGAATCATGAGTTGTTCTTGTCATATTGAATCATAAATTTGTGGTGTTCTCCTTTGAATGTTTTATTTGGTTGACTTGGCGCATGCTCACACCATGTTTATGAATATGAACAAGTCACGAATAGCCTCCATGATAATTTAGTTTTTGAACTTGTGGTACCACTTATGCTTTGATTAATGATGTTTATGTCGCTATTGATGACCCACAAGTATAGGGGGTGTATCGTAGTACTTTCGATAAATAACAGTGTCGAACCCAACAAGGAGCAGAAGGTGTTGACAAGCAGTTTCGATGAAGGAATAATTGTAAATACCGAAAGATATATTTGTAGGGGTTTTTGATATTGCAGATAAATAAAGTGCGAGTAAATAAAATGCAGTAGTAATAATTGTAGCAAGTGGCCCAATCCTTTCTTCTGCAAAGGACAAGCCGGTGGGTTTACCTATGATTAACAAACATTCTCGAGGACACACGGGAGGTTTCTGTCAAGTGCTTTTGTTCCATGCAGCTGAATAATCTTAGGTGTTTTGATAAGTGTTGTGTGGGTGAACCTATGCTAATGTACTGTCCCAAACAAGACTAATACATACTTGTTATTATACCCCTTGCAAGCATTCGCAACTACAAGAAAGTAATTAAGAAATAAATCTAACCACAACTTTAAACTCCGAGATCCTACGCTCCCTCATGTAATGGTTTCCTAACGGGGGTTTAGGTTTCTGTCACTCCGGCAACCCCACAACTAGTAGCCAAATACACGATGCATTCCCCTAGGCCCATAAATGGTGAAGTATCATGTAGTCAACGTTAACATGACACCACTAGGAGAATAACACCACAACTTAAATATCAAACATTAATTATTACTCAACATTACTTCACTACTAACAACTTGACTTCTCCCATGTCCTCAAGAACAACACGAACTACTCACAGACATCATATGGATCATAATCAGAGGTGATATAATGGATAATAACAATCTGGTCATAAAGTGCAAAAACCGATAAATCTCACAAGCATTAACTGCTAACAAGTAATCCACACCGGGAGAGAGATCTAATGTAAAACAACGATAGAGGCCCCTAATCGTTACAGCGGGATGACGATGGATGATGAGGGTGATGGTGGTGATGATGGTGGTGATGATGATGACGATCTTGATGATGCCCGGAGTGATGACGGTAATGATGGCGGTGATTTTCCCTCTCCGGAGAGGAATTTCCCCGACAGATTTCTCCCTGCCAGAGAGCTTTTCTCTCTCGGGTGTTTTCTGCCCCGAGGTGGCGGCGGAATAATTCTTCGATGATGGTATGAGGCTTAGGGTTCCCTCGGGGCCAAGTACGCCAAAAATATCCACCAGGGGTGGGCCAGGGTGGCCACGCCACCTGGTGGCACGGCCAGGGAGAGCCACCTCATGGTGTGGGCCCCTCGTGGCCCCCCTCTGGCTCCTCTTCTGAACTTCTAAGACACCCCGAATGTCTCTCTTCTTCTTCTGATCTTCTGAAATATGGTATCTCGACGGTGCTTTTTCCATCATATTTCTGGTCACGGTGTTTATTCTCCAAAAATTATGAAACGTGCAAAATAAGATAAAATAATATAAGGGATGCATCATAACATCAAATATATCGATGAATAACAGAAAATTATGATATAAAATAGTGATGCAAAATGGACGTATCAACTCCCCCCAAGCTTAGACCTCGCTTGTCCCCAAGCGAAACTGAACTCAGTAAACATGACCACATGTTTATGGAGTGAAGAGTCGATAAATAAAATACCGACAAGAAGCATCACATTTATCTATGCACCAATCATTATAGACATCAACTTCCTCTCATATAACTTAACTTGAAACGAGTAATTGGAGTCACAAACAAAGATGCAAAAGAGAGAATCAAAATTGGTGATGGCAAACTTTGTTCTTGGTCAGAGAACATTTAATGATATCATACTTATCTTAGGTGAAGTCTTTATAACAAGGTTTATATTGTAGAGCTTAACATGTTTAATTAGAACAATTATTTTATAGTGATTCATAGCTTTGAAAGTAATATTCATTCAGATAATAAAGCATGTGCTAAACAAAGAAGGATAGAAAACATGATTAAATACATCAACATATAGATGGTGAGATCACAACAACTCAAATGCTTGCTGGAGACAAAAGGAAGTGGGTTTACTGACTCAACATAAAAGTAAAATATAGGCCCTTCGCAGAGGGAAGCATTGACCACTCATGTGCTAGAGCTTTTATTTTAATGAACAGAGGTATAAAATGCATGACACTCCTCCCATACATCTTACACAAACCATGGCTAACCGAATCCTCGGGTGCCTGCCAACAATCACAAATCGTGGAGGAGTGTATAAATTTTGAGAGAGGTGTATGCTTATGTCAGCGAATGGCAAACAGAAAATGCAGTATGTCACAAGTCAACTAGACTAACAAGAGTGGCTCCCATATAAGGACGCAACTGGTATAGAAGGTCGTCCCTCTTTCTCTTTTGTTTACACAATTATGCTTTGACTCATAAATCAGGGGCAAAAAGAGTGAAGAGAATTTGTATTATTATTTGGGGATGGGAACCCCGCTGCGAGCTCTTCTAGCATTCGGATAAGCGGATGAAGCCACTAGTCCACGTGTGTGAGTCCAATCAACAAGTGAGATAAAGATTCTCTATTTGCGTCCTCATGAGCTAAAACAGGAACACAAAACATGAGTAATTTGAAAGTTTTAAAGGTAGCACATGAGCAATTTACTTGGAGTGGCGGTGAAATACCACATGTAGGAAGGTATGGTGGACACAAATGGCAAGGTTTTGGTTCAGGGTTTGGATGCACGAGTAGAGCTCATACTCCGTACAGGGTTTTTGGCTAGCAAGGCTGGGTAGCAAGCATAAGAGTTGAGGGAAAACAAACAAATATACATATGATGAAACCAATCATGCAATCTTCATTGAAAACCCAAGCGATCTTAACTTCTGATTACTAAGTTTATGAGCTAATAGGCAAATTCCTCTTTCTTATACTAGCATCTCAAATTATTATTTCTACTGACCCAAGCTAAGTTTGCCAAAACCAACTAGATTAACTTGATGTTCTCCAGAGTGATACCGAATACTAACAACAAGCTTAACCATATGACAAAAATTGAAAACTAAAATAATGTGTGCAGAAAGTAAATGATGAAACTTCTCATTAATACTTCAAACCGGCAACTCACACCAACGGATACAACGATAACCAACTAAGTAGAGACACTTCCATACTACAAACCATACTATATGATAACTTCTCTACTCATGATATGACTCTATTGAAAAAGTAAAAAGATGAAAGATAGTGATGTGATACCGCGGCACTCCCCCCAAGCTTGGAACAAGCCAAGGGGATGCCAATACCAGTGACGAATCAATTCTTCGGTGGTGGTGGTGAATCCTTCTCGACGAGCTTATCAACTGATTTCTTCAGATCTTCAATTGCGAACATAAGCATACGCATCACCTCCGTATTGTGATCAGTACAGTTTGCATGCCTGTCAGACTTTGAATCCCAGCCACCAAGATTTTTCCCCCACTCTTCCTTAGGTTGAGAGCTTCCTTCATCTCACGGTTAGAACGATTGATATCCCACATAGAGGGAAAATCCCTATGGGGCACCTTTTTAAATGATAATCATGAATTAATGTGTGGAAGTAGTTCTTGACGCCCGCAGCAGGCGTCCTCGAAGCTAAGGAGCGACGTGGAACCTTCCCTCCGGTGCTCATCCACTCACCTCTCTTGAGCTTCAAGGGATTAGCCACCACTCTAATGCTTGCGACGGTGGCGCGTGGATGCACTCGTGGGTTTTCTTCTACATCTCCTTCAGCTCCACTCTCGATCTCCTCCTCCGGCTCCAGGTCTTGGACATCATCCTCCTTTGGTCCCTTCCCCTTGTTGTCGTTGGCGGAGACCATGATGCCTCTAAAACCGAAAACAAATCCTGGAAGAAACAGCTCGAAACAGAAACACAATGAGAAAACGATATACGGACCTCGGGGGTCCGGGGGATTATATAGCAAAAAGTTTCATAACAAAAGGAAAGTCCAGGTCAAAAACGAGTCGGAGAGGGGCTCCGGGGTGCCCACACCATGGGCTGGCGTGGCCAGGGGTGGGCCCGCGCCACCCCATGGTGTGGATCCTCGAGGCTCCATCTCCCTCTCGTTTCCGGTTCATAATTTTTCATATTTTCCAAAAAGTAAAAATAAAAGTTGGAAGATGTTTCGCAAACGTTTTCTTATCAAAACTGATACCAATTCGAAAACTGACTCTGCAGTTTCTGAAATATGCTTCTTAATAAATTCCTCCGGGATCATTGTAAGGACCCCAGACCTGCAGTCTGAAACCCTACGTATGCATACATTCACGATCCCAGAAAGATCAGTCGTGAACAACATACACAGTTGGCATACAGAAATACATCATCCATTACACGAATACATAAAGGTATTACACAAATGATCACATGATCAAGTTTAAAGCAACTGCCAAAAGGGCAGGCAACATAACAAACACAGCGGAAGACAAATAAAACACAACGTAGTTGAGCCCAAGTCACGCCTTAACCTACAGGCTGCTGACCCGGAGACGATCCTAGTTCGCAAAGCCCGTCAACTCCGTACTTCTATTCATAGATCTCCTTTGGAGACTCCTTCTCCAAATCTGATAAGTAGATACCAGGGGCGAAACCATAATGAGTACATTTGAATGTACTCAGCAAGACATCCATCATGTCACTTACCAACATGCAACTATGCTTATATGGTGGAATAGGTAGGCTATAAATAGGGTTCACTACCAATGGTGTTCATATATGATGACACCACAGTTGCAGTCAGGTTAATCTGTATCTTCGTTGAAGAAGATACTTTAGAAGAAAATAATATAGTTTTATTTCTCTTGTAGATCTCACATGTACAAGAGTTTTTGTAAAACTTTGTTAAAGAATATTTTCTCTTTGCAAAACTTCTTGGAATCAGTTTCCAGAATTCTTGCTTAGAGTAGAAAAGGTTTTCTTTGCAAAACATTTTCGTTTTTGTATAACAGCATCTGGCTTTTCATCATCGACGATACCTCCACGGTATAAGTTTCCATTTCCTTTCCGAACTTCACAAGTTCAACACTTCCTTTCCAAAAATCCTTTTTGAAAACATTGACACAATGCTAGCTACATGGCCATTCAACTGTCCATATCTGAGGACGCGGCTATCTCGAAATAGTTTTACTCTGCAGAGGTGTACACATCCACTAGATCCAAAACTCTGCCATGGACCACCCATGGATCGTCACAGCGATATGCAAGCACTAGAGAAGTTGATCCTAACTGTCCACTCTGACACAAGCTAGTATATGCTCATTCCTTCAGATGGGTTGTTCTCCCCGGCACCAGGTCCCACCCTGCCTAGCCGGGAGGCCCAGCTGTCGCATCCGGAGGGAAAATTAATCCCACACTGTGTATGTCCCGTTTCCCCTCTCCTGGCGACACTTCGGTTCAGAGAATCCGCTTCTCTATAGCACTTTGGAATAAAGCATACACTAACAAGTTCAAGCATCTAGATAGGCCCCATACCCATATAGGGGTAGAGTGGCAGTACGGTAAAGGTTGTCCGGCGAAGACTAGGTTATGTGTCATTTTTGAAAACACCAATTTCTCAAAAATGACCACTTCCACATTCCTCCGGAGAATAAGGATCCGCCTTTTCTCCGGGTTTTTCCGTAAAGCCTTTGTTTTGTAGAAACACAATTTTAGGGTGTCCACTTAGGGACTAGTATATTTGATGGTAATAAATACCATATGGTGGCTTATGGGCTTGGTATTACAAAGTTTTAACTACTGGCATAATAGTAACCTATATACTAGTATAGTAGTAATAGCTACATCAAAAATAGTTTTGATAATAAAGTTTTGGTAAAACTTCAGAGGTAAAACATGCATGATAGATAATGATAAGTATTGTATCAGCAAGCATCAGGATGGCTTGCCTCAAGTCTCTTAATGTCCCTGGCCTTGAAGCAACTTGAACTTGACGCACAGCTCCACAACTGCTTCTTCTTCGCGTTCTAGCGTAGTAAAGGAAATAAAAGACACACACTCAGGTCTAAAGTACAAACAACTAAGCTAAGAAACACATACAGCAACAAATGTTCACTCTCGAGTTCTCTCGAAACGATAACGCGAAAACTATCTCACATAACTCTCACGGTCCAAAACTATCGTCATGCACTATGTATGGTTTAGAAAACCATATCCCACATCATACATACCATATATGGAGTGGTGTACCACTCTCATAATAAGATATACAAGAAGCTAAAAATATAGCTTGTGGGTGCAAAAGGTTAGGTTGCTAAGGTAAAACAAACAGACAGAATAATACCCATGGTAGTGGGTATTACTCACCACAAGCAACTATCACTCTATGTGTTCATGATTTTTAGTTGGATGTTTTAGTTTCACAAGATACTCTTAAGCACAATAATAACACAAGTATAAACTCATGCTAAGGTAAAACACTCCAACAAAATCCAAACAACAAGCAAACACACCACAATTGAATAGACTATTTATTCACTATGTTATTGTTTACTAGAGGTTTTGGAATCCCTCAATTATGAAAAATTAGCAAACAACCAGTACCTAAAAACAAGGATAACAAGTCATAAAAATAATCTAAAACACAATCATCACTCAAGGTAATATCCCTATCAAAAGCATAGAAACAGGACTGCACTGATAACACACTAGTATGGAAAATCTACACAAGCATGTTATAAGAAAAACTTATATTCTTCAACTATAGCACAAGAAACTAAAAGATTCATGGCATCATAACAGAAGTGATGACTTCATAAATATGCTATAATAAACTCATACACTTATGAAATAAAAGATGAAAATACTATAGCAAAAATCACCATTTTCTAGTGGTGACACTAGTTCATCACTAGAGAAGCAAACAAGGTTACTATGATGCTTAATTCTAAACAAGCAAGTCATGATCATAAAATGTACCTAATAACAGTATTACACATGCTAGTAAGCACAAACATCAAAACAATCCCATGAAACAACTATTAAACATGCATAAATTAATTCTAGCAATTTATGTTTTTCTTAAACAATTACTAGCAAGCAAGCAAGGTATACTTACACAACCAGTAGCTATGCAATCAAAGAAAAGTTATCTAAACCTTTTCAAAAATACAAACACTCAATTTAAAATCATTCACAAACAATCTATCAATCAAAAGGAATTTAGTTTATTTGCAAACAATTTAATTTAGCACTCAATAGTGAATCATTTCTTAACAAGATACTCCTAAGGAATATTATGCTAACAAATGGATCACACCTAACATACTAGTAGATCCTTATAAGAAATAAACTTCTCACTTGCATAAGTGAAAACAAACCATTATATTTTCCATGGTGGAAAATATCCTATCAACCACATAATTAAAAACATGTTATTTTCTCACATGTGCATGGTTGGGAATTTTCATCCACAACCAAGATGCAATGGGACCAGTGGGTTATGGGCCCATTAATACCAAGGTAAATGAGGTACTAAGCCTCTGGTTACTCATGACAAAAATTAATATAACAAAATAAATAAAACAAGGCTATTTATTCTAGTGCATACAAGACTAGTGCATAAGAATAACAAAACCTACACATGCTTCACCATAAAAATACATGCAAGCTATCAGAGACAAAAGCATCAAAATAACAGTACCAAAATGCTACTGTATCTATAGCAAACATAGCACAAAAATTATCAAGGCATTCACACAGAGATCTAGCTCTCACAATAATTCCAAAGAATAAACACTAAAAAAAAATAGCAAATGCTACCCATGCTTTGCTATAAGATCACATGCAAGTTAATGAAGATAATAGCATATAAATCACAGTACCAAAATGGTACTGGACTCACCACAATCATAGCACAAAATTAGGTAACAAGCACACAAGGAGTTGGTTCACACAAAACATCAAATAAATAAACTAGGGAAACAACATATGCTACTTCTATAGCCAAATGATATTGCAAACATGCACACACTTTGTAAGGTAGATGTAATGACAGAAAACAACCTAATAACAAGATCCAACACATCTCTACATCCTAGGAACAAAGATTAAGCCAACCAAGCATTTCATTTCAACAAAAACAAACAAAGAATTCAAAACAGAAAAGCTTCTGTTTCTAGATCTGCCCACCAAAAATAATCTAGAGCTCAAAAAATTAATCTAAGCTAGGATAAGATATATCTACTCAATACCAAACTCATACAATTGGATTTGCTTCAAAAAACATTTTTAAACTCCTTATAAGAAGTCTAGAAACGCCTACTGGTCTTTTACCAAAATGGATTTCATTTCCATTTGGTAACTGGCGTTGATGTAAGGCCAAGTCCTATGGATAGATCTACTCATAGGCTACTCAAAACAGTTTGATTTTACCAAAATGGATACAGATCCAAAAAGTTATGCCAAAAATGGCTAAACAGACAGTCTGTGGCAAAACAGGTATTGTGACAAAAATAAAAGTGCAAACTTGGATCTACCAACGGGAAATGGTTAGGAAAACATAAGCCTAGTTCTGTGAATTTTTGTAGAAAATAATCTGCACGAAAACTAGTTTTCACAAGATCAAAACGACAGACAAACATCTGCAGGGATTTGAGGTTCCTCACATCGGTTTAAGAAAAATGGCCGGCGGCGATTTTGGAGCTCATGGAGCTCACATGGCTGGCTCAAGGCTCCTCTAAGCTTGGGGATGAAGTGTGCTCGTGGGGGGGCTGTGGAGGAGGGCTATGGAGCAAGGAAACAACAAGGGATGGCTTATAGCCAAGGGTATGAGGGCAAGGGCAATGTGTGGCTTGGGTCCATGCCATTTGATGGCATATGAGGTGCTCAAGGGGCTTTTTGGTCACATCATAATAATGCAATGAGGCCAAGGGGAAAGACCACCAAGGGGAAAGTCAAGGTTGTCCTTTGGAGTGAGGAAAGATCAATGGCATGGGTCAAGGGTCAAGGGCAAAAATGGCAAGTGTGGCTTTGGATCCCTACCATTTGATTGCATAGAGGTGTTCAAGGGACTTTTTGGTCATTTCCATTTGAGTGCACATGGTGTCCTATTCAAGTACACATGTGACATGGGCAAGGTTGGCCTTTGGGGGCAAGGGGAGGCAAGGGGCAAGTCATTTTGGTCAAGGGTATGGGCATGCCCATACTTGCTTATCTCACCACTTCTCTCTACCATAACTTGCTACCTAATGCTTCTAGAAGTAGTACAATGGATCCAATGTGGAGTACTAGTTGTGGTCAACACAAGGGACAAGCTTTTACTTCGAATCTTGCAAGGGAAGGCAATGAAATCTTCTGCCCAAAATCGTATCTGTGACTGTTTCGAATAATTCAGAAAATTCTCTAAGTGTTGGAAAACATATCAAAGGTTCAAAAAGTTGAGTTTGTTTTCAGGGTTCAATTGCTTTCCAAAATTGGTTTTCAAAGTATGGATGTGTTAACCATGTTATACACTTTCAGAAACAACTTTTGAAAACAATTTTGAACTAGTTTAAGGCCATAAAAAAATGTGGAAAAAGACCTACTTTCTGTTTTTATCTGTTTCTCAAAACTGCCTTATTCTGCCTTAATTTTATACCACAAAAACAACAAGCAAAAGATAGTTTTTATTTCTCCAAAAATAAAAGTGAGCTTATGGGTTTGTAGTACATATATCAAGGATGAATTAAAAGTCAAGAAACCATAATATAACAATTTATAGCTTGGTGAAGACAATGGTAGAAAACAGGTACTTGGCTTTATTTTCAGGAATTGTTTTCTATAGGAAAGTTAAAAGAAAACTTTCATAGATCATTTTGGAAACTTGTTTTCTTGGATCCAACAAGGTTAAAAGTTTGTTTTAAGATGCAAACAAGAATGATCCAAGTCTTGGAATAAAAATCCACTCAAGTAATAATAAGAAAACATTAGGGAAAAAATTATCAAGAATATTTTTCAGAAACATATGGTGTTGGTTTTATAATGAAACAAAACTTATGTTGCAAATATGATTAAGGTCATAACACTAGTTAGTTAAAACAATCATGTTGTTATAAAAATAATTTGTTGGCCCTAATAGTTTTCTTCTTGAGCACAGTACAAGAATCCAAAAACTGGGGTGTGACAGACCTTCCCCCCTTAAAAGAATCTCGTCCCGAGATTCGCAGGCAAGCGAAAAGAGGGTATGGTCAAAACAACAATATTAGATGATTTGTTTACAAAACATGTGTTGGTGTTTTGTAACATTATTTACAGGGGCTTCCCCCCTTTGATTTATCTTACCAGAATTCACCGGTAAATTTGTTTTCTTTACAAAGGTTTGGGTGCCATGGTCTAAACCTCGAACATATTGCTCCTTAAATGGATATCCATCAACGTTTATTTAGTATGAGCTTTCTATTGCTCACTGTCCAAAATCCAGGAAAATCCACTATCTTCCTCTTACTAATATATTTAAATCTCAAAACATTTGTTTTCCTCAATGGTAGTTTATCAAGATCATAAAGTTATAGCAACTCTGAGTACTATCAACTCTATAAGGTTCCTATCAAAAACTCCAAGCTCAATATTGATATTTACTAAAATCTACCATCATCAATTTATATCCACCAATCTTTCTAAACCTTAATGAGTTTTCCTCCATCTCATAAATCTAAAATCTGGTTCCTCCAACACATATATACGGGAGATATTGTCGCCTAGTAATGATCATAGTTTTATCTATCTACTATTTTTTTCCAACCTTTCAATACTTCAAAACCGCTATAGAATCATCCTAAGGCACCTTTCTCTTTGTTTTTGGAAAAAGTTGATTACACGTTTTCTTTTTAAACGGGTCATAACAACCTCTGTAACACATCAACTCTATAAGTTACTTTGTAAGGTATTTGGTCTTAGACAGCAGCATAAAAAGAAAATTGGTGAGCCAACTCTGTAGGGTTTTATGCTCAAGAGATGAGGTTATATTACCTAGTTTGTAAGGTCTCCAACTAGAATTAGATGAAACCATTTTACTAACTCTGTAGGGTGGCACCAATTTTATGTGGCAAAAAAATTTAATTTACTCTGTAGGGTGTTATACTAACATTAGATGAGATTTTTGTTAGTATCGTTAACTATTTAAGATTTTATTTAGCCCGACGTGACACTTCTAGTGTTCCATTTACGTCGGGTTTTGCAGGGTGCGATCACAAACAAAACAAGGGGGTTCACAGGTGTGGTTTGAAACGTACCATTGGATATGGCATGAGTCGCAGATGCTCCTGCAACATCATCTCGGTCTCGAGGTCCACTCATCAGATTCTTGCGTTTCTTCCGGGCTGGACCTTGGGTTTCTTGGGGTTCTTCAGGATGAGCTAGAATACGGTTCTTCTTGGGACATTCGCGAACAAAGTGTCCTTCCTGTCTACAGGCAAAGCAAACCATGGTTTTAGGCTTGACTTTCACCCGTCTCCTCGAAGATTGTGGCCTCGCAGGCAAAACGCTGCGAGTCACCCATAGACTAGTTTCTCCTGGCGTCACCATCTTCCGTTTGCGGCTCTCTCCAGCAAGCAGTTGCTGGTATCCTCTCATAAGGAACATAGTATTCTCAGCGTTGGTGATGGCAAGCTGAGTCAACTGTTCCAGGATAGCATGGGTGGCGATGTGCTCAGCACGAGCGGCTTTACTTTTTTCCCTCAATAGAGCAAACAGTTGAGCAACTGTCGGCTCAGGTGACGGAGGTAGATCGCTGGTCATGCTGAAGAAAAAGAACGGTGTAAGACGATAGCAACTAAAGGTGGTTTTGGTTTTAAAGGCTCGTGACATGTATCGGCTCATAGCGGATATGAGAACAGTAGATAACATGACAACAAGCAAACATCGATGAAACTAAAGCCAACTCAAACCAAGATTAACACGCATGTGAAAAACGAGTCTTAACAAGCATAACTTAACTTAAAGGTTCACATGGCTACAACATAAGGCTTACAACACAACTGGCACACACAACGCTCTAACAGAGGAGCTCACACGACACGAACACAAACACAAACAAGCGTCTGGGGTGGAAAAACAACATAAGTCCTAACATCCTGCGGCAATCCTAAGAACTCGAGGAAGCGCGTAGCTGTTCCTCCAACTCTGCAACTCGGGTCTTGCTAGCTTCAAGCTGGAACTTAAGGTCTCTCACTTGTGCACGGAGATGGAAACCAACAAACCTCATGGTCTTTCCTTGTGCCACGAGACGGCGCTCGGTAGCAGTGGAAACTCTTAGGTCTTTGGTTAGCTGGAAGATCTCTCTTCCTTGATTATCGAACTCTCCTCTGAGCCTATCAAGGGAAAACTGAGTGTTGTACATCTGTCCCTCCAAGTGCTGGAAATGACGGGCAAACACAAAGTCTTCGGTGACATCAACTGGCATGTTGTCCTCATCGCGCCTCCCATAGTATCTATAGGGGGTGCCTTCAAACGTGCCGTGAAAGAAGTTCGCGAGTTTGGCAATGGTCAGCTGCATCACTCTAAGGATACCATCTTCCCAACTGTTCTCCATGACTTCGCAAGTGATCTCTGGGGTTGATGGTGCTCTCACTGGTGCACGGATGGTGCAGACGACCAACCAGGACATTTCTCGTCCATCCATGTGGAACTGGGCTCCCTTTAACTCAGGTAGGGGACGACCGATCAGGCGAGTCATCTTGATCAAATCCTCCTCAAAGCGGCGGTAGCAAGGTTCATGCTATCCCAGCCGGAAGGACTTGGTGAAGACAACTGCCATCTACACAAGATTTTAAAGGGGATTAAGTTAGGTAGCAGTGTGCAAAATTTTAAAATCCTTATTTCTCTTGTTTGGTCTTTTAAAAGAGGACATAAAAAGTGCAACGTTTAGCCAACAGGGCAAAACGAGTCTTTTGCAAACAGACAAACATAGAGGTTTTGGTCAGTAGTGGTTGGTGCATTCAGGCCTTTTCTTCTTTGAGGGTTGTCGTTGTTGGAGCTTTATCTGTTGGAGTGCATCACTGGAACGCTATCAGCTCGTGTGGCTCGATGGTCCTCTATTTAGGCCCAATGGTGCTTTCATTAATTGTGGGGGAGATGGTGATGGTTCACGACGGGTCGCATTATGAAGCGAGAACAAGTATAAGTCTAAGCAACAAATTCTTGTTTTTGAATACTATACAAACATTTTTGCTTGCAAAAATCTAACACGAGGCGATTCAAAAACAAGAGCGGGGCAAGCACAAATTTGCAAAATTTGAGCACCCCACAAACATATAGAAGCCTAGATGAACCAAATTCTACACCACACAACAGCACAAAGTCCTACGGACACACATAAGCAAGCCAAAACACACAAACAAGGCTCCATTGGAGCTACGTAGGGGGAGGTGGGTAATCGCTAAATTACTCCAAACTAGACTGATCCAAAAGTCCTAGAAGTGGCTGAAGAACTATATCTACTTCTGACCCTCACCACTGTAGAGCTAGGCAATTATTTTGGTCTTCTCGGGACATCGGCAAGTATATAAGTTTTTGGATAAAAACAAAATACTAGAAGTAAGGTTTTGATAAAACTTTTAACTGAGAGAGGTAATAATATGCAACAATCTGTTTTTGAAACCCCAACTATTTTCTGGACAGAAAACTTCAAAAACGAGAGATGTTTCAAAAACAGAGCGGAGCAGTTGCAAACAAGTAAGAAATAAACTCTTAACCGAGAGAGATACCAACTCGGTAAGGCCCGCCCTTCGAACCACTGTTCAAGGACGCCCTTGATACGCATTTAGAATCTTTTGAAAAGATCAGAAGGAGGGAAAATATACTAAAATTCCCTTAGATAAAAATAATGTAGATTGTAAATAGGTTTTTACTCAAAAATACTTTTATTTCCTATCTGACGTCCATGCTAATTAAGGTCTCCTAAGGTCAGGATGGCTCTGATACCAACTCTGTAAGGACCCCATACCTGCAGTCTGAAACCCTACGTATGCATACATTCACGATCCCAGAAAGATCAGTCGTGAACAACATACACAGTTGGCATACAGAAATACATCATCCATTACACGAATACATAAAGGTATTACACAAATGATCACATGATCAAGTTTAAAGCAACTGCCAAAAGGGCAGGCAACATAACAAACACAGCGGAAGACAAATAAAACACAACGTAGTTGAGCCCAAGTCACGCCTTAACCTACAGGCTGCTGACCCGGAGACGATCCTAGTTCGCAAAGCCCGTCAACTCCGTACTTCTCTTCATAGATCTCCTTTGGAGACTCCTTCTCCAAATCTGATAAGTAGATACCAGGGGCGAAACCATAATGAGTACATTTGAATGTACTCAGCAAGACATCCATCATGTCACTTACCAACATGCAACTATGCTTATATGGTGGAATAGGTAGGCTATAAATAGGGTTCACTACCAATGGTGTTCATATATGATGACACCACAGTTGCAGTCAGGTTAATCTGTATCTTCGTTGAAGAAGATACTTTAGAAGAAAATAATATAGTTTTATTTCTCTTGTAGATCTCACATGTACAAGAGTTTTTGTAAAACTTTGTTAAAGAATATTTTCTCTTTGCAAAACTTCTTGGAATCAGTTTCCAGAATTCTTGCTTAGAGTAGAAAAGGTTTTCTTTGCAAAACATTTTCGTTTTTGTATAACAGCATCTGGCTTTTCATCATCGACGATACCTCCACGGTATAAGTTTCCATTTCCTTTCCGAACTTCACAAGTTCAACACTTCCTTTCCAAAAATCCTTTTTGAAAACATTGACACAATGCTAGCTACATGGCCATTCAACTGTCCATATCCGAGGACGCGGCTATCTCGAAATAGTTTTACTCTGCAGAGGTGTACACATCCACTAGATCCAAAACTCTGCCATGGACCACCCATGGATCGTCACAGCGATATGAAAGCACTAGAGAAGTTGATCCTAACTGTCCACTCTGACACAAGCTAGTATATGCTCATTCCTTCAGATGGGTTGTTCTCCCCGGCACCAGGTCCCACCCTGCCTAGCCGGGAGGCCCAGCTGTCGCATCCGGAGGGAAAATTAATCCCACACTGTGTATGTCCCGTTTCCCCTCTCCTGGCGACACTTCGGTTCAGAGAATCCGCTTCTCTATAGCACTTTGGAATAAAGCATACACTAACAAGTTCAAGCATCTAGATAGGCCCCATACCCATATAGGGGTAGAGTGGCAGTACGGTAAAGGTTGTCCGGCGAAGACTAGGTTATGTGTCATTTTTGAAAACACCAATTTCTCAAAAATGACCACTTCCACATTCCTCCGGAGAATAAGGATCCGCCTTTTCTCCGGGGTTTTCCGTAAAGCCTTTGTTTTGTAGAAACACAATTTTAGGGTGTCCACTTAGGGACTAGTATATTTGATGGTAATAAATACCATATGGTGGCTTATGGGCTTGGTATTACCAAGTTTTAACTACTGGCATAATAGTAACCTATATACTAGTATAGTAGTAATAGCTACATCAAAAATAGTTTTGATAATAAAGTTTTGGTAAAACTTCAGAGGTAAAACATGCATGATAGATAATGATAAGTATTGTATCAGCAAGCATCAGGATGGCTTGCCTCAAGTCTCTTAATGTCCCTGGCCTTGAAGCAACTTGAACTTGACGCACAGCTCCACAACTGCTTCTTCTTCTTCTTCTTCTTCGCGTTCTAGCGTAGTAAAGGAAATAAAAGACACACACTCAGGTCTAAAGTACAAACAACTAAGCTAAGAAACACATACAACAACAAATGTTCACTCTCGAGTTCTCTCGAAACGATAACGCGAAAACTATCTCACATAACTCTCACGGTCCAAAACTATCGTCATGCACTATGTATGGTTTAGAAAACCATATCCCACATCATACATACCATATATGGAGTGGTGTACCACTCTCATAATAAGATATACAAGAAGCTAAAAATATAGCTTGTGGGTGCAAAAGGTTAGGTTGCTAAGGTAAAACAAACAGACAGAATAATACCCATGGTAGTGGGTATTACTCACCACAAGCAACTATCACTCTATGTGTTCATGATTTTTAGTTGGATGTTTTAGTTTCACAAGATACTCTTAAGCACAATAATAACACAAGTATAAACTCATGCTAAGGTAAAACACTCCAACAAAATCCAAACAACAAGCAAACACACCACAATTGAATAGACTATTTATTCACTATGTTATTGTTTACTAGAGGTTTTGGAATCCCTCAATTATGAAAAATTAGCAAACAACCAGTACCTAAAAACAAGGATAACAAGTCATAAAAATAATCTAAAACACAATCATCACTCAAGGTAATATCCCTATCAAAAGCATAGAAACAGGACTGCACTGATAACACACTAGTATGGAAAATCTACACAAGCATGTTATAAGAAAAACTTATATTCTTCAACTATAGCACAAGAAACTAAAAGATTCATGGCATCATAACAGAAGTGATGACTTCATAAATATGCTATAATAAACTCATACACTTATGAAATAAAAGATGAAAATACTATAGCAAAAATCACCATTTTCTAGTGGTGACACTAGTTCATCACTAGAGAAGCAAACAAGGTTACTATGATGCTTAATTCTAAACAAGCAAGTCATGATCATAAAATGTACCTAATAACAGTACACAAAACTTACACATGCTAGTAAGCACAAACATCAAAACAATCCCATGAAACAACTATTAAACATGCATAAATTAATTCTAGCAATTTATGTTTTTCTTAAACAATTACTAGCAAGCAAGCAAGGTATACTTACACAACCAGTAGCTATGCAATCAAAGAAAAGTTATCTAAACCTTTTCAAAAATACAAACACTCAATTTAAAATCATTCACAAACAATCTATCAATCAAAAGGAATTTAGTTTATTTGCAAACAATTTAATTTAGCACTCAATAGTGAATCATTTCTTAACAAGATACTCCTAAGGAATATTATGCTAACAAATGGATCACACCTAACATACTACTAGATCCTTATAAGAAATAAACTTCTCACTTGCATAAGTGAAAACAAACCATTATATTTTCCATGGTGGAAAATATCTTATCAACCACATAATTAAAAACATGTTATTTTCTCACATGTGCATGGTTGGGAATTTTCATCCACAACCAATATGCAATGGGACCAGTGGGTTATGGGCCCATTAATACCAAGTTAAATGAGGTACTAAGCCTCTGGTTACTCATGACAAAAATTAATATAACAAAATAAATAAAACAAGGCTATTTATTCTAGTGCATACAAGACTAGTGCATAAGAATAACAAAACCTACACATGCTTCACCATAAAAATACATGCAAGCTATCAGAGACAAAAGCATCAAAATAACAGTACCAAAATGGTACTGTATCTATAGCAAACATAGCACAAAAATTATCAAGGCATTCACACAGAGATCTAGCTCTCACAATAATTCCAAAGAATAAACACTAAAAAAAATAGCAAATGCTACTCATGCTTTGCTATAAGATCACATGCAAGTTAATGAAGATAATAGCATATAAATCACAGTACCAAAATGGTACTGGACTCACCACAATCATAGCACAAAATTAGGTAACAAGCACACAAGGAGTTGGTTCACACAAAACATCAAATAAATAAACTAGGGAAACAACATATGCTACTTCTATAGCCAAATGATATTGCAAACATGCACACACTTTGTAAGGTAGATGTAATGACAGAAAACAACCTAATAACAAGATCCAACACATCTCTACATCCTAGGAACAAAGATTAAGCCAACCAAGCATTTCATTTCAACAAAAACAAACAAAGAATTCAAAACAGAAAAGCTTCTGTTTCTAGATCTGCCCACCAAAAATAATCTAGAGCTCAAAAAATTAATCTAAGCTAGGATAAGATATATCTACTCAATACCAAACTCATACAATTGGATTTGCTTCAAAAAACATTTTTAAACTCCTTATAAGAAGTCTAGAAAAGCCTACTGGTCTTTTACCAAAATGGATTTCATTTCCATTTGGTAACTGGCGTTGATGTAAGGCCAAGTCCTATGTATAGATCTACTCATAGGCTACTCAAAACAGTTTTATTTGACCAAAATGGATACAGATCCTAAAAGTTATGCCAAAAATGGCTAAACAGACAGTCTGTGGGAAAACAGGTATTGTGACAAAAATAAAAGTGCAAACTTGGATCTACCAACGGGAAATGGTTAGGAAAACATAAGCCTAGTGCTGTGAATTTTTGTAGAAAATAATCTGCACGAAAACTATTTTTCACAAGCTCAAAACGACAGACAAACATCTGCAGGGATTTGAGGTTCCTCACATCGGTTTAAGAAAAATGGCCGGGGGCGATTTTGGAGCTCATGGAGCTCACATGGCTGGCTCAAGGCTCCTCTAAGCTTGGGGATGAAGTGTTCTCGTGGGGGGGCTGTGGAGGAGGGCTATGGAGCAAGGAAACAACAAGGGATGGCTTATAGCCAAGGGTATGAGGGCAAGGGCAATGTGTGGCTTGGGTTCATGCCATTTGATGGCATATGAGGTGCTCAAGGGGCTTTTTGGTCACATCATAATAATGCAATGAGGCCAAGGGGCAAGACCACCAAGGGGCAAGTCAAGGTTGGCCTTTGGAGTGAGGAAAGATCAATGGCATGGGTCAAGGGTCAAGGGCAAAAATGGCAAGTGTGGCTTTGGATCCCTACCATTTGATGGCATAGAGGTGTTCAAGGGACTTTTTGGTCATTTCCATTTGAGTGCACATGGTGTCCTATTCAAGTACACATGTGACATGGGCAAGGTTGGACTTTGGGGGCAAGGGGAGGCAAGGGGCAAGTCATTTTGGTCAAGGGTATGGGCATGCCCATACTTGCTTACCTCACCACTTCTCTCTACCATAACTTCCTACCTAATGCTTCTAGAAGTAGTACAATGGATCCAATGTGGAGTACTAGTTGTGGTCAACACAAGGGACAAGCTTTTACTTCGAATCTTGCAAGGGAAGGCAATGAAATCTTCTGCCCAAAATCGTATCTGTGACTGTTTCGAATAATTCAGAAAATTCTCTGAGTGTTGGAAAACAGATCAAAGGTTCAAAAAGTTGAGTTTGTTTTCAGGGTTCAATTGCTTTCCAAAATTGGTTTTCAAAGTATGGATGTGTTAACCATGTTATACACTTTCAGAAACAACTTTTGAAAACAATTTTGAACTAGTTTAAGGCCATAAAAAAATGTGGAAAAAGACCTACTTTCTGTTTTTATCTGTTTCTCAAAACTGCCTTATTCTGCCTTAATTTTATACCACAAAAACAACAAGCAAAAGATAGTTTTTATTTCTCCAAAAATAAAAGTGAGCTTATGGGTTTGTAGTACATATATCAAGGATGAATTAAAAGTCAAGAAACCATAATATAACAATTTATAGCTTGGTGAAGACAATGGTAGAAAACAGGTACTTGGCTTTATTTTCAGGAATTGTTTTCTATAGGAAAGTTAAAAGAAAACTTTCATAGATCATTTTGGAAACTTGTTTTCTTGGATCCAAAAAGGTTAAAAGTTTGTTTTAAGATGCAAACAAGAATGATCCAAGTCTTGGAATAAAAATCCACTCAAGTAATAATAAGAAAACATTAGGGAAAAAATTATCAGGAATATTTTTCAGAAACATATGGTGTTGGTTTTATAATGAAACAAAACTTATGTTGCAAATATGATTAAGGTCATAACACAAGTTAGTTAAAACAATCATGTTGTTATAAAAATAATTTGTTGGCCCTAATAGTTTTCTTCTTGAGCACAGTACAAGAATCCAAAAACTGGGGTGTGACAATCATGGCTGGAATACAATCAACATTTTCATTATAAGGATCTCCGGAAATATAATGCTTGAGTCTTTGGCCATTTACCACTTGTGAAGAGTTGTCTACAAGGGAGAAAATTTAATTGTCCCCGAACGATATACCTCTTCGATAACAAAAGGTCCTTCCCATCTCGAGAGTAATTTTCCTGTAAAAACTCTGAGACGAGACCTATACAATAGCACTTCCTCACCAACATGAAATTATCTTTTAATGATTCTCTTATCGTTCCATCTTTTAACTTTCTCTTTGAAAAGCTTAGCATTTTCATATGATTCACTCCTCCATTCATCTAAAGAACTTAAGTCAAGCAACCTTTTTTCACCAGCAAGTTTAAAATCTCTATTTAGGTCTCTCACTGCCCAATAAGCTTTGTGTTCTAATTCTAGGGGCAAGTGACAAGCTTTTCCATAAACCATCTTATAAGGAGACATGCCCATGGGATTTTTATAAGCAGTTCTATAAGCCCACAGAGCATCATTTAATTTCTTAGCCCAATTCTTTCTAGATTTGTTAACAGTCTTTTGCAAGACAGATTTGATTTCTCTATTTGATAATTCTACTTGCCCACTAGTTTGAGGATGATAGGGTGAGGAAATTCTATGATTAACATCATATTTAGCAATAGTCTTTCTAAAACCACCATGAATAAAATGAGAACCCCCATCAGTCATAATATATGTAGGCACACCAAACCTAGGGAAGATAATGTCTTTAAGTATTTTTAATGAGGTTTCACCATCAGCACGTTTAGTAGGTATAGCTTATACCCATTTAGTAACATAATCAACAACAACAAGAATATGAGTGTAGCCTTTTGAAGGAGGGAAAGGACCCATAAAGTCAAAACCCCAACAATCAAACGGTTCAATAATAAGAGAATAATTCATAGGCATTTCATTACGCCTAGAAATATTTCCAACCCTTTGACATCGATCACAAGATAAAACAAACTTTCTAGCATCTTTAAAGAGAGTAGGCCAATAAAAACCTGATTGTAGAACCTTATGTGCAGTTCTATCTCCAGCGTGATGTCCTCCATAAGCAATACTATGACATTTTCTCAATATCTCTTGTTGTTCATTTTCAGGAACACATATTCGCATAATACCATCAACACCTTCTTTATATAAGTGTGGGTCATCCCAAAAATAATGCATCAAATCATAGAAGAATTTTCTTCTTTGCTGAGCTGTAAAGGTAGGAGGCAAATACTTGGAAACAATAAAGTTAGCATAATCAAAATACCATGGACTCTCTTGAGAGCTCACTTTTATTGCAGCTAACTGCACATTAGGAAAACTATCATTAACAGGAATAGGGTCATCAGAGATATTTTCTAATCTAGAAAAATTATCAGCAACAGGATTTTCAGCACCCTTCCTATCCACAATATGTAAATCAAACTCTTGTAAGAGAAGCACCCATCTAATAAGCCTAGGCTTAGCATCTTTATTTTCTATAAGGTACTTAATAGCAGCATGACCAGTATGAATAGTAACTTTAGAATCAACAATATACTGCCTAAATTTATTACAAGCAAAAACTACAGCTAGGAACTCTTTCTCAGGAGAAAATTACAAAAATCTACCACAATTGGGGCGGTGGTTGCGAGTCAGTACACTTTGTGGAAATTTTTGCTAAAAACTACCGCATCTTGGACTAACGACCACAAAAGGCACTGATTTTTGTCTAAGAGCGTTATGACAGCAGTTCTGACCAGTCGGGTCCATCTGTCGGGCTGACATGGCTATACACGTGGAGTAGGCGCTGACGTGGACATGGGCCCACCTTCCAGGCCATATCTTCTTCCTTTTTTTTCTTTCACCTGTCAGCCCATTTTCTTCCCGTCTCTCTTCTTTTCAATGGGTCCAGGTCAACGCGGGGACGCGGAGAGGAAAAAAAAAACCTCGCATCCGTGGCTGTTCACTGCACGGCAGACGGGAGGCGAGGTCCGGGTGGCCGAGGCCGAGCAGCGGCGAGAGGGAGCACGCAGAAAGCAGTGGTCCAGATCCTATGGGCTTGCCGGCCGGAACAGGAGGACGGCGACGGTCGAAGTCGTCGGCCGCCGCAGCCGAGCAGGACGCTGTCGACCTGCCACGCTGCTCCGGTCGAGCAACGACAACTTCGACGCCAAGGGCCTACTCACCGTCATCCTCACGATGCAGGGCACCATTGAGGCATTCAAGCCTCTGCTCCGGGATGCGCAGGGTCGGGATCTGGCCGTCGCGTCGTTCAGCGAGAGCGCGGGGAGATCCATGACTTCGGGCAGAAGGGCGGCCGCCGCGTCGGCTAGGGACTGCTGCAGATGAGTTCGTCTCGTCCTGGCCTTCATCAAGCTCAGGCTCCCTACTCCGGCCTTCGTCCATGTCGCGGCGGCGCCCCTGATGCGGGATGCAGGGGAAGGCTGGGGCATCACACAATTGGACGGGAGCTTGGGTGTGCTGCCGACCCACATGGCAGGGCACTGCCTCGTCTTCTCGAGCGGGATGGGCACTGTCGGGTTGAGGCGGCCGGATGGATATGCGCCATGGCCGGACCTCGGAGGTCCCGTGGAGTAGTGGTGCCCCCATCCCGTTGAGATTCCCCTCTGGAGGTAGGATGGACACGCGCCTTTGCTGGCCGCACGGGCCACCGTGTTGGGCGCGGCGCTCGTCGTCGTCGCCGTCCACCAGCCCGGTGTCGATGGTAGTCGCGGGCTCGGCCGCCACCGCCGTTGTGCTGGAGCCACGACTGTTAGTGCCGCCGGCCAGAGCCATGGCTCTCGAGCATCGGGTTCGACGTCCCGGGCGCGACGTGTGGAGACGGTGACGTCAATGGGTCGGGAGGAGAAGGAGCGTTGCGCACGGCGGCAGCGGCGCTCTGTCGTTGGGAAAAAGAGAGCCATGGATGGTTGGGTGATTGTCAACTCGATCCTGACAGGTGGGCCCCATGTCCATGTCAGCCCGCACTCCACGTGTGCTGCCTACTCAGCACTTACAGACGGGTCCCACCAGTCAGCACTTCATCAAAATTCGTTTAGACAAAAATTAGTGCGATCTGTGGTCGTTAGTCCAAGATGTGGTAGTTTTTAGCAAAAAATTCCACAATTGGTACTGACTCGCAACCACTGCCCCAATTGTGGTAGATTTTTGTAATTTTCTCCTTTCTCAGTGGTAGCATAATTTTTTTAAGCAGCATCAAGAGTTTTACTATCATAATGAATACCATTTAACTTCTTATCTACCCGTTGTCCAAGAACAACACCTACAGCATAATCACTAGCATCACACATAATTTCAAATGGTGAATTCCAATCAGGTGGTTGAACAATAGGGGCAGATATTAAAGCCTTCTTTAAAATTTCAAAAGCTTCTTTACAATCTTCATCAAAAACAAAAGGTACATCATTTTGAAGATTAGTAAGAGGCTTTGATATTTTATAGAAATCTTTAATAAACCTTCTATAGAAACTAGCATGACTAAGAATACTACGAATACCTTTAACATCCCTGGGACAGGGCATTTTCTCAATAGCTTCAACTTTAACTCTATCAACTTCAATACCTCTTTCAGAAATTTTATGTCCAAGAACAATTCCTTCATTAACCATAAAATATCATTTCTCCCAATTAAGAACAAGATTAGTCTCCTCACATCTCTGCAAAACTTTATCAAGATTCTGCAAACAATTATCAAAAGAAGTTCCATAGACGGAGAAATCGTCCATGACGACTTCCACAATTTCTTCACAAAAACCATGAAAGATAGCAGACATACATCTTTGAAAAGTAGTAGGAGCATTGCATAAATTAAAAGGCATACGTCTATAAGAATAGGATCCAAAAGGACAGATGAAAGTTGTTTTCTCTTGATCAGACTTCCTAACAACAATTTGAGAGAACCCAGAATAACCATCAAGAAAGCAGAAATGAGTTTTCTTAGACAACCTTTCTAACATTTGATCAATAAAAGGCAAAGGATAATGATCTTTCTTAGTAACCTTATTAACTTTCCTAAAATCAATACACATCCTATAACCAACCAGTACTCTTTGAGGAATAAGTCCATTATTTTCATTTGGCACAACAGTCACCCCTCCTTTCTTAGGGACACAATGCACAGGACAAACCCATCTACTATCAGCAATAGGATAAATAATACCTGCATCAAGGAGTTTCAATACCTCGTTTCTTACCACATCCTTCATCTTAGGATTTAAATGTCGTTGATATTCAACAACTGGCTTTGCACCAGGTTCAATATTAATAGCATGCTGACATATAGCAGGAGAAATCCCCTTCAAATCATCAAGAGTATAACCAATAGCACCGCTGTGTTTCTTCAATATTCCCAATAATCTCTCCTCTTCTTCACCAGAAAGTTTAGAACTAATAATAACAGGATATAATTTCTTATCATCAATATGAGAATATTTGAGATTGTTAGGCAAAGGCTTTAAATCAAAAACAGGATCCTCCTTGATTGGTAATGTGGCACCCAAGTCTTCCATCGGCAAATTAGGTTTCAGCATCGCTGGTTGATGTAGGAAAATCTCGTCAATTTCATTCCTTTCTTCCATAAAGACATCACTTTCGTGGTCTTCCATGTATTGCGGCAAAGGATTCTTAGGAGCAAGAGCAATAGCAGCCAATTGTTCAACTCTATAATTCTCATTAGGTAATTAAGCTTCATAAGGTGCTTTAGCAAATTTGGAGAAATTAAATTCATAAGATTCTCTATCAAACTTTGTAAGGATTTTCTCCTTTTTACAATCTATAACAACACCACAAGTGTTTAAGAAACGTCTACCAAATATAATAGGACAATTTTCACTAGCAGAGGTGCCTAGTACTAGAAAATCAGCAGGATATTTAGTTTTACCACATAAGACCTCCACATCTCTAACAATACCAATTGGTGAAATAGTTTCCCTATTGGCAAGTTGAATAATCACATCAATGTCTTCAAGTTCACAAGAACCAATTTCATGCATGATTTCATTATAAAGCTCATAAGGAATAGCACTAGAACTAGCACCAATATCACACAAACCATAATAGAAATGATCACCTATCCTCACAAATAGCACAGGAACACTAGGTTTCCTAGATTTACTAGGATGAGAGACAATATTAGAAGCATCTTCACAAAATATAATGTGTCCCTCTTCTGTATTTTCAGAAACAAGGTCCTTTACTATTGCTACTGTAGGTTCTAAAGTTATTTGTTCCTCAGGTTCTACAGGTTTCCTTGCACTTTTATTAACCACACTAGCTAACATGGAATGTTCTTTTACCTTAGGAGGGAAAGGCATTTTCTCAATATAAGGTTCGGGCACAATAGAATCAACAATATGAACTTCTATATCTCTAGCAGGAACACAATTAACAGTATGTTTATAAGGTGCATGGTACTTGTGCCATTCCTTTTTAGGAATATCAAAATAAGAAGCAAAAGCCTTATATAAGTTTGCAACAATTTGAGAATCAAGACCATAAACAATACTAACATCATGAGGAGCTCATAAATGGGGCATTTGAGCATTAGTAACTTCAATCTTTCCCATTCTTGGGCAATAATCTCTCCATCATGAGGCCAAAAATCATATATATAATTCTGATCTCTATGAATTTCACTAGGAGGACAGAATTTAGAATAAAAGAGAGGCACAATTTCCTCCCATCCAATAGTCTGGCTATTTTTCAGCAGTTTGAATCATTCAACGGCTCGACCTGTCAATGATATAGAGAATAATTTCCTCTTCACTTGGCCCATTGTAATACCTTCACACTTGAACAACTCGCATAATTCATGTAAAAAGAGCAAATGATCACCAGGATGGAAAGTTCCATCACCTGAATAGCAGTTATTCCTAACATGTTTAACAATCTTTGTAGGTATTTTATAAGGATCCAAATCATCAGGCGGTGGGTCACTTACTACCCTAATAGTGGCAGCAGTGCCCGCAAATAAGGACTCAAAAGGAGATCGAAACATAGTGTAATAAAGTAATACACAGTAATGAAAATAGCACTTACATCAGAAGCTTCCTTTATCAATTTCACTTCCCAATAACGCTTCACTCCCCGGCAACGGCGCCATAAAATAGTCTTGATGACCCACAAGTATAAGGGGTGTATCGTAGTACTTTCGATAAATAAGAGTGTCGAACCCAACGAGGAGCAGAAGGTGTTGACAAGCAGTTTCGATGAAGGAATAACTATAAATATTGAAAGATAGATTTGTACGGGTTTCTGATATTGCAAATAAATAAAGTGCGAGTAAATAAAATGCAGTAGTAATAATTGAAGCAAGTGGCCCAATCCTTTCTTCAGCAAAGGACAAGCCGGTGGGTTTACTTATGATTAACAAACATTCTCGAGGACACACGGGAGGTTTCTGTCAAGTGCTTTTGTTCCATGCAGTTGAATAATCTTAGGTGTTTTGATAAGTGTTGTGTGGATGAAGCTATGCTAATGTACTGTTCCATCCAAGACTAATACATACTTGTGATTATACCCCTTGCAAGCATCCACAACTACAAGAAGTAATTAAGAAATAAATCTAACCACAACTTTAAACTCAGAGATCCTACGCTCCCTCGTGTAATGGTTTCCTAACGGTGGTTTAGTTTTCTGTCACTCCGACAACCCCACAATTAGTAGCCAAATACACAATGCATTCCCGTAGGCCCATAAATAGTGAAGTATCATGTACTCGACGTCCACATGACACCACTAGGTGAATAACACCACAACTTAAATATCAAACATTAATTATTACTCAACATTACTTCACTACTAACAACTTGACTTCTCCCATGTCCTCAAGAACAACACGAACTACTCACAATACATCATATGGATCATAATCGGAGGTGATATAATGGATGATAACAATCTGGTCATAAAGTGCAAACACCGATAAATCTCACAAGCATCAACTACTAACAAGTAATCCACACGGGGAGACAGATCTAATGTAAAACAACGATAGAGGCCCCTAATCGTTACAGCGGGATGAAGGTGGATGATGAGGGTGATGGTGATGATGATGACGAGCTTGATGATGCTCGGAGTGATGACGGTGATGATGGCGGTGATTTCCCCTCTGCCGAGAGGAATTTCCCTGGCAGATTTCTCCCTGCCAGAGAGCTTTTCTCCCTCGGGTGTTTTCCGCCTCAAGGCGGCGGCGGAATAATTCTTCGATGGTGTTATGAGGCTTAGGGTTTCCTCCGGGCGAAGTACGCCAAAAATATCCACCAAGGGTGGGCCAGGGTGGCCACACCACCTAGTGGCGCGGCGGGAGGGCACCTCATGGTGTGGGGCCCTCGTGGCCCCCCTCTGGCTCCTCTTCTGGCTGGAATCCTCCTCTGAACTTCTAAGACACCCTGGATGTCCCCCATCTTCTTCTGATCTTCTAAAATATGGTATATCGACGGTGATTTTTCCATCAGATTTCTGGTCCCGGTGTTTATTCTCCAAAAATTATGAAACATGCAAAATAAGATAAAATAACATAAGGGATGCATCATAACATGAAATATATCGATTAATAACAGAAAATTATGATATAAAATAGTGATGCAAAATGGACGTATCAGCTATTATGGCTCTTATGCTCTCTTGATTTGTCGCTCCCAGTCTTCTGCTAGCCTCCACCTGTACTGAGTATGAGCTCTACTCGTGCATCGAACTCCCCAAAACCAAAGTTTTCCCATTGTGTCCACCATACCTACCTACATGTGGTATTTAACCGCCACACCAAAGTAAATTGCTCATGTGTTACCTTTAAAACTTTCAAAATTACTCATGTTTTGTGCTCCTGTTTTAGCTCATGAGAACGTAAATAGAGAATCTTTATCTCACTTCTTGACTGGACTTTCACACCCTGGACTAGTGGCTTCATCCGCTTATCTAATGATAGAAGAGCTGGCAGCAGGGTGCCCAGCCCCAAATTAATAACACAAATTCTCTTCACTATTTTTGCCCCTGATTTATCAGTCAAAGCATAATTGTGTAAACAAAAGAGAAAGAGGGATGACCTTCTGCCCAGATGCGTCCTTCTATGGGAGCCAATCCAACGGCGTTGCCTCATATTGAGTTCACGCTGAGTAAAGATGTACTTCAAACTCTTATGATCTGTGTAAACCTCACATCTTTTCCCAATCAGAAAGTGTAGCCATGCCTTGAGGGCATGTACAACCGCGGCATGCTCTAAGTCATGCGTGGGGTAGTTCAACTCATGAGGTCTCAAATGGCGTGAGATATAAGATATGACCTTCCCTTCTTGCATGAGAACACTTCCAAGACCAATCTTAGAAGCATCACAATACACATCAAAACTCTTGGTGACGTTCGGCATAATGAGTACCGGAGCGGACATCAGTCGATCCTTCAACTCTTGGAAACTCTCTTCACACTTGTCCATCCATACGAAATTACTATCCTTCTTGAGAAACTGAGTGAGTGGTCTGGCGATGCTTGAAAATCCTTGAACAAACTTGTGGTAATATCCCGCTAAACCCAGAAATGATCTGATTTCAGTCGGATTGGTCGGAGCATTACGCTTCGCCACAGACCGAACCGGAGTAGGGTCAACAGAAATTCCTCCTACAGATACCACATGTCCAAGAAATCCGACTTCCTTCAGCCAGAATTGGCACTTACTGAACTTAGCATACAGTTGATGCTCATGAAGTGTTTCGAGCACAGTTCTCATATGTTCTTCGTGTTATTCCTCACTCTTGGAATAAATAAGAATGTCGTCGATAAACACTATGACAAACTTGTCCAAATAATCCATGAACACCCTGTTCATGAGATTCATGAAATAGGCAGGGGCATTGGTCAGACCAAAAGACACCACGGTGTACTCATACAACCCGTAACGTGTGGTGAAAGCGGTCTTCAGAATATCTGTATCATGAACCTTCAATTGGTGATAACCAGTGCGAAGGTCGATCTTCGAGAATATTCTAGCCCCATTTAGCTGGTCAAACAGGTCTTCAATTTTGGGCAACGGGTATTTTTCTTGATGGTGACATCGTTAAACTTGCGGTAGTCCACACATAAACGAGTGGTACCATCCCATTTGTCCACAAAAATGACAGGTGATCCCCATGGCGATGCACTAGGGTGAATCAGACCCTTTCTCAACATGTCATCCGGCTGTTTCTTCAACTCATCTAACTCCTTCGGATTCATCCCATAAGGCTTCCGTGCTATGGTTCCAGTTCTAGGTATTAACTCAATAATGAACTCGATATCCCGATCTGGGGCATACCGGGTAATTCCTCTGGAAAAACATCCGGGTATTCACACACTACGAGAACTTCTTGAAGTGTGGGGTTGCCTACACTCGTGTGGCAGTGAACCTTTGATGAAGGCTTGGTTGCGGTGTAGGCAACTTTAACTCCGTCACTACTGGTCATAGAAATGGACTTCTTGGTGCAATCAGTAACACCCTTATACTTGGTCATCCAATTCATACCCAGTACTACTTCTATCCCTTGGGATCCCAGTACTATCAAGTCGGCATGAAATTTTTTCCCTTGTATCTCCACGGGTACTTCATTGCAAACAAGGTTGGCTTTGGTTCTATCTCCGGGTATTTGTACTAACATAGGGTTGTGCATACGGGTATACTTCATATCACTTTTCTCAGCAAACGACTTAGTGAAAAAGGAATGCGATGCACCAGAATCAAACAGTACTGCAGCTGGTCTCTTAGTTGACAGGAAACGCACCCATCACCATGTCTGGTTCCTCCTGTGCTTCACCAGCAGTGTCATGATTCAGATGTCCCATCATCACATTCTACCTCCTCATGACTGGACCTTGGGTCATCTTAGTTGCAGAGGGCTGAGCTGTAGCAGCATTCTTGGAAGGGCATTGATACGTCATAAACGTATCCTTAATTTCTGATGTTCCATGTTGTTTTTTATTGTTTCCCACATGTTTGATATACAGTTTATGTCATTTTTATCGATTTTTCGGACTAACCAATTGACAAGATGCCACAGAGCCAGTTCCCTGTTTTCTTTTGTTTTTAGTTTCAGAAAAGTTGTTCTGGAAATATTCTCGGAAATGGAAAATTCGAAACCCGGAAGTCTTAATATTCCCGAAGAGACCCGGAGGGGGTCCTCAGGGGGCCCACACCATAGGGCGCCGCGCCCCCTGGCCGCGCCATGGGGTGGTGTGGGGCCTCTCGGCCTCCACCGCCTTTTCCCTTTCGCCTATTTATACCCCCCAAGATGTAAACCCTAAATATATACCACTTCGTCCCAAAAAACACCCGAGGCCGCCGTCATCGTCATCCCGAGACCGGAAGGGTTATGGAGCTCTCCCCGGCACCCTGCCGGGAGGGGAATTTATCACCGGAAGGGTCTACACCACGATGCCCTCCTCGGAAGTGATGTGTGTGTAGTTCATCCCTGGACTACGATTCCATAGCAGTAGCTAGATGGTTGTTCTCTCCACTTTGTACCTCATGTTTAGATCTTGTGAGCTGCCTAACATGATCGAGATCATCTTTATGTAATGCTACATGTTGTGTTTGTTGGGATATGATGAATGTTGAATGTTATGTCTTCTTATTATGAATCTATCATGTTATCTTCATGCATATGTTATTTATGATCTTGCATGCTCTCCGTTATTAGTAGATGCTCTGGCCAAGTAGATGCTAGTAACTCCAAGACGGAGTATTTATGCTCGATAGTGGGTTCATGCATCCTTTGAATTTGTGCTCGAGTGAAAGAAACGTGACGAATGGAGGATGTGTTGTTGCCATTAGGGAGAAAACAACGGTGTTTAACTAGTTTACATTGTTTACAATACACACTTTGCTTACGGCAATAATCTGTTGCTAGCAACTTAATACCCAACGTTTGTTCGGATGATATTAGGAGGGTGGATTATTAGACATAGTTGCAGTTGGATGACGGTCTATGTATTTTGTTGTAATGCCCGGATGAATAACATAGTGATCTTTATGTATTGCATATGCACTACTGTGCAACCTTCATTTCTGTCAGTTGCCCAGTTGTAATTTGTTCACCACACATGTTATTTATCTTTCACAGAGAGACACCACTAGTGAACCGTGGACCCCGGTCCTTTTTCCTCATACTGATAAAACACCTACTGCTTTCATACCGCTGCTACTTCTTTCCTACTGTTTTCCACGCCATACGTTTAACCTCTTTGTGTTCAGCAAAACTGGTGAGATTGACAACCTCACTGCTTCGTTGGGGCAAAGTGATTTGATTGTGTTGTGTAGGTTCCACGTTGCTTCTGAACCGGTAGTGTGCCCTGCCATCTCAGCTGCTTCAACCTTCTGAAGTTACTCCTTCCTCCTACTGGTCGATTAAACCTTGGTTTCTTAATGAGGGAAAAATGCTGATGTGCTCATCATACCTTCCTCTTGGGGTCTCCCAACGAGTGCAAGACCCGCACCATGAAGAACTCACGAGCAAAGTGTCTTTCCTTTCCACAGACAAAGCAACCTCCATTTGGCTTCGGGTTTGGGTTTGGCTTAGCAGCACGGTTGAAGTTGTTCCCATTTCCTCTGGGCTTCAGTGCATAAGGTGCACGGTTGTTGTTGTGGTTGTTGTGGTCGTTGTTGTTGTGATTGTTGGGCCTTGGTGCATACTAATGATTCGGGCGAGGTGCACAAGCAGGCGCCCTTGGTGGCGGTGGTCTCGCATAAGGAGCAGGGTGAGTCCTAGGTGCACTAGGTCCTCCTGGAAACATCATCTTCCTTTTACGGTTGTCAAAAGCATTCTGCCGCTTGTGCTCCATCATCATAGCGGCATCAGCAAGTGATTCCAGATTCTGGAATGGTATCACAACCAGTGTGCACTACAACTCATCGTGCAGTCCATTCAGGAATCTCTCTTTCTTCTTCGCCTCCCTATTAACCTCCTCTGGTGCATACCGGGACAGGGTTGTGAAATCCTCCCAGAACTTAGATACAGTCATCCCTCCTTGTCTCAGCTTCAGAAACTTGTCCCGCATAATGTTCATCACACCCTCGGGGATGTGATACTTGCGGAACCTTGCAACAAAGTCCTCCCAATCGAACACATGGCTAGCAACAACAGTCGATGAAGTTGTCTCCCACCAACTCCTTGCTGGACCAGCAAGAAAGTGAGTGGCAATTAGAACCTTGTCATTCTCCTCCACTGAAGCTACTTCTAGGTTGTTCGCAATTGTGTGGAGCCAATCATCAGCATCAAGTGGCTCCACGATCTTGGAAAATATCGGAGGGTTGGTCTGTTGAAAATCTTTCAGCTTCGAACAAGCACCATTGCCATTGCCATTGTTTATGTTGTTGTTGTTGGCACTAGCAGTGGCCAACTGCTGCAGTGCAGCAATTGTGGCGGCGCTCTCAGCTCGTGTGGCTTGACGTCCCTCCATCATCAGGGCCAACAATGCCTCCACCGATGGTGGTGGTGGTGGTGGTGGTGGTTCCCGACGCGGCGGCATGCTGTAGTGAAACATGTGTAAGACTATGCAACAATACTTCTTTGTTTTGAAAATAAAAACTAGGCAACAAAAATAGTTTTATGAACAACGAAAGACAAGTGATACATCACAAGCAAAGTTACGAGTAGAAAAATCACAAACATGGATAGAACATAAACATATCACATTCATCACATAAGGTCTTACGATCAAACATAACACAAACACAAATATCACACTACAAGCTAAGCTTCAAGAGCTACAACAAGTGGTGCGACTCATGAGGACATCACAAAGCTACTAGCAAAACAACTAGCACAACATCCAAAAGCGCCAAGGTGCTACATCTAGTCCTGGCCACTGTCTCCATCGAAAAGGATCTCCTCAGGATCCTCCTCGTCCTCAAGTAGATCGTCATCCTCCTCCTCACTCTGGTCACTCATATCCATCCCATCAACATCTGACAGAACATCATCGTCAACAAGGAGGTCCTCGTTCTCCCTGCGGAGCTCGGTGATCTCCTCCTCCAACTCCTCGAGGGCCGAGTCTCGAGTGGCCAGATCCTATCTCGCTATCTTCAGCCTACCACGCAGAATGGTGTTGGCTTCCTGCGGCGCCTCTACCTTTTTGGTGAGATGGGTATGTCCCAAACGAGAGGTCCGTAGCTTTCCCGCCAAGGCGCGTTTCCTCGCAGTCACTGCTGTTACAAAACGGCGCAACCAAAAGTAGATCAACCAAGAACAAGAACACGGATTTTTTACGTGGAAAACCCTTGCGGGAAAAACCACGGAACGCACGGCGGAGTATCACTATAATTGGGAGGAGTATTACAATACACGAGAGGACAAACCCTCTACGTGTTAATCTGGTGGATCTCTCTCTTGATCTCACGATCTATCTCTCTCTCAATCTATTCTATGACTACCTCGTACTATATATTGGGGCAAACAACTCTCTTTCTTGGCGGACACGAAATAGAGTTGTAGACATGCTATGTTTAGCACGGTTGTCTTGCCGTAGTCTGTTAGGACTCCAATTGTAGTACAACACTTGTATGGGATTCGGAACACAATAAAATAACACTCCACCTTGAGACGAAATCCCTTACAAGAATCATAGATAGCATCAACTCCTCAATTAAAGTCATCACAAGTAAGCCTTGTGCCTTGAAACGTCCATAGGACTTATAAACTTCTCATGAAACCATATTGAGCAAATCAACGGTAGGTCGTCCAAAAACCACACAACTGTCGACAAAGCAGACATACGAAACTTGGGATATCCCAATAAAAGTCTGAGTCTGTGCCGCTAACCTCAAAAACTGAAACTGCTCAATCATCAAATGACATAAGTCATCATATCTCCTGTGGTGCTTGAACGAGCGCATAGCTCATAGTGCAAAATCTTTATGGACATCGCATTGTGAAGAACTCATCTCATGGAATCTGAACATGCTACAAAACACATAGCACAAATCTCGGCAAACAATACTCATGCAAGAGCATCTTGTACGGAGCGTATCACGTACACCAAAAACTGTCGTCTGAAAAATCCATGACATGGTTAAAAGCTGTCCATGGAACAACTGTCGGATGAAGGAACCTCATGAACATGTAGTGAAGCTTAAACTCTGCAATAGATCCCTCTTAAAAGAGCAAAGACAACTAAATTGTACTTGAACCTGAACAGTACTTAATTTTGTAGTATCTAGCAGACACATATCTCCATTCACCACAAGTGATCCTCATCACGAACTTAAATAACAGAACAAAACCTTCACATGCATAACAGCGAAAAATCTCTCGAGAGCAAAGAGTATATGCTGGCTACCAATAGGCTTAATAATTACCTCCTCCTTAATTTTTTCTGATAACTGAACTGTGTTCTTCAAATAACTGCATCCATATTGCATCCATTATATCTAACGGGCTATAATACTGAAAACTCCACCTTAAACAAAAATCACCCAGTTGCATCCTCATAATCGGCTTGTGCCAACAACCGCTCGCCTCTTGACTTGCCATACGAAAAACCTTGTGTCACACTCCAACAACGAAAGTTGGCACTTCGTGGAAGTCATGAGTAGATTATTATGTAACACTAAGTAGTACAAGCCAGACAGAAATTCTTTTGAATTAAATTAGAGCGAATAACGGGAGTAAATAGCACCTGGTACGGATTAGGGTGGCCATAGCAATTTGGAGACTAATAAATCAAAGACTAATTAGCCTTCACGTGATGTCAGAGCAGCACAACATCACACCTTTCTTTTTCTTTCTCTCGGGACTTGATCCTTACGTGGTTTATCTCCAAAGTATATGCCTTCACGTGTACAACTTCTCCTTGGAACAAGATCCTCTGTGTGTGCTGATCGCTGCGAAACGAGGTGCTCTTGAACAGAGATAATAGCATAAAAATACCACTTTAGGCGAGTTTGTGCGGAAAAATACTACAAGACGTTCTAATCGCAAAAATCTATCAGATTTTTGCCAGCCCTTCGCAATAAACACTAACCCCTCCCTGAACGTGAATTGACACGGGAACTGACCGCTGGGGCCCACCACTTGGATGACGTGGCAGGGGGCGGGGGATGTCCGAACGCGCTTCCGTTTTTCTCCGTTACGGGATAGTAGGGCACGCACGCCAGCGTGGCAAATAACACGGCACGCCAGTTCTAGGGTTCGAGCCGCGCTCGTTTTCTTCCCCTCTTTCCCCTGACATGGCGGCAGCGACTCCCGGCGACGGCGGCCACGGCGGCGACGATTTCTACGGTGTTGACGGCATGAGCTCGCAAGAGGGTAGCGGCGCCGATTCTCCACGACGAGAAGGCGCGCGGCTGGAGGGTCAGACGACGCCGCCGCTGGAGGCTCGCGCAGCAAGATCATTTGCCAATGCCGTGCTTTCTTTTCTGACAAAGAGCAGCTACCAGTGGGCTTCTCCGTTTGGTAGAGTGGAGTAAGTATTTTCCTTCTCGGTTCTCCCTGCCTTCTAAGATGCACTGCAGTAGCGACATAGGTAGATCCACTCTAGTTCCCTGGGCAAGACAATTAGTTCTCATCAATTGTACAGAATTGTACTGAAACTGCTAGCAACATAGCAACAATTAGTTCTCATCAACATAGACCCACTCTAGTTATTAGTTCTCATCAATTGTACTGAAACTGCTAGCACTAATGTAGCTATTAATATACTGCTAGGCTTGATGATGAAATATGGGATGTCAGATTTAATTTCCCTGGGCAAGATAATTTGGAGAGGAATTTGAGCAGAAGTGACATCAATGTAATGAACCTGTTAGCACTGATTGAGGGACATGGTTATGGAATCAGAGATAGCATGTTCTATGTTAAAGAAGAGGGCATTGGCTGTGAAGAAATGGAACTTATTGACAACGTGGCAAAGGTAGAAGAAATTCTTGCTCTGTATGAGAGTGAGAAGATTTTAAATATCACTGTTCTAAGAAAAATGCATCATAGCCAGTGGTATTTAACATTGCAGAAGGATGCCCTGCAGTAATCTCAGAACCAGTTGCATTTTCAGTAGCCTTGGATGGTGTTAACTATATTTCTTCATGTTAAGAAGGGTTGTATCCAGTGGCTATTAATATGTCAGAAGTGGTACATGTTGGCACACAACAGAGCTGTAATTTTCAGAAGAAGTTCACAGACCAGCATGTTTTATTTGTGGATGTTTTATCTGATGATGATGACTTCTAATATGACATAGGTGAGTATAACCCTGAAGAGCACAACAGATTGGTAGAAGAGGAGTGGGAGCTAGTTAGAAAAATTCAGAGGGAGAAAAGGGAAAGGGAACCTGACCAATAAACTAGTGAGATATTGGCCAAGCTTAGTTAGCAGAAAAAGCAGAAGGAAGACACATTTTTACACTATGAAGGGGACAGATGTGGAAGAGATATTTGAATATGAAGAAGAAGAACATGATGAATCTGATGGTGAAGTGGATTTAGAGGATTATTTTTCTGACAAGAAGGCACCTAGTAAGTATGGTCCAACAAGCAGGTCTCACCATGAGCCTGATGATACAGATATGTGTGACTTCAGGCCCTCTAGTGATGAGGAGAGCAGTCCGGATGATATAGGTTCCAGTGATGATGATGGAATAGTAAAGAAATTTGTACTAGCAAATGGAAGGAAGAGAAAGAAGCTGAAGAAGAATAAAAAAAGGAACTGGTATGATCCCAACAGAGCTGATCCCCAACTTCAGTTTGTTGTTAAGCTGTGTTTTAAAGATGTGTATGAATTCAGAGTTGCTCTCAGGAATTTTCACATCACACAGCTGAGGAATTTTTCCAATCATAGGAACACACCAGATAGGATCATTGTGAACGTCTCAGAGGATGGAATTGCCCAGGGGTGTCCATTTTTCATAACTGCTTCTAAAATTGCACATGAGAAAATATTTTGCTTAAGGAAATTTAAAAATAGGCACACTTGCATACCTCTTGGAGAGAACACAAGGGTTAGTATAGATTGGTTAGCTGCTAATTCAGTTGGTGCAATAAGAACTGACCCCAATACTTGTGTTGATACGCTCATTGAGAATGCAAAGAAACATTTGGGGTGGTAGTTCCCAGAAGCAAAGCTTATAGAGCTAGGAAGAAGGCATTTGATTCTGTACTTGGTGATCAGCAGGCACAGTACACAAGGCTTAGGGAATATTTACAGGCCATTCTTGATACAAACCCAGGAAGCAGGTGTATTGTGACAACTAGGCAAGTGTTGGGGGATCCTACAGCTAATCCAAGATCCCATGGTCTATTCATATGCTTGAATGCATCCAAGGAGGGATTTCTCAATGGATGTAGGCCATTTGTAGGTAATATTTAAATACCATGTCATGCAAGTAATTGTTCCATTTATTTCACTAAGTCAGTTCCATAATTCATTGTTTTGTTGGTATGAAATGTAGGTGTAGATGGTTGCTTCATCGAATTGACAACAGGGCAGCAAATTCTTGCTGCAACAGGTAGAGATGGTAACAACAATATCTTTCCTATTGCTTTTGGAGTACTTGACAAGGAAGACAATTCAAGTTGGTTGTGGTTTTAACCCAACTTAAGTATTGTATTGGAGAGAGTGGAAAATTTGGGAGATACACTATAATATCAGATAGGCAAAAGGCAAGCACTTTGTACGGAAAATCCATTGTAGTATGTGTTGTTCACTGTTTCTAACTATTGTCTCCTTTCATTGTGTAGGGACTGCTCAATGCAATATCAAAGGTGTTCCCAGATTCACCATAGAGGTTCTGTTTAAGGCATATTTATGCCAATTTCCAGAGAGCAGGATTTAGAGGCCCAGAGCTGAAGAAATACATGGATGCTGCAAGCTACTCCTACACCAAGAATGGATTTGACACAGCAATGGAAGGACTGAAAAATGATTGCTTGGAAGCATACAACTGGCTTGTGCAAATCCCCCCTGAGACTTGGGCTAGGCATCTCTTTGACACAAACTGCAAGACAGACCCTGTAGTTAACAACATCAGTGAAATATTTAACAGAATGATTTTGGATGTTAGGAACAAGCCAATCAGGACTATGCTTGAGGGTATCAGGAATAAATTAATGGTGAAGTACAGTGGGACAAGAGAGAAGCTACAAGAAGCAAGATGGGAAATAACTCCTTTCTACACAGAAAAATTGGAAGAATCAAAGAGGTAGTCTAGAGATTGTGGAGCTGTTAACTGTGAGATAGGTCTATGGCAAGTCACTAGTGTTAGTGGCAGGGTAGTTGCAGTTGATCTAAGGGAAAGAACTTGTGGGTGTAGAAAATGGGACTTAATAGGCATTCCATGCAACCATGCAGTTGCTGCAATAATGAAGCTTAAACAGCATCCAGAAGACTATGTCCATGATTTCTTCAAGAAGCCAATGTATACGGAAGCCTTCAAGCATACCATATACCCTGTACCTGGACCTGAGGATTGGAATAAGACAGATACCCAGGATATTGAACCACCAGTCATCCATGCTAAACCTAGAAGAAAGCAAGTGAAAAGAAGGAAGGGACAGTTTGAGGTGTCTGCACCCAGAGATTCTTCTAGGATGACCTCTATCACTTGTAGAAACTGCAACTTGGTAGGACATAAGTGGACTTACTGCTCAAGTACATTGAAGCCAGAGCTTAAAATTAGGAAAAATATGCACCAGGTACTTAGCAAATCCTGTACTATGAATAAATAGCATTTATTGCTCTAATGACTGCCATTATGTGCAGGCTAGCAGGCACAACTTGTGTGAGGGTTCGTCTACTTCTGGTACTACATCAGCAGCTACTCCTGCAGCAACTACATCAGCTACAACAGCTATGCCACCTCCTGCAGCAACTAGAGAAGCTACAACACCCCCAGCAGCACCAAGACCATCTCAAGCAGCAGCACCACCCCAACAGCACCAATGCCACCCCCTGCAGCACCAAGACCACCTCAAGCAGCACCAACTAGACCATTCAATGCACCAAGGAGCTCCAGTGCTTCAGAACCTGTCACTAGTTCTATAGGCAAAAGACAATCTAAAGTGACTAGGAGAATGGAAGCCTATCTCAGTGCTGGGAAGCATAGCAGCTACAAGAAGAAGTGAGGGCATGTCCTCTGTTCAAAACTATGTCAATTTGGTCTGTTTGGTTCAAAACTATGTCAGTTTGGTTAAAAACTATGTCAGTTTGGTATTTTAGTTCAAAACTATGTCAGTTTGATCTGTTTGGTTCAAAACTATGCCATTTTCTGTTTGTTGACAGTGCAAGACTATGTGTGTAAGAAAGATTTGAGTTTAAAACTGTGTCAGTTTGTGTTTCTGCCATTTTGATCCCCCTTTCATTTAGGATGATCTAAAAGTGTCGACAAGTTCTCGACAAACCTAATGTACCATTTGGTTGTAGTGGGAATAGGTTGTCGAGAAGTTTCGTCAACTTCTCGACAACTCATATGAACCTCTTCCATTCACTAAGGTAGGTTTGTCGAGAAGTTTCGTCAACTTCTCGACAACTCATATGAACCTCTTCCATTCACTAAGGTAGGGTTGTCGAGAAGTTGACGTCAACTTCTCGACAACTCATATAAACCATTTGGTACTTCAAATAAACCAACATTAATATTGAAACAAAGCACAACTCAAATCTTCCATTACAATTCAAACAGAAAGGTTCAACTCACCACAATTTAAAATGTGCCATTACAATTCAAACTAAAAAGTTCTTCTCACTAAAATTAAAATAACAGTACCAACATTACTGGTAAACTACATTTTACTCATCACATATTCCCTAAACTTCTTCAGCTTATCCTTCAAAGTCTGACTTGCATTCACCATTTCATAAATCATGTACTCTAATTTTTTGTTCTCCTCTTTCATAGCCAACTTCTCAGATTCCCAGTTGTTCTTCTCCTCTTTCATAGCCAACATCTCAGTAATGTATTTTTCCTGCTCCTCTTTCATAGTCAACATCTCAGCATTGTATTTTACATGCTCCTCTTTCATACCCAACAAATCAGCATGGTATTTTTCCTGCTTCACCTTCATTACAACAGCTTGAGTTCTCTGCACCTGCTTCAGCTCTACAATTTCTTTCTCAAATACTTCAACTTTGTTCTTCAGTAGATCCTTTTCCTTCTCAAGCTCCACCAGCTTGTCATCATCACTGCCCTCCTTCATTATCTTTGCATAGTTCTTCTGCATCACCCTGTTGTGAGTATCCGTGCAATATTTGTTGACATCCTTCACAAGATCAGAATACTTCTTTTCTAACTTGTTCTTCTCTTCAGCCAGGTCATTAAGAACAATTGCATTCTCATAATTCTCATCAGTTCTGGCACTCCTGCATTCATTATACATTGCCCACACTCTTTCTATAGCATTTTGTGCTGTTTCTGGCCATTCTCCATCTATCCAACAGACAAACCCACAATTCTCTACTAGCTGCAAATAATTATACCTTATTAATATATATGAAATGTTCTCTGCTACATAAATAATTCTCTACTGAAATAATTTTACTACTCCATGTTTCATTGAGAACAGGCAAATAATTCTCTACTGAAAGTTCTCTCCTACATTAATATTAAGTGAAATTTCTATTAAGTGAAATGTTCTCTTCTTCATTATTATTAAGTAATTCTCTTTTGACAATAATTATAGCATATTAATTTATATAAATTTCTCTACCGAAATGTTCTCTTCTACATTCTATGCCATATTAATTGTACATGACAACTACATTAATTAACTGCAAATCTCTACTAGCTGCAAGGAATTCTGTATTCAAAGTAATATTAACTACATTATTTAACTGGAAAATAATTCTATCCACTTGGTACATTTGCAAAGAAAAAGATCAACCTTTCCATTACTTACATGTGCAACAGAACAGAGATAGAATATGCGGCCAGTGTTGCTTCCTTGGAATGCAACACACCTCCTAGGCTTGAGCTTGTGCACGCGGCAAACATGGGGACAATCCAGAGCAATACCGCAGAATGTCGGGTCATTTGTGGTTTCAGGAGCAAGATTGAGCTCCGTGATGTCCTAATTGACAGTGATTTTGGAATTAATCGACCAAATATTCCGAGTTTCCCCATCTCCTAAACCTAACCCTAAATCCAAAATTAAAGGTACATGGGAGAACTTACAGCTAGAAAATCGTTGCCCGACGAAGAGCCGTCGTGCCAGCTTGGCATGGCGACGGCGGCGGTGGTGGCAGCGTGCGAGCATAAATGGCAGCGATGGCGGAACCGTGCGAGCGTCAATGGCGGCGGAGGCGCAAGAAAGAAGAGACGGGGAAGAGAAGAATCAGACGCTCTGGTCTTCACTCGCGCGATATTTTCCACGCTGGCGTGCAGGCCCCACTATCCCGTAACGGAGAAAAACGGAAGCGCGTTCGGACATCCCCGTCCCCTGCCACGTCATCCAAGTGGTGGGCCCCAGCGGTCAGTTCCCATGTCAATTCGCGTTCAGAGAGCGGTTAGTGTTTATTGCGAAAGGCTGGCAAAATTCTGGTTTGCGATTAGAAGGTCTTGTGGTAGTTTTCCGCACAAACTCGCCTAAAGTGGTAGTTTTATGCTATTATCTCTCTTGAACACCTCAGTGCTTGGCGTGAATAAAACCAAACAACAGAATAGCATAGCATATCGGATGACTTTGATCGATGAAACAACTGTCCTCGTCGCACCAGCAGTGCTGGCAGCAAAGCAGCAACAGTTATCTCCTTGGGAATTGATTCTTGGATCGATCCGAGTCGAAGACAGCGGCAGGACGGATCGCCAAAGGCAGCGTACCGGAACGCAGGCCAACAAAACCGTGAACCGTCTCATCAGATCCAATCTCCACACGATGCTCGATTTTGACGCAGTTGCACGATGCCGCAAGATTGCGGCGGCAGTTGATCCAATCGACGTTGCGCGATGCTGCCCGGGAGCGCAGCGGAAAGTCTCCCGGGCAGCGACTCGATCTTGAAGCCTAGGGCTCTGATACCACTTGTTACAAAACGGCGCAACCAAAAGTAGATCAACCAAGAACAAGAACACATATTTTTTACGTGGAAAACCCTTGCGGGGAAAAACCACGGAACGCACGGCGGCGTATCGCTATAATTGGGAGGAGTATTACAATAAACGAGGGGACAAACCCTCTACGTGTTAATCTGGTGGATCTCTCTCTTGATCTCACGATATATCGCTCTCTCAATCTATTCTATGACTACCTCGTACTATATATTGGGGCAAACAACTCTCTTTCTTGGCGGACACGAAATAGAGTTGTAGACATGCTATGTTTAGCATGATTGTCTTGCCGTAGTTTGTTAGGACTCCAATTGTAGTACAACACTTGTATGGGATTCAGAACACAATAAAATAACAAATGGCTCATGCTCAACCATCAACTTCCCCAAGTGTGTAGTCAGGATGCGGCACTCTGCAACAGTGGTGTGCTGTAAAATCCTCAGATCATCCAGACTACGATGGGTGCGGTGCAACAGAATCTCCATGTCCTCTAGGTGAGGACCCATGCCATCTAGCTCCTGTGGCACGGGAAGTGGTATTCCCATCTCATCGCGTCTCCCAAGCAACTCAAACCGAGTGCCAAGGACCAGGTAGTCTCTCAAGTATGCCAAGCATGCAATCGCCTCCTAGATCACACGAACAGCTCCCTCCTGCCAGGAATGCTCAACAGTGATGAAGACAAAGGTCTCCGTAGAAGGTGCCGTCAGAGGTGGACGGATGGTACACTCCACAAACCAATCACCCTCTATCGGAGAACCAAAGATCATTCCTCCTCTCAGCTCAGGAACTGGGAAGTCAATAAGCTCAGTCATCTCAACAAGCCTCGGCTCGAAGAGAAACGACACGTCGCGAGCCAGTCCCAACTGACAAGCCTCTGTGAAGACAACCTCCATCTACACAAAATTTTAAGTATAGTTTAAGTTAGACCATGGTGTGCAAAGTTATAAGTTATGCCATAGGTAACTTAATGTAAGTAGAGTTTACTAACATAGAGGAGATGGGGTATATAGAATATTTTGGTATTTAGTCATATCGATGACTTAGTTTTATAAAGTAGCTTTTTGGAGTACTCGCTAACTTCCATACTAACTAAGGTCTCCTATGGCCAGGATGGCTCTGATACCAACTTTGTAGAGGCCCCAAACTAGCAAGTCCAAGACCCCTTATATGCATACATTCACGATCCCAGAACATTCAGTCGTGAACAACATATGAAGTTGGTACAAAGATAACATCATCCATTACACGAATAATAAGGTCTTACATAAATGGCCCATGACCAAGTCTTAACAACTGCTACGCAGGGCACGCAAATAACACACACTCATAGCGGAAGATAGCAAAACACAACGTGGTAGCTGATACGTCCATTTTGCATCACTATTTTATATCATAATTTTCCGTTATTCATCGATATATTTCATGTTATGATGCATCCCTTGTGTTATTTTATCTTATTTTGCATTTCATAATTTTTGGAGAATAAACATCGGGACCAGAAATCTGATGGAAAAAGCACCGTCGAGATACCATATTTCAGAAGATCAGAAGAAGAAGGGGGACATCGGGGGTGTCTTAGAAGTTCAGAGGAGGAGTCCAGCCAGAAGGAGAGCCAGAGGGGGGCCACCAGGGGCCCACACCATAAGGTGGCGCGCCCCCTGGCCGTGCCACCAGGTGGTGTGGCCACCCTGGCCCACCCCTGGTGGATATTTTTGGCGTACTTGGCCCCGAGGGAACCCTAAGCCTGATACCATCGTCTAAGAATTATTCCGCCGCCGCCTCGGGGCGGAAAACACCCGAGAGAGAAAAGCTCTCTGGTAGGGAGAAATCTGCCGGGGAAATTCCTCCCCGGAGAGGGGAAATCACCACCATCATCACCGTCATCACTACGGGCATCATCAAGATCGTCATCATCATCATCCTCACCATCATCCTCATCATTCACCGTCATCCCGCTATAACAATTAGGGGCATCTATCGTTCTTTTACATTAGATCTCTCTCCCGGTGTGGATTATTTGTTAGTAGTTGATGCTTGTGAGATTTATCGGTGTTTGCACTTTATGACCAGATTGTTATCATCCATTATATCACCTCTGATTATGATCCATATAATATCTTGTGAGTAGTTCGTGTTGTTCTTGAGGACATGGGAGAAGTCAAGTTGTTAGTAGTGAAGTAATGTTGAATAATATTTAAGTTGTGGTGTTATTCTCCTAGTGGTGTCATGTGAATGTCGACTACATGATACTTCACCATTTATGGGCCTAGGGGAATGCATCGTGTATTTGGCTACTAATTTTGGGGTTGCGGGAGTGACAGAAACCTAAACCCCCGTTAGGAAACCATTACACGAGGGAGCGTAGGATCCCGGAGTTTAAAGCTGTGGGTAGATTTATTTCTTAATTACTTTCTTGTAGTTTCGGATGCTTCCAAGGGGTATAATCACAAGTATGTATTAGTCTTGGATGGGACGGTAAATTAGCATAGGTTCACCCACACAACACTTATCAAAATACCGAACATTATTCAGCTACATGGAACAAAAGCACTTGACAGAAACCTCCCGTGTGTCCTCGAGAACGTTTGTTAATCATAAATAAACTCACCAGCTTGTCCTTTGCTGAAGAAAGGATTGGGCCACGTGCTGTAGTTATTACTACCGCATTTTATTTACTCACACTTTATTTATCTGCAATATCAAAAAACCCTACAAATCCGTTTTCCAGTATTTACAGTTATTCCTTCATCGAAACTGTTTGTCAACACCTTCTGCTCCTCGTTGGGTTCGACATTCTTATTTATCGAAAGTACTACGATACACCCCCTATACTTGTGGGTCATCAAGACTATTTTCTGGCTCCATTGCCGGGGAGTGAAGCGCTATTGGGAAGTGTTGTTTTTATTACTGTCTACTGCTTTATTATACTATGTTTGGATCTCCTTTTGAGTCCTTATTTGCGGGCAGTGCTGCCACTGCTAGGATAGTAAGTGACCCACTGCTTGATAATTTGGATCCTTATAAAATACCTATAAAGATTGTTAAACATGTTAGGAATAACTGCTATTCAGGTGATGGAACTGTCCATCCTGGTGATCATTTGCTCTTTTTACATGAATTATGCGAGTTGTTCAAGTGTGCAGGTATTACGATGAGACAAGTGAAGAGGAAATTATTCTCTATATCATTGACAGGCCGAGCCGCTGAACGGTTCAAACTGCTGAAAAATAGTCAGACTATTGGATGGGAGGAAATTGTGCCTCTCTTTTATTCTAAATTCTATCCTCCCAGTGAAATTCATAGAGATCGGAATTATATATATGATTTTTTGCCTCATGACAGAGAGAGTATTGACCAAGCATGGGGGATATTGAAGTTACTAATGCTCAAATTCCCCATTCATGAGCTCCCCAGTAATATTGTTATTAATAATTTCTATGAAAGGCTTTCTCTTCATGATAAGGATTCATTGGATGCTTCTTTTTCTGGATCATTTACACGTATGAAGGATGAAGCTAAATGGGATCTTCTTGACCGAATTCAAGAAAACACTGAAGGATGGGAGAATGACAAAGGTAGAAACTCAGGTATAAATTATGATTATGAATGCATTAAAACTTTTATGTCATCCGATGATTTTCATAATGTTAGTATTGTTTATGGTCTTGATTCTCAAGTTGTTGCAAACTTATATAAGGCTTTTGCTTCTTATTTTGATATTCCTAAAAAGGAATGGGACAAGTACAATGCTCCTTATAAAGATACTGTTAATTTTGTTCCTGCTAGAGATATATAAGTTCATACTGTTGATTCTATTGTGCCTGAACCTTATATTGAGAAAATGCCTTTCCCTTCTAAGGTAAAAGAACATTCTATGTTATCTAGTGTGGTTAATAAAAGTGCAAGGAAACCTATAGAACTCGAGGAACAAATAACTGTAGAACCTATAGTAGCAATAGTAAAGGACCTTGTTTCTGAAAATGTAGAAGAGGGACACATTATATTTTGTGAAGATGCTTCTAATATTGTCTCTCATCCTGGTAAATCTAGGAAACCTAGTGTTCCTGTGCTATCTGTGAGGATACGCGATCATTGCTAGTATGGTTTGTGTGATATTGGTGCTAGTTCTAGTGCTATTCCTTATGAGCTTTATAAAGAAATCATGCATGAAATTGGTTCTTGTGAACTTGAAGACATTGATGTGATTATTCAACTTGCTAATAGGGAAACTATTTCTCTGATTGGTATTGTTAGAGATGTGGAGGTCTTATGTGGTAAAACTAAATATCCTGCTGATTTTCTAGTACTAGGCACTTCTGCTAGTGAGACTTGTCCTATTATATTTGGCAGACCTTTCTTAAATACATGTGGTGCTGTTATTGATTGTAAAAAAGGAGAAAATTCTTACAAAGTTTGATGGAGAATCTTATGAATTTAATTTCTCCAAATTTGCTAAAGCGCCCTATGAAGTTGAATTACCTAATGAGAACTATAGAGTTGAACAATTGGCTGCTATTGCTCTTGCTCCTAACAATCCTTTGCAGCAATACATGGAAGACCACGAAAGTGATGTCTTTAGGGAAGAAAGGAATGAAATTGACGAGATTTTCTTACATCAGCCAGCGATGATGAAACCTAATTTACCGGTGGAATACTTGGGTACCACATTACTACCCAAGGAGGATCCTGTTTTTGATTTAAATCCTTTGCCTGCCAATCTTAAATATGCTCATATTGATGATACGAAATTATATCGTGTTATTATTAGTTCTAAACTTTCTTGTAAAGAAGAGGAGAGATTATTGGGAATATTGAAGAAACATAGAGGTGTTATTGGTTATACTCTTGATGATTTGAAGGGGATTTCTCCTACTATATGTCAGCATGCAATTAATATTGAACATGATGCAAAGCCAGTTGTTGAGCATCAACGCCGTTTAAATCCTAAGATGAAGTGTGTGGTAAGAAATGAGGTATTGAAACTCCTTGATGCTGGTATTATTTATCCTATTGCTGATAGTAGATGGGTTAGTCATGTGCATTGTGTCCCTAAGAAAGGAGGGATGACTATTGTGCCAAATGAAAATAATGAACTTATTCCTCAAAGAGTAGTGGTTTGTTATAGGATGTGTATTGATTTTAGGAAAGTTAATAAGGTTACTAAGAAAGATCATTATCCTTTGCATTTTATTGATCAAATGTTAGAAAGGTTGTCTAAGAAAACTCATTTATGCTTTCTTGATGGTTATTCTGGGTTCTCTCAAATTGCTGTTAGAAAGCCTGATCAAGAGAAAACAATTTTCACTTGTCCTTTTGGAACCTATGCTTATAGACGTATGCCTTTTGTTTTATGTAATGCTCCTGCTACTTTTCAAAGATGTCTGTCTGCTATCTTTCATGGTTTTTGTGAAGAAATTGTGGAAGTCTTCATGGACGATTTCTCCGTCTATGGAACTTCTTTTGATAATTATTTGCAGAACCTTGATAAAGTTTTGCAGAGATGTGAGGAGACTAATCTTGTTCTTAATTGGGAGAAATGCCATTTTATGGTTAATGAAGGAATTGTTCTTGGACATAAAATTTCTGAAAGAGGTATTGAAGTTGATAGAGCTAAAGTTGAAGCTATTGAGAAAATGCCCTGTCCCAGGGATGTTAAAGGTATTTGTAGTATTCTTGGTCATGCTGGTTTCTATAGAAGGTTTATTAAAGATTTCTCTAAAATATAAAAAGCTCTTACTAATCTTCTTCAAAAAGATGTACCTTTTGTTTTTGATGAAGACTGTAAAGAAGATTTTGAAATTTTAAAGAAGGCTTTAATATCTGCCCCTATTGTTCAACCACTTGATTGGAATTTACCGTTTGAAATTATGTGTGATGCTAGTTATTATGATGTAGGTGCTGTTCTTGGACAGCGGATAGATAAGAAGTTAAATGTTATTCATTATGCTAGTAAAAGTCTTGATGCTGCTCAAAAGAATTATGCTACCACTGAAAAAGAGTTCCTAGTTGTAGTCTTTGCTTGTAGTACATTTAGGCAGTATATTGTTGATTCTAAAGTTACTATTCATACTGATCATGCTGCTATTAAGTACCTTATGGAAAAGAAAGATGCTAAGCCTAGGCTTATTAGATGGGTGCTTCTCTTACAATAGTTTTATTTACATATTGTGGATAGGAAGGGTGTTGAAAATCCTGTTGCTGATAATTTGTCTAGATTAGAAAATATCTCTGATGACCCTATTTCTGTTAATGATAGTTTTCCTAATGAACAGTTGGCTGCAATTAAAGTGAGCTCTCAAGAGAGTCCTTGGTATGCTGATTATGCTAACTTTATTGTCTCCAAGTATTTGCCTCCTACCTTTACAACTCAGCAAAGAAGAAAATTCTTCTATGATTTGAGGCATTATTTTTGGGATGACCCACACTTATATAAAGAAGGTGTTGATGGTATTATGCGAAGATGTGTTCCTAAAATGAACAACAAGAGATATTGAGAAAATGTCATAGTAGTGCTTATGGAGGACATCACGTTGGAGATAGAACTGCACATAAGGTTCTACTATCCGTTTTTTATTGGCCTACTCTCTTTAAAGATGCTAGAAAGTTTGTTTTATCTTGTGATCAATGTCAAAGGGTTGGAAATATTTCTAGACATAATGAAATGCCTATGAATTATTCTCTTGTTATTGAACCGTTTGATTGTTGGGGTTTTGACTTTATAAGTCCTTTCCCTCCTTCAAAAGGCTACACTCATATTCTTGTTGCTGTTGATTATGTTACTAAATGGGTAGAATCTATACCTACTAAAAGTGATGATGGTGAAACCTCATTAAAAATGCTTAAATACATTATTTTCCCTAGGTTTGGTGTGCCTAGATATGTTATGACTGATGGGGGTTCTCATTTTATTCATGGTGGTTTTAGAAAAACTCTTGATAAATATGATGTTAATCATAGAATTGCCTGACCCTATCATCCTCAAACTAGTGGGCAAGTAGAATTATCAAATAGAGAGATCAAATCTATCTTGCAAAAGACTATTAACAAATCTAGAAAAAATTGGGCTAAGAAATTAAATGATGCTCTGTTGGCTTATAGAACTGCTTATAAAAATCCCATGGGCATGTCTCCTTATAAGATGGTTTATGGAAAAGCTTTTAACTTGCCCCTAGAATTAGAACACAAAGCTTATTGGGCAGTGAGAGGCCTAAACAAAGATTTTAAACTTGCTGGCGAGAAAAGGTTGCTTGATTTAAGTTCTTTAGATGAATGGAGGAGTTAAGCATATGAAAATGCTAAGCTTTTCAAAGAGAAAGTTAAAAGGTGGCACGATAAGAGAATCATTAAAAGAGAATTTGATGTTGGTGAGAAAGTGCCATTGTATAGGTCTCGTCTCAGATTTTTTGCAGGAAAATTACTCTCGAGATGGGAAGGACCTTTTGTTATCGAAGAGGTATATCGTTCGAGTGCAATTAGAATTGTTTCCCTCGAAGACAACTCTTCACAAGTGGTGAATGGCCAAAGACTCAAGATTATATTTCTTGAGATCCTTATAATGAAAATGTTGATTGTATTCGAGCCATGATCCCGAAGGAATTTATTAAGAAGCATATTTCAGAAACTACAGAGTCAGTTTTTGAATAGGTATCAGCTTTGGTAAGAAAACTTTCGCAAAACATCTTCCAACTTTTATTTTTACTGTTTTTGGAAAATATGAAAAATTATGACCCGGAAACGAGAGGGAGACGGAGCCCGGAGGCTCCACATCATGGGGTGGCGCGGGCCCACCCCTGGCCGCGCCAGCCCATGGTGTGGGTGCCCCAGAGCCCCTCTCCGACTCGTTTTTGACCTGGACTTTCCTTTTTTTATGAAACTTTTTGCTATATAATCCCCCAAACCCCCCGAGGTTCGTATATCGTTTTCTCGTCGTGTTTCTGTTTCGAGTTGTTTCTGCCAGGATCTGTTTTCGGGTTTAGAAGCATCATGGTCTCCGCCGACGACAACAAGGGGAAGGTACCAAAGGAAGATGATATCCAAGACCTGAAGCCGGAGGAGGAGATCGAGAGCGGAGCTAAAGGAGATATAGAAGAAAACCCACAAGTGCGTCCACGCGCCACCGTCGCAAGAATTAGAGTGGCACGCGGATGAGCACCAAAGGGAAGGTTCCACGTCACTCCCTAGCTTCGAGAACACCTGATGCGGGCGTCAAGAACTACTTCCACACATTAATTCATGATTATCAGTACAAAAAGGTGCCCCATAGGGATTTTCCCTCTATGTGGGATATGAATCGTTCTAACCGTGCAGATGAAGGAAGCTCTCAACCTAAGGAAGAGTGGGGGAAAAATCTTGGTGGCTGGGATTCACCGTCTGACAGGCATGCAAACTGTATTGATCGCAATACTGAGGTGATGCGTATGCTTATGTTCGCGATTGAAGATCTGAATAAATCAATTGATAAGCTCATCGAGAAGGATTCACCACCACTGCCAAAGAATTGATTCGTCACTGGTATTGACATCCCCTTGGCTTGTTCCAAGCTTGGGGGGAGTGCCGCGGTATCACATCACTATCTTTCATCTTTTTACTTTTTCAGTAGAGTCATATCATGAGTAGAGAAGTTATCATATCGTATGGTTTGCAGTATGCAAGTGTCTCTCCTTAGTTTGTTATCGTTGTATCTGTTGGTGTGAGTTGCCGGTTTGAAGTGTTAATGAGAAGTTTCATCATTTATTTTCTGCACACATTATTTTAGTTTTCAATTTCTGTCATATGGTTAAGCTTGTTGTTAGTATTCGATATCACTCTGGAGATCATCAAGTTAATCTAGTTGGTTTTGGCAAACTTAGCTTGGGTTAGTAGAAATAATAATTTCAGATGCTAGTATAAGAAAGAGGAATTTTCCTATTAGCTCATAAACTTAGTATTCACAAGTTAAGATTGCTTGGGATTTCAATGAAGATTGCATGATTGGTTTCATCATATGTATATTTGTTTTTTTTTCCTCAACTCTTATGCTTGCTACCCATCCTTGCTAGCCAAAAACCCTGTACTGAGAGGGAATGCTTCTCGTGCATCCAAACCATAAACCCCAAAACCTTGCCATTTGTGTCCACCATACCTTCCTGCATGTGGTATTTCACCGCCACTCCAAGTAAATTGCTCATGTGCTACCTTTAAAACTTTCAAATTACTCCTGTTTTCTGTTCCTGTTTTAGCTCATGAGGACGCAAATAGAGAATCTTTATCTCACTTGTTGATTGGACTCACACACGTGGACTAGTGGCTTCATCCGCTTATCTGAATGCTAGAAGAGCTGGCGGCGGGGTTCCCAGCCACAAATAAGAATACAAATTCTCTTCACACTTTTTTTCCCTGATTTATCAGTCAAAGCATAATTGTGTAAACAAAAGAGAAAGAGGGATGACCTTCTATACCAGTTGCGTCCTTCTATGGGAGCCGCTCTTGTGAGTCTAGTTGGCTTGTGACATACTGTAATTTCTGTTTGCCATTCGCTGACATAAGCATACACCTCTCTCAAAATTTAGACAGTCCTCCACGGTTTGTGATTGTTGGAAGGCACCCGAGGATTCGGTTAGCCATGGTTTGTGTAAGATGGATGGGAGGAGTGCCATGCATTTTATACCTCTCTTTATTAAAATAAAAGCTCTAGCACATGAGTGATCAATGCTTTCCTCTATGAAGGTCTATCTTTTACTTTTATGCTGAGTCAGTAAACCTATTTCCTTCTGTCTCCAGCAAGCATTTGAGTTGTTGTGATCACACCATCTATATGTTGATTTATTCAATCATGTTTTCTATCCTTCTTTGTTTAGCACATGCTTTATTATCTGAATGAATATTACTTTGAAAGCTATGAATCACTGTAAAAGAGTTGTTATAATTAAACATGTTAAGCTCTACAATATAAACCTTGCTATAAAGACTTCACCTAAGATAAGTATGATATCATTAAATGTTCTCTGACCAAGAACAAAGTTTACCATCACCAATTTTGATTATCTCTTTTGCATCTTTGTTTGTGACTCCCATTACTCGTTTCAAGTTAAGTAATATGAGAGGAAGTTGTTGTCTATAATGATTGGTGCATAGATAAATGTGATGCTTCTTGTCCGTATTTTATTTATCGACTCTTCACTCCATAAACCTGTGGTCATGTTTACTGAGTTCAGTTTCGCTTGGGGACAAGCGAGGTCTAAGCTTGGGGGAGTTGATACGTCCATTTTGCATCACTATTTTATATCATAATTTTCTGTTATTCATCGATATATTTCATGTTATGATGCATCCCTCATGTTATTTTATCTTATTTTGCATGTTTCATAATTTTTGGAGAATAAACACCGGGACCAGAAATATGATGGAAAAAGCACCGTCGAGATACCATATTTCAGAAGATCAGAAGAAGAAGGGGGACATCCGGGGTGTCTTAGAAGTCCATAGGAGGAGTCCAGCCAGAAGGAGAGACAGAGGGGGGCCACCAGGGGCCCACACCATGAGGTGGCGCGCCCCCTGGCCCACCCCTGGTGGATATTTTTGGCGTACTTGGCCCCGAGGGAACCCTAAGCCTGATACCATCGTCGAAGAATTATTCCGCCGCCGCCTCGGGGCGGAAATTACCCGAGAGAGAAAAGCTCTCTAGCAGGGAGAAATCTGCCGGGGAAATTCCTCTCCGGAAAGGGAAATCACCGCCATCGTCATCACTCCGGGCATCATCAAGATCGTCATCATCACCACCATCATCATCATCACCATCATCCGCATCATCCACCATCATCCCGCTGTAACAATTAGGAGCCTCTATCGTTGTTTTACATTAGATATCTCCCCCGGTGTGGAGTACTTTTTAGTAGTTGATGCTTGTGAGATTTATCGGTGTTTGCACTTTATGACCAGATTGTTATCATCCATTATATCACCTCTGATTATGATCCATATGATGTATTGTGAGTAGTTCGTGTTGTTCTTGAGGACATGGGAGAAGTCAAGTTGTTAGTAGTGAAGTAATGTTGAATAATATTTAATGTTTGATATTTAAGTTGTGGTGTTATTCTCCTAGTGGTGTCATGTGAACGTCGACTACATGATACTTCACCATTTATGGGCCTAGGGGAATGCATCGTGTATTTGGCTACTAATTGTGGGGTTGCGGTAGTGACAGAAACCTAAACCCCCGTTAGGAAACCATTACACAAGGGAGCGTAGGATCCCGGAGTTTAAAGCTGTGGTTAGATTTATTTCTTAATTACTTTCTTGTAGTTTCGGATGCTTGCAAGGGGTATAATCACAAGTATGTATTAGTCTTGGATGGGATGGTACATTAGCATAGGTTCACCCAAACAACACTTATCAAAACACCTAAGATTATTCAGCTGCATGGAACAAAAGCACTTGACAGAAACCTCCCGTGTGTCCTCGAAAACGTTTGTTAATCATTTGTAAACCCACCGACTTGTCCTTTGCTGAAGAAAGGATTGGGCCATTTTCTGCAATTATTACCGCTGCATTTTATTTACTCGTACTTTATTTATCTGCAATATCAAAAACCCCTACAAATCTATATTTCAGTATTTACAGTTATTCCTTCATCGAAACTGCTTGTCAACACCTTCTGCTCCTCGTTGGGTTCGACACTCTTATTTATCGAAAGTACTACGATACACCCCCTATACTTGTGGGTCATCAGTAGCACCTGAGTCATGCCTTAACCTACAGGCTGCTGACCTAGAGATGAGCCTAGTTCGCGTGGTCGTCGACATAGTACTCCTCCTCGTAATACTCCTCTTGAGGCTGCTCCTCGTATTCTGGCAAGTAAATAGCTAGGGACGAAACCAATATGAGTACATTTGAATGTACTTTGCAAGACAACCTTTATGAAGTTTAAAAGAATGCAAGTATGCTTATATGGTGGAGTGGGTAGGCTATACATAGGGTTCACTATCCATGATGGATGAAAGATACATCACGGTTGGTTTTGGCATCTCTATATATTTGTTGAAGAAGATACTTCAAAAGAAAATAATATGGTTTCTCTTGTAGATATCGCATATCCAAGAGGTTTTGTAAAACTTTGTTTAAAGAAGGTTTTTCTTTGCAAAACTTCTTGTAAAACACTTTCCAGTTTTTCTTCATAAGTACCTCCCAGGTACACAGTTCCTCTTCCAGTACCTCTCAGGTACAAGTCCTTTTCAAAACATCCTTTTTGAAATCATTGACACAATACTAGCTACATGGCCATTCAACTGTCCATATTCGAGTATGCGGCTATTCTGAATAGATTTACTCTGCAAAGGTGTACACAATCCACAAGATCCAAATCATCTGCCATGAATCACCCATCGACTGTCCACAACAGTATGCGAACATCAGATAATTGATCCTAACTTTCCACTATGGTCAAGCTAGTATATGAATATCCCTTCAACTGGGTTTATTATCCCCGGCACCGTGTCACACACCGCCATGACAGGAGACCCCAACTGTTGCAGCTGGAGGGAAAATTAATCGTACACTTTGCATGTTCCGTATCTCCCACCTGACGACATTTCGGTTCTGAGAATCACATTCTCTATAGCACTTGGGATAGAACACACACTAACACGAACAGGTTTCTAGATTGACCAGCGAAGGCTAGGTTATGCGTCTTTTGTAAACCATTTAAAAAACATTCCTCTTTGCCACCTCTAGTGAACAAGGTCCCACCTTTTCACCGAGGGTTTTTCTTGAAGCATTTGTTTACAAAAGCACATTTTAGGGTTTCCACTTAGGGAATTCAATATTATTAAAGTGCGTGGTATTTATATACCATATGGTGGCTAAGGGCTTGGTAACACCAAGTTTGACTATTGGCAAAGTGATAGTTACTAGTAATATTAATAGTAGTAATAGTCACAACAAAAATAGTTTTGTTAACCATATTTTTGTGAAAATTCATAAGTAAAACTTGCATGATAGATAATGATAAGTATAATAACAGCAAGCATTAGGATGAATTGCCTTGGTACTGGTTCAAGTCTTGCTCTTGAAAATAGCAAGAGTGGATATATGCCTCTTCTTCTCCAATACTTCCTTCCTCATTTTCTAATGTCGTAAAAAGAAATAAATGACACACAATCAGAACCAACTAAGGAAAACAATGGTACTAATCAATACATACATCAAGCAATGCACAAAACAATTCATCACTCCAAAATCCAAAGGCAACAATTAGTAAACCCACATAATAAAAAACTAGACTACTAAGAACATGCCTATGGTGGAGAAATTGTATTTCTCACCAAAATGAAATGGGGCCAGTGGGTGTTCCACTAGACTTCCAAGGAATTATAGGGTCACAATGACTCTGGTTTCAATTGTGAAAAAATAATATTCCACAAAACAATCATCACAAAACTACTCATACTAGTGAAAACAATAGGGTGCAATTAATCAAGCAAATGATACTCATGCTTTCCTATAAATTATAGTACAAACTAACAGAGGTGATAACATCCTAAAATCAGCACCAAAGTGGTACTGGACTCATCATAACAACATAAAAAACTTAGCTACTAAACCTATAAGCAATATGCCACAATTTCCTAAACACTAGGAAAATCTAGGAAATGACTATACTAATAAAACAAGTTCTAATCAACACACAACAAGGCTAGACCTTGCCTAACATGTTAGTTCTGTAAGAAAACAACAAAATAACATAGTATAACAATCTTAAACATTCTAGAAAACAAGAATCTAACACACGAGTATTTAACTAAAACTATAAACACAAGATTTAATAAAAACAGAAAAGTGCTGAATCTAGTTATGTACACCATAATTATTCTAGAGCTCTAAAACTTATTAAAATCTAGGATTAGGTAAATCTAATCATACACAAACTCATCCAATTGGATTCACACCAAAAATCTTCATTAAACAACCTACAAAAATACTAGAAGTGCCCACTGGACATTTAACAAAATGCATGGAATTTTCTCCAGGAAGCTCTCCTTCAAACAAGGCCAATTTCTACTAATAGGTATCACTACGGCTACTCAAAAAAATTTAGTTTTCAATATTTGGATTCATTTATTATGCCAAAAATAGCTTAACAGACAGTCTCTGTCAAAATAATTACTATTGCAAAAATAAAGCACAAAAAGTAGATCTATTACTTGGATGTGGTTAAGAAAATGTTAGCCTACAATTGTGATTTTTATTTTGGGAAAAATCCATTTATTTCTATTTTTCCTAGGCCAAAAGCTAGGGTTCATAATTCTGGCATTTTCAAAAATAATAAACACACAGGGGAACGGGCCAGATCTCAACCCGCGTGGCCCAACTAGCGAAAAAAAAAGCACACGGGCACGCGTGCGCGCTCGCGCTGCGCGGACAAGCGGTGATTCAAAGGGATCCGTCGATCTCGCGGTCGACGACCCTCATTGCTTCTTCTTCCTCCCCCTCTCTCTCTCATCGGCGCCCAGCAGCGGGACAGAGGCGGCGGTGTGCTCACCTAGGGTCAACGCAGGACAGTGGCGTGAGGTCGTGGATGTCGCAGGTGCTCGACGCAGTGGAGGCGAGAAGTCGGCGGTGGTCGAGGAGGCTCCAAATGGCAGCGGGATGCAGCACGGCGCGGCAGCTCCGACGACGGTGGCGCGCCTCCTGCAAACGATAGGGCAAGGGAAGTGGTCAGGGAGGGTCTAGTGTGTACGGGGAACACGATTATGGTGAAAAGGGGCGGTGGGATGGCTTGAGGTGAGCTCCACCTTCTCGGGATGTTCTCGGTGGCCGACGGCGAGTCCGTCTCCCGTGTCGCTCATTGGGAGCGATCGGGCTCGACTGCTCGTGTCGAGGTGAGTGCGGTGGGGGTATGGAGTGGTGTGGCGAGGCAGTGGCGTGGGTGGTGCTTTATATCCGCGGCGCGGTGTCATGGTCGTGGGCGTGCTCTCGGGCATGTCGCAGGCGGCACAGGCGCGTGCTCTCCGGGCGTGAACGATTGCAACGGGCGGCTACTGAGCTAGGGGTGGGCGGGTACTGCTCCATGTCGTCGAGGTGAGGCACGGAAGTGGCATGGCATGGCCACAGTGCGTGCGCACTATGTGCCCGTGGCTGTCCCCTCCGTTTTCCTCTCCCTCTGTCCCCTCTCGTTTCTCTCCCTCTCCACTCAATCATCCAACAAATCCAAGGCACCAATTACTAGTACAAACATAGGTAAATACATTTGGCAAGGTCTCACTTCCACATTTGCACAAAAAAAAACCTCCACTCCCCTTTTTGCAAAAATAAAGGTTCAGACAGTTCAGTCAAAAGACTTGGTAAAAATTGCTAAGTGTGGAAACGGATCAAAATATCAAAAAGTTCACTCATGATTAAGTTAGCAAATGGATTCCAATTTTTGAATTCTAAGCTGGAGATTGTTAACCATGAAATGAAATTTCAGAAACATCGTTTAAAAAGATTTTTGGAATTGTGGAAGGTTTTGAAAACAAGGTGGAAAAAGGTCAAGTTTCTGTTTTTCTCTGTTTTCCAATTTATTTATTTTTCTGTATTTTTTTCTCTCCACAAAAACAAACATGCAATTGTTTGTTTTCAAACTCCACAAATCAAACCAAGCTTATAGATTTGTAGTCCACATATCAGAGAGAAATTATATGCCAAGAAAACATAAAATTGGATATTCTAACATATAGAAAACAAGTGCTAGAAAATGATACTTGGCTAGTTTTTTAGGGATAAACCCTAATAGAAACATCAAAGGAAAACATCCAAATTTTCAATTGCCATTTTGTTTTCTTGATTCAAAAAAGCCAAATAATATTTTTAAGTTGAAAACAACCTTGATGCAACCCTTGGGACAAAAATTCATCAAAGAATCACATGGAAAACATCACAGAAACAATAGTAATCATCAGGAAAATTTGATATTTGTTTTGAAATAAAATGTTGCTTGCATTGCTAGATACTTATGGTCACATATATATGTGTCCACACAAACATAATACAAAAGTTTTTGTTGGCTCTCAAATTTGCCATCCTTAGCTATATTACAAGTGTTCCAAAATCTGGGGTGTGACAAGAACCCAAGCTTGCCATATGCATCTGGCTTACACTGAAAAAATCATTGTATTCCATCACTTCAACTCGAATACGTTGAATAGACCTTTTCTCATCCGGAAACGGCGCCAAAATTATTTGGGAGTGTACGCTAGATTGGTGAGATGGAAGTAGTCGTTATAAAGCTGGGCATGGCCATCTTCTCGGTCCCGATCCAAGGCAGGAGCATGGCTCAACACAGACCCTATGAAAACTGGCCGTAACCTAGCAGTGTGCTCATTGACCACAAGTGTCGTGGGATAATCACGGCAGACGTTACCGGGGGTAACTTGTCTTGGGGCAATTTGACTCTGGTGTTTGGGAGAGGGTTTAGCTCGAGGGAAACCATGATGATATGCGATCTGGTAGCCGGCAATCGAGTCGCCGAGTCTCCGATCTGAATATATTACCTCAACTCTCGTGTTACCAAGGATACTCGAATATCTCGCGATTGTATGATTTCTTCTTTATCTAACCCTAGGGGCCGGCTTATATAATATCCGGACCCCCTGGCTTACCGTCCAAGGCATACTCGGAATCCTACCCGGACACTGCTTACAAACCCTAAGTTTCCCTATCGGAACCCACAAACCGGGTTACGAGGCCTACACTCTTGGGCCTTCTAGAGACTCCTTTTCCTTAAGCCGGATCTTGCGCAGCGCCCTTTGGGCCGGGTTACACCTTGGCGTTAGCCTACCGGGTTATCATCCCTCCATTAGTAGTCCCCAGAATAGCTTGGGCTTCACGGGATCCTCCTTGAAGCGCATGCTATTCCCTGCAAAAATAACAAACATACAAGTTCATAGAGGCCGGGTTAAGTTGCTTTGATAAACAACTAGGCCTAACTCCACTGGTGGTCCATATAGTAACCCGGCTCTCTCCGAATTTATCTCCATCTTTCTGGGTCAACAATCCAAAGAGAATATAGAAGACCCGGCTCACTTCGTTCGTTAATTAGCCCGGATATCGCGGGAATGATTTGCTCTCATAATTTCTGGATATCACGCACAGGCACTTAACTGCCTATCCCAACAAATCCGGAAAGATGTCCCTTATCCCGAAATTTTTGGTTCTCGCTCGCCGGCCTAGGTTTCCCCACCCGTATCTATAAATAAGGGCCGTGGGGGGTGACCTAAACCTAACGCCTCATTTCTTTTCCTTTCTCACCCATCTCACCTTCAACCTCCGGTGACGCCCCCTTGCTTGAGCTCGCCGTTGCGCCGCCACGGAGCCCACCGGAGAGCAACCGGAAGTGAGCCGCCGTCTATGTTCCGCCTCCGCTCGCGCCGCTCCACCGTCAAGCTCCGCCACCGCGCCCGCAAGCTGCCCGCCGGGAGTTCCAAAGGGGCACCACAGCTGCGCCATCTGCCGCCGTCGCGCCATCCTCCAATCCGCACCGGTGAGCTTCCTATCTCCATTAATTTCAACTTCAAACTTCCCGTTCGATTTAGATTGGATCTAGGTTTGCCCGCGGGCCAATTTCTTGCTCCATACCGAATTTGATTACTCAACTTCATCCTTGCTTGCTTAATCACTCAATAATAGATCTAATTACACCCTCCTATTATTCGCAATCATAAATTTCTCCGCGAATTTCTCTGGAAAATTTCCCAATCTAGATGTGGTCCGTCTAGGATTTCCGCAGTTATTCTTCGATACCCGGACAATTCTTTATTTCCGGATCTTCTATTTTCACTAGTTAACCAGACAATCAACTCCTTTTCATAGTGGCTCACTGATACTAGGATTATCGGTAATTTCCATAACTGTTCGTTGATAGTCGGATAACCCGTAGTTTCCGTACTGCTTATTGATACTGCCTGTTGATACTCGGATAACTCATAATTTCTATGCTTCTTACTGATACTGCTTGCGGATACTCGGATAACTCATAATTCTCGAGTCTTAATGTTTCGTACTCTTTGCCTTGTATTTTGCAGACCGAGCAAATGGCTCCAAAGAACAAGGGAAAACAGCCGGCCAAGCCAAGGTCAACCCAATCCATCTCCGCCAACTGGGCACGCTCTTCCGTGACCCAAGCCAAGCTAGAAGAGCTCGCCGAGTCTGGCGTTCTCCCTCCTCAGAAGGAGATCCATTGGAGAGTACCGGGTGATGAGACCCGGCCTACCCCCAACCCCAACGAGGTAATCTGCTTCGTTGAGCACGTGATCCGGGGGTTTCGTCCCCCGGGTCACTCTTTTTTCCGTGAAGTCCTCAGCCACTACGGTCTCCGGGTATTCGACATAGGGCCTAACTCTATGTTGAACATAACCCATTTCATAGTCCTTTGTGAGTCCTACTTGTGCATCCCACCAAATCTGGCTTTATTTAACCGTGCCGCGAAAGCGGTGACGGGGCCCTCTTGGCCTGCGGCGGAGTTTCTATCCAACGCCGTAAGAATTCGCCTATGCCGACTCTAAGTCTTAACTCACATGTTAAGCATTGGCAACAATCTTTCTTCTATTTCCGGGACACCTCCCCACCCGGCGAGAGAAAATTGCCGGGTTACTCGGAGGGCCTCCTAGATCTTTCTGACACCTTTAACGCTTTCGCCTCTGAGTCGGAAAGAGAGTCCATCCAGCCCCACCTAGCCAAGATAGCCGTCCTTTTCGCCCATGGTCTTGCTGGGCTTAACTTGGTTAAGACTTGGGTAGATTTCCGGATTCAGCCCAACTCTATTCGCTCAAAGCTAATGTGCGAATACTCGGGACACGTCACGGATGTGCTCCGCTATTCCTCGAAGAATTATCCGGCTGGCGATACCAACAAGACCATCAAGAGCTTCCTGGCCGAAAAGCTGGAGGTGATCAAAAATATAGCCGGGTTAGCGCCGTTCACTCGGGATAACCCGGCTCCAGCGGTAAGATCCGACACTTATGCACTTACTCTTGTACTTTTACTTTATACAACTACTAACTCTCGCTTTCATGCCTTTATCTCAGGCCGATAATGCTTTCTGGAACATCGAGACCCCTCCCAACTCCGGGAACCCGGAGGAAGAAGAAGAGCCGGCTGACACTGATGAAGGTATCACCCGGGTTTCAATCATCTTAACCTCTATTACTTCGCTTTCCCATTTTTTCTCTTTTTCCGACTATGTATTTGTGCCTTTCAGGGATGGATGATAAGGATGACAAGGACGACCAGGGAGACCAGGAAGAAACTGAGAGCGATAAAAGCGAGGCTGAACCGGAAGTTGAGGTCGGAGCCAAGAGGAAAACCCGGGGGGTCGTCTTCAAGGTTCCCTACTCTTCCATGTCCTCCAAACCCTATTCTTTTGATAATATGCGCGAACTTAACCGTCAGTTATCCAATTCGCCACACTTGAAGGATCCGCCTCCGACCAAGCGCAGGGTAACCCGGAATTCCCCGGGTGATGATCCCCTCAACCCGGGTATTCCCACGTCCCCGGCTCGTCGTACTGGTACTTCTCCATCTCATCACTCCAACTCACCTCAAAGACACCCTTCCCCCAATCATCCATTAGCCGGACAGCTCCGGGTCTCACTCTCGGGTTCTGTGACAGCCTCGTCCGCGTCTAGCAGCGAACTTCCTGCAGATTTCGTGGTGAATGCCGGGTAAGTTATATTTCCGGCTAAGCAATATACCAGTCCTTTTGATAACATTCAATTTTTGCTGCTAATCACTTCTCTTTTCTTTCCTTAGCGCCCAGGTCTCGATCAGTGACCCGGATAACATGGAGACAGATAACCGGGAGACTGAAGGGCCGGTTGACGATATGGACGCTGCGACTGGCGGTGGTGGTGAAGAGAACCAAGAACAAGACCCCCTGACTGACTCGGCCCGGCAGGAAACCGGGTCTCCCAAGCCATCTGAGGAAGCTGAGGACGACGACGTCGAGATCCTGGACACAAGGATGGGCACTCCCAATCTGGACACCCAGGCAACCCGGGTCTCGACCCCAAAGTCGGAGAAGGTTCGTCCTCCGAGTGATCAGGCCGCCGGCTCTTCCGGTATCAGGCCCGAGGATATGAATTTTACCCAGATGCTTGACGCCCTGCACACCTTGAGGGCTGACGAAGAAAATGTCCTAGAAGCCTTGATAGCCAAACATGAGGCAAATCCGAGTAATATTGCCTGTATCCTTGTCTAGTCCCCAAGTTCCAAGTGAACTTATTGATAATTTGCTTGGAACTTCATAGTGTATCCAACTGATAGCGTGCTTTTTATCCGGCTAACCCTTCCTTGTGTTTCCACGCAGGCCTTCGTGACCCACTCTGAGCAAGCATTGGCGAAGGCCACCAAACTCCTCGAGAAGGAGGCGACTCTGCGTGAGTCGGCTGAAGCTGATGCCAAGAGGACAGGGAAAATCGCGAGGAAATATAGAAAGAGGGCTCATGCAGCAGAAGATGAACTGACCAAGCTTTCCGTTCAGATTGCCGACACATATCGTGCTTTGACTGGTAACTATTCCTAACTTAATAATTATAACCCAGATTCTCACTCTGATAAATAGTCGGAATTCCTTACTCACTGCTTTTTTCTATTTTCTGCAGGTCCGGATGATGTAACTCCGGATGAAGATGATATCGCAAAGCTGAAAACCATCAAGAGCACGATCCGGCAGCTCTGTGCCGGAACCAAATGGATTCTTCAGGATCTGAAGTGGCCGGGTGTTGGGCATGGTAGCCTGAAGACGCTGCTTGACGCGTGCTCCACTATCCCCGAGTGGATTGAGCACTGGAAACGCTCGTCCTGCCGGGTTGGAGTAACCCGGGGGCTTGCGCTGGCTAAGGCATATTTTCCAAAACTTGAGCCGGCCAAGCTCGTAGGCGGGTTTCCAGAGTTCAACCATGACGGCTCCAGGTTCTCAGTAAAGAACTTCAAGGCTATTCAGAAGGAGGTTCGTCACTCGGCCAGCATAATTGCCGATGGTTTGGATCTCAGTTCGATTATCCCATCATATGATGCTGATGACAAGGCAGTTAAGTCGGATCTTCCCAAGCCATATGATATGCTGGCCCGATGGAAGGCGGAGGCTGCTCAGGCGAGAGAAGAAGCCGCGAAGAAGAAGGCCGAGGCCGATTCTGCGCCTGCTACCTCCACGCCGGTCGTTCCTCCTCCCGCACGGGCCGACACTACTGCTGACCCGGGTGCTGCTGCCACCAAGAATGCTAAAGAACAAGGCAAGGAGCAAGACCCGGCTGCCAAGGGCAAGGGCAAGATGGACGACTCGGCCCAAGATGCCGAGTGAACTCTTTATCGGCAACCGTCTCAAGCACTTTATCCGGCCAATGGGCCTTTTTAAAACAATTATTCTTTTGATAGCGCGCCTGTGCGCTTTATGATACTACTATCCTGGTTTGTAATACGTTTTAAGACCTTAATATACTTCGTGGCCCTTATGGCCTTTTGCTTGAATTTTGATATTTCTTGAGTTTGAGCTTTTTCATCCCTGGTTTTCCGACTTACTGCTATGGTTCTTTTGTGAGACTCGGTTTCCGGGTCTCGTGGGTTTTGACTAGTGGACTTTTTCCTAAGTCCCCAAAACTCGGATTTTTGGGTTTTTGAGCTGAATAGCTAGATAATTTGTTTCTGTTTCCAAATTCCCAAGTTCCCAAGGCCCAAAATTCCGAGTCTAGGGTGTTGGGTCTTTCAAAAGGAACAAATTGTTACTGCTAAGCCCAAAACCTAGAGCCGTTTCACATAGGATTTGAAGTTATGCTTAATATACCTTGAGTTTCCGGCTATTAACCTTGTACTCTGCATAACTTGTGGTTTAGATGACCCTTTTGACCTTCTTCTACTATAAGCCGGCTTTCGCGTGGATAATCAATGTTGCTACAGCTGTACGAAGACAGGGTCAGGCAAGTCCCATTGGGCATCATGACTGATTGTAATCATACGCTAGCAAAGCATGCCACTTAGTGCGAGTCACATCAAGCTTAAGCAAGAAAAGTCAAGAAAGTTTGGCTCCTTTGTCCGGTTATAAGCTTGCAGCCGTACTTATTACAAGTAATCGGCCCTTATAACTCATTGGCATCGTGGCCGGGTCTTTGAGTTTGCAACTGTGATATTCAAGCAATCAGCCCCCAAGACCTATATATATGCAATTTACTAGAAAAAACTAATATACTAAAAGCAATGAATAATACTTACCTGGAAGAAAAATAAGAACACAACAGAAATATAAAAGACTTGATAAGAACACACAAAAAGGGAACAATAAATTGTTTAACCATCTCTTTATTGATATGAGAAAAGTTAGGTCAGCAAGCCGCCTCATTAAAAACCCTCCAGTCCCCTTAGGTACCCTGGATAGGAAAAGAGTGCGTCTGAAACCTGCTGCCTGTTACATCGTGTAATTCCACTTGTGAATCTAGCCTAAACTAGGTATAGTAGGGACGCAGCTGAGCTACGTTCCATGGTCTTTCTCTTTCTTGCATAGATGAAGTGGTATGAGCGGTGTCGTTAACAGTAGCCGACTCTTCCCTTGCATCTACCAAGTAATATGATCCGTTGTGCAGATTCCGGCTTATGATGAACGGTCCCTCCCATGGCGGGGATAACTTGTGTTTTCCTTCCTTTGACTGTACCAGGCGCAGCACCAGGTCTCCTTCCTGGAAGACCCGGGTTTTGACTCTTCGGCTGTGATATCTCCTCAGGTCATGTTGGTATATGGCTGATCTCTCCAAAGCTTGTTCCCTGTGTTCTTCTAACATATCCACGGCGTCCTGCCGGGTCTTCTCGTTCTCCACCTCAACGTAAGCCGATACTCGAGGCGAGTCATGGATGATATCACTCGGCAGCACCGCTTCTGCACCATAAACCATGAAAAACGGTGTCATCTGAGTAGATCTGTTAGGTGTAGTGTTGATACCCCAAACCACTGAAGGTAACTCCTCAACCCATGCTCCAGCAGCTCTGATACATGGGACTCGCAATCGTGGCTTTAATCCACGAAGTAACTCCTGATTTGCCCTCTCCACTTGTCCATTGGCTTGTGGATGAGCTACGGAAGCTATGTCAAGCCGGATTCCGTTGTTACCACATAATTTCTCCATCTCGCCAAGGGACATGTTGGTTCCATTGTCGGTAATTATACTGTGAGAATACCTGAACCGGTAGATAATCCTTTTCAGGAACTTAACTGCCGTAATCGCTTCACAATTGGTGACTGGCATAACTTCAACCCACTTGGTAAATTTATTGATAGCCACCAGGAGATGTGTCTTTTTGCAAGGTGACATGTGAAAGGGGCCAACCATGTCCATGCCCCAAACGGCAAACGGCCAGGTCAAAGGAATTGTTTGCAACTCCATAGCCGGCACATGGATTTGGCGGGCATACCTTTCACATCCATCGCACCTTGCCACCAAGCATTCCGCATCTGCTAAGGCTGTGAGCCAGAAGAAACCGTGCCTATATGCTTTGGCCACAAGGGACCTTGTGGATGCGTGATGCCCACAGTCGCCTTCGTGGATCTCTTTCAGGATTTGCCGGCCTTCTTCTGGTGCCACGCAGCGCAAAAATACTCCTGCAGCACTCCTTTTATATAACTCCCCATTGATAATGGAATACCCGCTCGCCTCAGAATTTGCCTTGCTAATACCTCTTGTTGTGGTAACTCGCCCCGTGATAGGTAAGCCAGAAACGGCTCTGTCCACTCGGGAACAGTGCGTATTGTGGCCACGAGCTCCAAATCCGGGTCTTTGTTAGCCACTTCCTCCTCAGATTCGGTTTTAACTGATGGCCGCCATAGCTCGTCCAGGAACACATTGGGTGGAACCGGCTCTCTGCGCGAGCCGAGTCTGGCGAGTGCATCTGCTGCCTCGTTTTTTCTTCTATCTACATGCTCCACCTCATACCCGGAAAAACACCCGGCAACCCTGTCCACCTCTCCGCGGTATGCTGCCATAGTTGCATCTTTTCTATCCCAAGTTCCCGAGACCTGCTGTACCACAAGGTCCGAGTCTCCATAGCATCGTATCCTCTTAATGTTCATCTCCTTGGCTATCTTCAATCCATGCAATAATGCCTCATACTCGGCCACATTGTTGGAACAATCAAAGTGAATCTGCAAACACGTAGCTCAACTTGTCTCCTTTGGGTGATGTGAGCACCACTCCGGCTCCTGATCCCTCGTATTGCTTGGAACCATCAAAGTGCATTATCCAAGACTCGGAATTTGGAGTCATTGTGGGCATGCCTGTGTGAGTCCAATCATTAATGAAATCAACTAGAGCTTGAGATTTGATTGCTGACCTGGGCTCGTAGTTGATGTGATAATCTCCCATCTCGATCGCCCACTTGGCTATTCTACCTGTTGCATCCGAGTTTCTGATGATATCCGACATTGGTATAGAGCTAACAACTGTTATGGGGTGTTCCTGAAAATATGGCTTCAATTTCCGGCTGGCCATGAAGACCCCGAAAACCAGCTTCTGCCGATGTGGGTAGCGCTGCTTTGCTTCTGATAACACCTCGCTGACATAATAAACCGGCCTCTGAACCGGGTGATCTTTTCCATCCTCCTTGCGCTCAATGACAACCACTGCGCTAACTGCCCGGGGCCCCGCTGCAACGTATAGTAACATGGGCTCTTTAGGGCCCGGGGCTGCTAGGACTGGTGCCTCAGATAGCTGCTTCTTTAGTGCCTCGAACGCCTCATCCGCCTCTTGGTCCCAAACGAATTTATCAGATTTCCTCAAGAGCCGGTACAAGAGTATTGCCTTCTCTCCGAGTCTTGATCTAAATCGGCTCAGCGCTGCTACGCACCCTGTGAGCTTCTGAACATGCTTCAGGTTTTCCGGCTTTTTTAAACTCTGGATAGCTTTAATTTTATCCGGGTTGGCCTCAATCCCTCTCTCTGAAACGATGAAGCCGAGTAATTTCCCTGCTGGTACTCCAAACACACACTTTGTCGGGTTAAGTTTCATCTGGTATCTTCTGAGGTTCTTGAACGTTTCTTTTAGATCGTCAATAAATGTTTCCGCCTTTCTGGTCTTGATCACCACATCATCCACATAAGCATGGACGTTGCGTCCGATTTGGTCCTCAAAGCACTTCTGAATACACCGTTGATAGGTTGCACCAGCGTTCTTCAATCCAAAAGTCATGGTCTTGTAACAAAAGGCCCCCAAAGGGGTTATGAACGACGTTTTCTCCCAGTCTTCCTTTTTGAGCTTGATCTGATGATACCCGGAATACGCATCCAGGAAACACAATAGGTCACTTCCAGCCACTACATCTATGATCTGATCTATCCTTGGAAGTGCAAACGGATCCTTTGGGCAATGCTTGTTGAGACTCGTATAATCAATGCACATTCTCCACTCATTAGTCTTTTTCATCACGAGAACCGGATTTGCCAACCACTCCGGATGAAATACTTCCATGATAAAGCCGGCTGTCAACAGCCGAGCGATTTCTTCTCCTATAGCTCTTCTTCTTTCCTCATTCATCTTTCTCAGGCCCTGCTTCACGGGCCTGGATTTTGGGTCAACATGCAAGCTGTGCTCTGCCAATTCTGTGGGGATACCCGGCATATCGCTAGGCGTCCAAGCGAACACATCCTGATTTGAACGAATAAACTCCACAAATGCTTTTTCCTGCTCATCGTCCAAGTTAGATCCTATAGCAAATTGCTTAGAGGGATCACCCTCGACAAAGGCCACCATCTTGGTATCTTGTGCTGCTTTGAATTTTGCTCTCTCATCCTCAGTGTTTGGCCTCTTCAGCGTTGTCCTATCATCCGGGTCTACTTGAGACCGATAATACTTGAGCTCCTCCTTTCTACAGGCTTGTTCTGCCATTGCCGCATCTCCTTCGTCACACTCGGCCGCTATATCCCGGCTCCCATGTATGGTGATGGTCTGCTTAGGACCCGGGATTTTTAGTTGTAGGTACACGTAACACGGCCTGGCCATAAACTTGGCGTAAGCCGGCCTCCCAAATAGCGCGTGATAAGGACTGCGCAACTTCACCACTTCGAACGTGAGCCACTCCACCCGGAAATTATCCTTTGATTCTCCAAAAGCAACCTCCAGAGTGATCTTTCCCTCAGGGAACGCCGAGTGACCCGGCACAATCCCGTGAAAAACTGTTGAGCTCTTTTGTACCTGAGACTCCTTGAGACCCATGCGTAGAAAAGTTTCCCAATATAAGATGTTGATGCTGCTTCCACCGTCCATTAAGACCTTTTTCAGCTCATAACCATTAACCTGTGGAGCAACCACCAATGCTAGGACTCCCGGATGTTCTATTCTTTCCGAGTGATCTCTTCTGCTCCATGTTACATCTTGTTCCGACCACCTCAGGTATCTCGGGACAGCCGAGGAAACCGAGTTTACGGCCTTCTTTAGTATCTTTCTATCCTTGTTAGAAGTTCCGGTGGTGTGAACGTGGTACTGGCCCAATTGCTTGGGGTTGGCTTGGAAGCCTCCAGCTCCTCCCTGGTTGTTACCCGGATTTCCAACTCCCGGGTTGCCTGCTGGGGGTGGGCCGTTGCCCGGGTTTCCACCCGGACCCGGTCCTCCTCCCCGGCCTGCGCCTCGCATAGCCTTGTTTACTTCCTCATTCTTCCATCTCTGCAGATCCGCACACTGCTCCAATGAGTGGTTAGCCGGCCTTCCGTTCCTGCTGTGTTTCGGGCATGCCATTCTGAAAATATCCCAGTTGTTACCCGGCCTTGGTGGCCCTTGATAATTTCCTCCGTTATGATTTCCTGCGTTGAAATTTCCTTCTGCTCTGGGCCTCGAAGACCCGGCTTCTGTGCTGGCGACAAACTCGGAATTCCCCTCGAACGGGCGCTTGTTCTGGTTGTTCCCATTGTTACCTCCATGGTTACCCGACGTAGATCCGTTGCTGGCTCTTCCATTATTGCTCGTGTTTGCTTTTGTTTTCTTGTCATCAACGTCCTCTTCCGTGGTATCCGTTGCAGCGTGCTTGTTGCATGCATCCATTAGCTCCCCCATTGTGACCTCTGAAGCATTCCGACTAGATTTCATGCGAGTTAACTTCTGCACTAAAGGCGTGTACTTGCATGTCTTGGCCATAGCTTGTAACGCGTCCTTTGGCTGGATATCTGTAGATGAGTGAAGTATCTCCATACCCCGGCGCACCCAACTGCGCGCCGATTCTCCCTTCTTCTGGACGCACCGTTCTAGGTCATCAATAGTGAATAGCTTCCTGCACGTTCCATGAAAGTGCTTGATAAACGCAGTTTTCAATTCACCCCACGACTTGATAGATCCTTCCGGTAAATTGTTGAACCACAACTTTGCAGCTCCTTCTGACATCATTAAATACATGAACTTGGCTTGAAGATTTTAAGATGCGTTGCGAATCGACATAGCCATCTCATAACTGCTCAACCATGTTTCTGGATCCATAGTCGGCTCATAATTCACTACTTTACCCGGTTCCTTGAATTTATCCGGGTAAGGCTCAGCCCTGATGTTATCCGTCAGACACTTGGGTCCAGCGAGATTAGTCGGTACTGGCCTCACCCGTGAAACATGCGATCCTGCGGGGGGTACGGCTGGACGTGGCGCTACTGCTGGTCCGTGCACCGCAGACCCGGCCGCGGCTCTCCTGGCTCTGGAACTATCCACAATAGCTTGTGCTGCTGATACTGCTGGTGCTGCTTGAACGCGGGGAGGAGGCGGCATTTGCTGCTGCTCTGCCCTCCGTCGCGCTGAACTTGTTTGCATATTGCCGGCATTGCCATGTTGCTGGCTGATATAAGGTGTTCCATGCATTCCACTCCTATTATCCGGGTAATTAACCTGCTGAGCCACTGCCGTATGCAGCAAATCGATCGCCCGCCGGGTCTGCTCCGCGTGGGGTGACTCTCTTACGGGGATCTGATTCAATGCTAATGTTGCGGCATACACGTTATCCATGGGGTTATTGAAGTGACCTGGTGGCGTACGAAATCGTGATGGTGGTGGTGGTGGTGCTGTGTTGCCGACAGTGACCCCAGTCTGTAATGTGGGTAACCCGGCCTGCACGTTTGCCGGCTGTCCTGCTACAGTTGCCGGCTGATGCACAGTTTCCTGATTCACAGCCGGAATCGGCTGAGCCCGGGGTGTGATGAATAGTGCGTTAGGGTTTATGACTCCACCCATCGCCGGTAATCTTGTCTGGTATCTTTGATGCACCCTGCTTGTCTCAGCCCGGAGCCGGTTTTCCAGCGCGCCCAGTTCGCGTTGGCGCGTGGCTACCCCTTGCTTTTCTGCTTCCACATCCCTTCTTTGTTGCTCCAGCGCGCGGCGTGCTACCTCCAAGTCCCTGGCACGTGCCGCGGCGTTTTCCGGGGTTATCACAGTAGCTAACACTGTTGGGTCCAAGACAATATTGTTACTCAACAGGGCCGGGTGTTGCGGATTCGAAGGACCCACCCCTGGCGTCCTGTTAGCCAGGAACCCAAACATATTTGCCTGCAGCTCGCTATCCGCCGCTCGGCTGGTGACTGAAGCCGACTCTCCGTCCACCCGGGTCAGAACTGGATTTCCGTCAGCCGGATTTTGCTGCTGGGCCAATGCTTGCGGCGCTCCGACCGCGGCCGTAGTCACGTTCCCCTGATTGAGGTTGGTTGCAGGGGTCGTGTAGACCGTGACCTGGCGCGCAATGCTTGGCGAAGATTCATACTTCTCCTCATCACAGCTATCTTCCTCGTACCGGTCCTCCAGCAGGTGCAAGATAGACTCGGTATCATCTTCTCTCATGACCCGGCCACGCGGGGTCCATGCCGGCTCCTCCGGCTGTTCCCTCTTCGTGGTGAGCTCTTCTATCGGATCCACCGTCCCGACCGATTCTTCTCCGTCCGACTGAACGTGGGTGGCCTCTCCTGACACAGAATCAAATCCAAAATCGTCAGGGATTGAACCGGACGCACGTACCATGCCGATGAAGACGTTGACCCGGCCGACTGTCACGACAGATCCGGATTCGAGTAGATCCGACTCTGGCCCCCAGCCAAAATCGTCCACCATCTTCTCTCCGTCGGGGTTGGTGTAGATCTCGCCGATGACGAGGTTCTTCATGTTCTCCCGAGCTTCTCCCGTGATGTAAACACCCTTGGACGTAGGCCCCACGGTGGGCGCCAACTGTCGTGGGATAATCACGGCAGACGTTACCGGGGGTAACTTGTCTTGGGGCAATTCGACTCTAGTGTTTGGGAGAGGGTTTAGCTCGAGGGAAACCATGATGATATGCGATCTGGTAGCCGGCAATCGAGTCGCCGAGTCTCCGATCTGAATATATTACCTCAACTCTCGTGTTACCAAGGATACTCGAATATCTCGCGATTGTATGATTTCTTCTTTATCTAACCCTAGGGGCCGGCTATATAATATCCGGACCCCCTGGCTTACCGTCCAAGGCATACTCGGAATCCTACCCGGACACTGCTTACAAACCCTAAGTTTCCCTATCGGAACCCACAAACCGGGTTACGAGGCCTACACTCTTGGGCCTTCTAGAGACTCATTTTTCCTTAAGCCGGATCTTGCGCAGCGCCCTTTGGGCCGGGTTACACCTTGGCGTTAGCCTACCGGGTTATCATCCCTCCATCAACAAGAATGGCAAACATAACGTCGACCTCGTCCTCGAAATCGTCATCGGACGACGTGGAATACACGAGGATGTTGTTGAAATAAAAACCATCATCGGTGTCCACCTTTTTCGACCGGCAAGGTGATGAAATTTGGTACCTCTTTGTAGGGAGGCAAACGTACGAACACCTTGTGTGCGTGCCATCAGGTATGACAGGTGGCATGACCGAAGAAACGGCGACAAAACACCTCCGGGGCCGGTGGCGTCGGGCCGCGGCCTAAGCTAGGTTGTCGGGTGTGGCCGGTGGTGGGCGAGTCTGGCCAAATCGATGTGGAGACGAAAAGAAGGTGGGAGGAGGTGGGTATGATCTCACACTGGTTGGCGGGCCAGCAGGGAAGTTTGAGAACACAAACGTGTTCGAAGCCTCCTAAAATCGGTATTAATATTGAGCGGTCTTTCAGCAGACACGTACGAAAAAATGGATATCGGTCTATCAATTCTCACCGTTGGGCTATGTTTTTCGGCCTGGGTGATTAAAACAGTCTAGGGATTTGAGCAAGGCGCGTAGGAGATGCCTATGGAAGGCGCAGGTCCGAGACTAATAGTGGATGTTTGCTTCGACCGGCACATGTCTTGCTAGGCAGTCTTTACCAACAGTGGATGTTTGCTTCGACCGGCACATGTCCGAGACTAGCTTCTGCTTGATTTATGGTACGGAGGACTCTTGGCGCCACTCGTTGTTAAACTGCACAACTGCTCGCTGTGTTTGGGCGCTCCCAGAAGAGTAGTGGAACATATAGTGATGAATGAGGAATCGTCGCGAAGTAATGGATTTTCACCATGATGGAGACTTTAACTCAAGACAATTTCGCTAAAGTGGCGGTCACCTTGTGGGCCATTTGGTATGCGAGACGGAAGATCATCTTCGAAGGTGAGGTCCAAAGCTCTTTGTCTACACATATCTTCATTCAAAGGTTTTTACAAGACCTATCAATATCTACCCCGTCGGAGATTTCTCCTCGGAGAAGAGTGCAACAGCCTCGCCCGATATGGTTACCACCCCACGGGGGAACAACCAAAATCAATGTCGAAGCCGCGGTCTCGAAGACGGGAACATGGGGTGCAGTGGGCACAATATGCAGGAGCGAGAGGGGCGATTTCTTGGGGGCTTCGACCTTGACGATCGTCGTGATCTCTGATCCTTCTACCCTGGAGGCTTTAGCTTGCAGGGAGGCTCTAGCGTTGGCTTGAGATTTACAGCTTGATAAGATCACAATGGCCACGGACTGCCTGGGAGTCATCGATAATCTCAGTAAGTCGTACTCTGGAATTTATAGCATGGTGATAGAGGAGATTAAATTGGAGAATAAGAAGTTCATTGAAGCTTTCTTTGTAGACGAGTATAGATCATCCAACTAGAAAGCTCACAATCTATCTCGTTTTAGTGTTAATTAACAGTGGGTCGTCAGTTTTGGCTAGTTCAGCTTCCTGCCGATCTTTGCATGAAGAACAATGTTTTAGGTCAATAAAGAGCCACGATTCCCTCAAAAAAAAAAAAAGGGAGAT
>CM054060.1:77036511-77135684 GCA_028641055.1 Alopecurus myosuroides | reverse complement strand
ACTTATCGCATTTTTTATGTTGGAGGTTTCTACCGGATGTTCTTTATAGATAGGTCAAACCTTTTATAATTTGGTTTTATCTTACCATTTTGTACTATGATTTTTCTCGGCATATTATTTTATTGGCCGTCGTCGCGATTTCAACGAGCCCAAGAACACCGAAAACGGCGTCCGTATGCAAAAGTTACGGCCGTTTTCGTACCGGAGTTTCTGCCAGTTTTCCTAGCAGCGGTAATAACAGTGCCGGTACCGCCAAATACCCCTTCGGTATGCAAGTGGCGGTAATACCGGTGGTTCCACCGGTAGTACTGCTGCCTGGGGCAGTTTTTTAGCCCATTGGTGCTCCTAACTCACCCAGGGGGCGGTAGTACCGGTGATTTGAGCGGTAGTACCGCCCCTGCGCGTTTTGCCCCTAACGGTTGGCCATTTGGATGACCTATGTAAGGGGTGTTCTTCCCCAAAGGCTCCCCAATCTTTTGGAAAGTTTTGACCTCCATGGTTGACCTTTCCAAGCTTGCTTTCTCTCAATCCCTACAATGATTCTTGCTTCCACTTTAGGAAAAGAGAGAGGATATCTAGATCTACAACTCCACCAATCAATTCCTCCTCTGTGCGAGGGGAACCTATTGGACCTAGATCTAAGGATTCATCTGTTGTTTTCCTTGTTCTTCCTCCTTCCTCCCTCCATAGAATTATTTTCTTTGGTGAGATTTGAGAGAGAAGTTCTTGACCACTTTGTGTGTTCTTGCCATTGCATTAGGTGTATCGGTTTGAGTTCCCCACGGGATTCGTGAAAGAGAAGTTCGTGAGCTTGTTACTCTTTGGTGCTTGGTCATTGGAGAGATTGTTCCTCTTGGGTGTATTGAGCACCCTAGATGGTCAGTGCTTGGGGCTTCCACCTTGTTGCAAGAAGCTTCGTTGAGAGCCTCCAATTGACTTTTGGAGATAGCTTCAACCTCGTCTAAGGTTTGGTCACCGCCTTCAAGACGACCTCATAGTGGAAACAAGAATCTACCTCACCGGAGGAGCTCAAGGAGAATAGGGTGAGAAAAACCGTGCATTGGAGTGCCTTGGCGGATCCACATCCCTTAAACGAAGACGTACTTCCCTTGGGAAGGAACTTCGGTAATCACATCGATGTCTCCTTGTGCTTCAGTTATTTATATACTCTAGCTCGGTACTTATGCGTTTTTATCTTTGTGATAGCCATCGTGCTTGAAGTCATCTATCTTGCTATCACATATTTGTATATGTTACTTAGCATAACTTGTTGGTGCACATAGGTAACCTAGCTTATATATGTTTTGTGCTTCATAAATTAAACGCTAGTGTTATCCACATTTATTCAAGCCTAAACTGTAATTATTTTAAAGCGCCTATTCACCCTCCCTCTAGGCGGCATCCTTGTACTTTAAATTGGTATGAGAGCAAGGGATCTCAATGTTAGGCTTCACTGCCTTGATATTAATGTTTTCTCTTAGAGAATTAGTGCATGACCCCACATTTCATTTCGATGGCACAAACTATGATGTTTGGAAATTTCGCGTGCTCATTTATTTCCGGGTCATGTACCCACATATGGAGCAAATTGCAGAGATGGGTTTTTCTCCTCCAAAAGATCTTCAAAATCCAACTATATAGGAAGAGAAAAACTTATCTCCTGATGCTCTTGTTATTAATGCGTTTTTCCTTCTTGTGATCCTTGTATCTATTGAACCCCTTTTTACTATCCGGAGTGCTCATGAGTTATGGAAATAGCTTCAAGATAAATATGGTGTGTCCAATATTGAAGAGGGTGATTGTTCTCCCCCTGCTTCCGTTTCGTGATGGGTTTTCAACTTATTCTACTTCACCAACATGTGGTAAGCCACAAATTAACGAGATTGTGAGTAGTGATAGGCTTTGCAATAATTATAGTGAGATTATTATTGATGATCTTTCATGTATATCTTATTTCCATGCCTCATCTTTGGACTTAAACACAACTAGCACAGAAAATATTTTACATGCTTGTGTTGATAGTCTTTGCATATCATGTCGACATTGCTTCACTAAATCTCATGATGATATGCTTGATTTATCTTCTTCCCATGATAAAAATGATTGTGTTTCCTCTAGTATTTGTATGGCTAACAATGTAAAGGAAACCCAACTATCTATGGAACAAGATGTGGACTTGAGTCGTGCCTCAAGTAATGATCCATCATCATCTACCACATTTTTCCTCATGGCCAAGGATTTAAAGGTATATTCTACTTTGAACCCCATTATATCTCATGATGATAGATATGAGTGGATAGCTAGCCTTGATGGTGAGACCAAGAAAAATGTGAATGCTCTCCTAGAAAAACTTGATGATGCTAACTCTCTTATAGATGAAAAGGAGGATATCATCGTGACTTTGGAAAGTCATAATGGTGGTAATTCTATCAAGGACAAAGATCTTGAAAAGGATTTTGAGAAAGAGTGTTCCCTTAGATCTTCTCTTGAAGAGAAACTATATAGTCTAGAAGAAACCTACGCTATTAGCGTTTCTAAGCTTTGAAGGGACAGTGAATTATCTATTGCTCTTGCTAATGACCTCAAAGCTAAAAATGATTATGCTTGTGATACTAACTCCACTTCTTGTGAAGCATCCATATTAAATGAGAATGTTGAGCTACGGGCTCAACTTGAGTTGCTAACTAGTAATTATGGTAAATTGGAAGAAACTCATGAAAAGCTATCAAGCTCTCATGAGGATCTCCTAGTCTCCCATGAGAGGCTAAATTTAGCTCATGAGGTTATTTCTTATAAGAAAATATCTTGTGAGACTCATGTGGACAAAGGCACAACATCTACTGTCGAATCCCTGACTCAACAAATCCCTTCGGTGAACCTATCGGGTTTCGATTAGGAGAACCCATGAGCGCTGGTGGAATCGTCGGCTAGACAGGGGGCGAGATTTACCCAGGTTCGGGGCCCTCGTAGAGGTAAAACCCTTACTCCTGCCTCTTGTCGATCTGTATTGATGATTAGATCGGTTACAAAGGTTGTGCTCGAATCGAGAGTAGGTCTCGAGTTCAAGGCTTTTGGTCGTGCGGTGTTGCTTGGTCCTCTCTCGGGGGCTCTCCTGGCCTTATATAGGCGGCCAGGTCTCGAGTTCTACCCGGAGAGGACTCCAACCCTAGCTAGGTCGGTTACATGTTTTCTAACTTAACCCGCAAGTTTAGTGCGGGTGGGCTTCACGTGGGCCTTCTGGAGTACTCCAAGGGCTCCTCTTCTTGGGCCTTCACCCTGAGCCTGAGAGGGGGTGTCCTTATCCGCAGGATCCAGAATCCATATCTTCGTCAGTAGCCCCCGAGCGTTTGCTCGAGTGGGAATTTTCCAGTCGAGTAGACAGTCAAACCTTTTTTGGCCTTGCTTTTCCTTTTGAATAAACAACTTGGCTGCTTACTGTTTTGAAGGGTGTGTTCCCTGTGCAATGAGTCCTTGTGCTCGAGTGTCGAGCGACTTAGGTGCCTGTTATTGCGGCTTTATTTGCAGAAGGATGCGGCACAGTAGCTTGGCTCTCCCGAGAGATCAGGGCCAGTTAATTGCGACTAGGGCAAAAACATTCCTGGCCTACACGGATTCGAGACCTCCGACTCGAATCCGATAAGGTGATTGTTGCGACTGGGCCGTTGTTGGACTTATCGAGTCGAACTTAACCTATGAGGGTACCCGGCGCGTCCGCTAGGATTTTTCTTTGTGTTGTTGATACGGATCTATACCGGAGGATGCAGCTTTCGAGTGCGATTCCAGGCCCTTAAGAAAGATCTTTTTGGGTCTTACCTTCATATTCGAAGAATATGGCATCCGGATGTGCCTAGTCGGCTAAACAATCCAGGCTTTTATGATGTAGAAATATCACGCGTTAATGGAGGTAGGTTCTTTCTACCCGAATGATTGTTTTAAGACTCAGTCGAAAGAGTTTTCGTACTGTAGATAGTCGTGCCCATATGAAAGAGTTTTCATGTTTGGACTGTTTCGCCTATACGAAAGAGTTTTCGTGTATAGGTTGATTCTCTTGTTTAAAAGAGGTCTTGCTCCATGATTTATTCGTAAAGGAATTGCCTTTAGTCGAAGGAATTTCATACGAAGCTATTTTCGTGTTTGAATTGTCCATTCGAAAGTTCTTGAATTTGATGATGCGTGCCATGACGTCATGGCGCACTCTTCTCCTCCCGATGGGACGTGACGGAGTGGTAGCAGATGGGCTGGCCCACCTAGTCAGCTTTTTGACCGGGAAACGAGACGCCGCCTCCGTTTTTTACGCGAACTGCGCAGTAAATGTGCACGATCTTCTGTTAAGATCGTGGCACGGAACAACGTTCACCGCCCCTTCGTTTCATCTTCACACGTGGTGGCTGCGATACGTGCCATGTAGCACATCGAGTGGCTGAGATTGACCCGCTTCATGTATAAATACGGGACTTAGCGCTGCGGTAAAATTTTCCCAGCCTTTGCCTTCAACCATCTTCTTCCTCGTGCTCATCTTCTTCCTTGCGCTCGAGCTCACACTGCTAGCCATGGCCGGAGGCAAAAGACGTGGTGCTGCCGCTTCTGCATCCGGAGACGTTTCCGCGCAACCGGCACCTCGGGCCGGCGACTGGCGCTCCCCCAATACCACCGCGAAGAGCATCAAGGAGATGCAGCGGGAGGGGCTGCTGCCGGCTGAATCTGAGAAGCGGGTGCGCCTCGGGAAGAAAGAAGAGGTACCAAACCCGCAATCGAACGAGCGCGTGGTCTTTGCGGACCACGTGTCTCGGGGTCTTTCTTTCCCTCTCCATCCTTTTCTCCTCGGGTTGCTGTATGTCTATGGCATACAGCTTCACGATCTTCCTCCGAATGCGGTGCAACACATTTCGTGCTTCATCGTGTTCTGCGAATGCTTTCTTGGCATTCGCCCTCATTGGGCGCTGTGGAAGTCCCTCTTCAAAGTTCGCATTTTCCGCGAGAAATCGCGGGTGGACTCCGAGCCTGGCGAGCCGCTGCGCACAGGCGGCTTCGGGATCCAGGCGCGACTGGAGAGCAGCTACTTCAACATGCACTTCGTTGACTCCGCCCAAGGCTGGCGGAAAAAGTGGTTCTACGTCATCGACAACAGCTCGGGTGGGCTAGTGGAGTTCCACCCGTTCGCTGTTTTGAAGAGCCGGAAGTCCTGGGCGCACAAGCTGTCAGCCGAAGAAACCCAGGTCGTCACGCCCCTACTCGCAAGAGTGTCCGCTCTCCGGGATCAAACCGCCGGAGTGGTACTCAACGGGCTGCACCTGGCGAGTATGTTTCTGAAGCGCAGGATCCAGCCGCTGCAGCAAAGGCCTTCCACCATGTGGGAATACCAAGGCGCTGAAGATCCTAGCCGAGTGAGCCGCGAGGAACTTTCGAACGCTGAGTTCGAGAAGAAAATCGCGGCTGTCGCCAGCTTGAAGGTGGGGGAGAAGTTCCCCGACTGCTCAGTCGAAGCCTTCGACGTTTCGAAACCTCCACCAGCCGAGGTTAGTTTTATCCTTCCCGTTCGTCATTATTCTCTTCTTTGCTTTGAGTCTTTGGTCGACTGAAATTTTTCTTGCCTCCCTCTTCCGTCTTTGTAGAGCTTAGCGGTGGCGAACTGTTACCCGCCAGTTGTGGGAGAGGACGCCTCGGAGTTATTGGCGAGTCACCTGGACGGCTTAGCCGATACCAGTGTAGCCGATGCTTCCTCGAGCTCCGAGGATGATTCTTCGGATGACGCGGAGGGCTCGAATGGCGGCCTACGTCGTTGCAAGCGTCGTCGGGTAGAGGATGATAACGAGGCTACCTCCAAGGATAATTCCTTAGAGGAATCGCCCGGGAAGGCCCCTATCTCCGCGACTCCACTTCGCTCCCTCGCACCTTCGCCTTCATTCCCAGTAATCGCAACCGCTTGGAACGCGGATTTGCTGGATGAATATGAAGATGACGAGTAAGTTATTTATCTCGTTCTTAGTCGAACGTTCTTTCTTCTGCGCTTTATGTTTGATTCCTTGTTCTTTTTTGCCGCAGTGTGCAGGCCATCAGCCCTCGCAGGTACGCTTCTTGTGTTCCTCCCAAAAAGAGGAACAAAGCAGGAACTGTGGGTGGAGCTCCCAATGCTGGCACCGTCCAGAATTCTCCCAGCGCAGCCCCCAATGCGGCGACTGCGGAACGTGAAGCTCCTAGCTTTGCCGCCAGGACTTCAGCTTCGAAAGAAGCGACGGACAGCTCCGCATATCCTCTCTCCAGCGCCACGGGCCAGGTAAACTTTGTAGTTTGTCTTCGAATTTGTATCGGGTGCACGACAGTGCTCCCGATGGGAGTAGCCCCCGAGGCTGTAGTCGATTGCTTGCGATCGGCTACAGGCTCAAAATCTTGCTTTATTTTCTTCGTCTTGATTTCTATCGGGTGCACGACAGTGCTCCCGATGGGAGTAGCCCCCGAGGCTGTAATCGATTGAATTCAATCGGGTACAGGCTCTAATTTATATCTTCTAATTCTTCTACTTCTGTACTTCTGCAGTCGCTTGTTGACTCGCTTGCGGCATCGGTCGCCGCGTTGTTCTTGCCGAATCGGAGTGCGAGAGGCTTCAGTCACACTGTAGTCGATTCCACACCGAGAACGAGCTCCTTAAGAGTAAATCTCATTGTCTTCTTTTGTTTCTGTTGTCGTCTCCATTCTTGATGTCTAACAAATGTTTATTGCGCAGCTCAACTCGAACATTCGGAGTCCGAGAGAGTCAAGCTCTTTGAGCGGGCAACCACTCAGGAAGCTAATTTGGCAGTTGTTCGACAAGAACTGGAGGCCTCCCGCATGCGGTCGGAGGATCTTGACAGGCAACTCGCGGATGCGAGAAAAGCTTTGAAGGATCAACAGGAAGCTGGCAATAAGGCCGATTCTGACCTTGTCACATTCCTCCGTCCCCTTGCTGAGCGTTTCGCGGGTAAGTGGCTTAGGCTCTCGCAATTGTATCTTTTGTCTTGGTGAACTTGCGAAATTTTGACATTCTTTTCCTTTGCAGGTCTTCTGGATGTTCCTTTGGAGATCCCTGGGATCCAGCGAGTAGATGTGTTAACCGATACACTTGCTCAACTCAAGAGGCACGCCGAAGGAGTGTGCTCCTTGATTGGAGATGCCACCCAAGTGTTGTCGCAGTTGCACAGTCGCTTCCTCGCCAACGCTGTTCCTCCATCCGCACTAGACGGCCTGCTGAAGATCTTCTCGGAGGGTAATCTCCTGGATGCTTACGCAGTCGCCCAGTCGGAGTCTGGTGCGAAGACTGCGATTCAGTTCGCGCTGGCGCACGGAGTCAATGGTTTGGAGGAGGCCTACTCAGCTCTTCCAGTCGACCCCTCGACGGGCAAAAAGGTACGGCTCTCTCGTTTTGGCGAGCAGGCCACCATTCTTGCTTGGAAGCTGTCTGAGCTATTTGCTCGACTGAAAGGAGGGGCGACTGCCACTAGTGGGAGCACCACTGTAGTTTCTTAGTTTTGTTCTTTTTTCCTTTCCTTCGTGAATGTAATGAACCTTGGGATGTATTCCCGTATTTTCATCGTCTTTAATCGAAATGTTCGTTCTGGAAATTGCCTCCCGTAGTTTGTGTATTTTCTCCCGATGGGAGTAGCCCCGGAGCACTCTTGTCAGATGTGTGACTAGAAATACTTCGAATAGGGCTTCTTACTTCTTTCCTTGTATTCTTCCAGGCTACCGGGGTAGTTGCAGAATCTTCGAGTGGACATGCTACTCCAGTAAATCCCCTTGTTGCCGCGGTTGGCACCTATGCTGGTCTTCGTGATAAGGTCCGGGAGGGTGAGCGTCAGCTTAAAGCTTTGCGCGGTATAGCCGATGTGGCGAAGTCCAAGCAAAAACTGGCGGCTGAACGTGAGCAGTTCCTGATGGATGAATTATCGCTGGTTGCGAGGGATTTGCTGTGTAAGTAATACAGCCCCCGTGTCTTCTTTTTGCTTTGTTTCCTTAGCTGATTAAGCATGCTTGCTCTTCAGTTGTCAGACCTGATGACAGGGAAGAAAAGCAGTGGGTTGAAAACCATATAGTTCAGGGGGCTGGTAGCTCAAATCCTCATGCAAGTAACTTCTGGTCTGATCGCAGTCGAGGATTTGTGATGGCCACCTTGAAGTTCCGTGTTCTGCAAGCGAGAATTCTCGTGAGTTCTTTTCACGAGGTCCTGATTGCGATGAACGCTGCTTTCTACCCACTCGAAAGGGGTCCTGAAGACTGGAGCTATCTTCTCAGATTGTATGGACGTGAAGGAGAGGTTCGCGCGTGTGTGCGCAATCAAATGACATGCGGCGCGGTTGTAGCTCTATCCTTTGTCCGAATATAGTATCCTGAAGTAGATTTTAACTCCGTAGCCAGGCTCCCAGATAATCCAATCGATGATATTTCCCCCTTCTATGATGTTGTTCGTCCTACAGCGGAGAAAATCATCCGATTGTCCTCTGAGGAGGTAGATAGAGTTTTGGCGACTGAGAATGCTCAGCGCTTTGATTGATTGTCGGATGCGCATATCCTGTATCCTTGTATAGTTTGTAAAACTGTTGTAAGGTGTATAACCTTGTATGTATGCTTTTTTCCTGTAATGCTTAGTTGTAGGCGTAGCCCCCGTGTGTTTATGGGGTGTTTTTCTGTAACTTTTGAGCGCGTAAAAATAGGAAGTTGCGAATGAATATGATGGAGAAACCCTGTTTTTATTGCGATGACTGAGAAGCCTTGTATTCGAGCTACAAGAGTGGCTAGCATAGCCTTATTTGTTGTGAGAACAAGTAAACCTAGGGATAAAATTTGCGGAGGTGCGCAATATTCCAAGGATTGGAATAGATTCCTCCAGTCGATGGATTTCTTCAATCTGTAGGCCCCGCCTGGGATTACTTCGTGTATGATGAAGGGTCCTTCCCAGGGTGGTTCGAGCTTATGTCCTTCCTTCTGCTTGAGTCGCAGCACTAGATCTCCAACCGCGAATGCTCTGTGGCGTATGCGGCGACTATGATAGTTTCGCAGGGATTGCTGATATACTGCGGATCTGGCGAGTGCGATGTCCCGCATTTCGTCGAGTGCATCCATATCTTCCGCGAGTGCCCTGTTAGAGGTTTCTTCGCTGTAGGCCACAACTCGTGGGGCGCTGAATCGAACGTCCTCGGGGAGGACTGCTTCTGCCCCGTATACCATGAAAAATGGCGTGTATTTTGTAGATCGGTTGGGAGTTGTGCGGAGGCTCCATAGGACGGAGGGTAATTCGTCCGCCCAATGTCCTGCGGCGGGGTGTAGACGATCGAGTAGGCGTTTCTTGATGCCAACCGAAACTAAGCCGTTGGATCTCTCGACTTGTCCGTTCGTTTGCGGGTGGGAAACGGAAGCAAACTTGAAGTTGATGCCCTTTTCCTCGCAGAACTGTTGCGTTTCCTTTGCTGTGAAATTTGTACCATTGTCTGTAATGATGTCGTGTGGCACACCAAATCTGCATACGATGGAGTCGAGGAACTTGACGGCGCATTGGGCACTAGCCGAAGTTACTGGCGTGGGCTCGATCCATTTGGTGAATTTGTCGACTGCGACCAGCAAGTGTGTATATCCTCCAGGGGTGGACTTGCGCAGTGGTCCGACCATGTCTAGCCCCCATTGTGCGAAGGGCCAGGCAATGGGTATCATGTGCAATTCCGTAGCAGGTGCATGTGGTCTTGGTGTGAATCGCTGACAGGCATCGCATCGTTCGACCAGGTTCTTTGCGTCGGTAGCTGCTGTCAGCCAGTAGAATCCTGCTCGGAAGGCCTTCCCCATTATTGTTTTCCAGCTAGCATGATGTCCGCAGTCTCCTTAGTGGATGTCATGGAGCAATTCTTTGCCATCTTCGGGTGCGATGCAGCGCTGAAGTATTCCCGAGATGCTTTGCTTGTATAATTCCCCATTGACTATCTGAAAGGATTTGCTGCGTCTGATTATTTGTCGAGCCTCGCGCGGGTCAGCCGGGAGCTGTCTGTTGGTCAGGTAGTAGAGATATTTCTGCGTCCAGACTGGCTCGACCAGAAAAACCTGTCGTGATATGTTATGAATGAGCTCGATGAGGGCGATTTGCGGGCTGACCTCTGTTTCTGGCACTGCTATCGCTTCTGCAGCTTTCTTGATTTTGACCGATCGCTTGATCATCCATTCGAAATATATTCCTGGTGGTATGGCTGTATTTGTGGAACCCATGTTCGCCAGTCGATCTGCTTCTTCGTTGCTGGATCTTGCGATGTGCTTTAGCTCGCATCCTTTAAAACTTCCTTCGAGTAGATTGTACATGTCGCGATACGCGATCATGTTTTTGGCGATTGCGTCACACTCTTTCATCGTTTGTTGCACAATGAGGTTGGAGTCGCCGTAGATCATTAAGCGAGTAGCTCCACAGGCGATTGCCATCTTCATTCCGTGCAGCAAGGCTTCGTATTCTGCGTCATTGTTTGATGCTGGGTCATCTGGTGGAAAGTCCAATCGTAGGACGTATTGCAGCTTGTCTCCCTGAGGGGATATAAGAACAATTCCAGCTCCTGCTCCTTCGTTTCTCTTGGACCCGTCAAAGTACATTATCCAATTGCTCGTGTACTCGGGTGGCCTTGGCGTTTGCAGTTCTGTCCATTCGCTTAGGAATTCAACAAGTACCTGGGATTTGATTGCGTTGCGTCCTGCGTAAGTGATGTCCCAAGCGCCCAACTCGATGTTCCATTTTGCTATTCTTCCGGATGCCATAGGGTTGTTCATGATCGTCCCGAGTGACGCATCATTAACCACTGTGATGGCGTGTTCCTGGAAATAATGTTTGAGCTTGCGGGCGGTGAGAACGACTCCATATGCGAGCTTCTGGTAGTGAGGGTAGCGTTGCTTGCATGGTGAGAGCACTTCGCTGATGTAATATATTGGACGTTGAACTCCATACGCTTTGCCTTCCTCAGGTCGTTCGACCACGATTGCTGTGCTAATGACCTGGTTTGTGGCGGCTAGGTACAAGAAAAGTGGCTCTCCTTCTCGCGGTGTTGCGAGGATGCGCCTACTTTGCAATGACCGCTTCAAATCTGCGAATGCTTGCTTAGCTTCAGGTGTCCACTCGAATTTGTCTGCCTTCTTCAACAACTTGTAGAAGGGTAATGCTTGCTCCCCCAATCGTGCGATGAATCTGCTTAGGGCGGCTAATCGCCCTGCGAGCTGTTGGACTCCGCGCAGGTTGGTTGGCTCCTTCATGGTTAGGATAGCTTGTATTTTCTCCGGGTTGGCTTCAATGCCTCTGGCGGATACCAGGTACCCGAGAAGTTTTCCTGCCGGAACGCCAAAGACACATTTGGTCGGATTGAGCTTGATCCTGTACGCGTTGAGGGCGTCGAATGTTTCTCTAATATCTTCAAGGAGTGTGTCCTCAACTCGAGTCTTGATGACAATGTCGTCAACGTACACTTGCACGTTCTTGCCAATGAGGTTGGCGAGGCATCTTTGCATGCAGCGCTGATATGTTGCGCCTGCGTTCTTCAGCCCGAAGGGCATTGTTGTGTAGCAGTAGACATCGTGAGGTGTGATGAATGCTGTCTTTTCTTCATCCTCCTTTTTCATTCGGATCTGATTGTATCCCGAATAGGCGTCCAGGAAGGAGAGGCGTTGGCAGCCTGCTGTAGAATCCACAATCTGGTCGATTCGCGGGAGGGGGAAATTATCCTTGGGGCAATGCTTATTTAACGACGTGTAGTCGATGCACACCCGAAGGATATCCGTGTTCTTTTTGGGGACCAACACCGGGTTTGCTAACCAAGTGGATATCTTGATCTCCCTGATGAATTTCGCAGCTAGCAATCTATTTACTTCTTCTCCAAGCGCCTTTTGCTTGGGTTCTGAAAATCTTCGCGTGGTCTGTTTGATGGGTTTAGCGTCTAGAAAGACTTCGAGTGAGTGCTCGGCAAACTCCCTGGGTATTCCTGGCATATCTGAGGGTTGCCAGGCGAAAATTTCCCAGTACTCACGGAGGAGTTTGACGAGCGCGCTTTCCTATGCTTGCGAGAGGGTTGTTGAAACCATCGCTGTCTTCGCCTGGAAGCGGAGGGTAATTTTGAGTGGAGGCAGATCTTTTCCTCGCGAGTGCGTCCGAGATGTCATGGAACTTTCGGCAATCCTTAAGCAGGTGTGTTGCCTTGGTTTTGCCCGTGCGCTTATCTGTGAATAGATGTAGCGAGCAGTATGCATCTAGGTCTTCCTCGGGGGATTTTTCTTCGGCCTTTGGTCTCCACTCGCGATTTCCACGGCGACCGGAATCGCGGTTTCGAGTGAATTCCGCGGCAACCAACTCCTCTCTATCCTCATGATCGTAATATTTTCTTCTTTTTCTTCGACCGTGACGATCGTCATCGTGTGCGGGTGACGATGCTCTTTTGTTGCGCACCGCATCTTCTCCGTTAGCCCATTTTTCGGCTATGATCATCAGCTCCCCAATAGTCTTGGGTGCAGCTCTGCCTAGCTCCTCTCGAAAGGCAGTTCTTCTGGCGCCCTTTGCGAAGGCTTCGGTCGCTAATTCTTCTGAGATGGTTCCCGCGGTATTCCTGAGCGTTGTCCATCGCTGGATGTATTCGCGTGTGGACTCGCCACTCTTCTGCTTGCAGGCTCGTAGTTCTTCGATTGTAGCTGGCCTCTTGTAAGTCGACTGGAAATTTTTGCAGAAGTCGCGGTGCAAATCATCCCACGATGCGTAGCAATATTTTGGTCTTCTTTCCAGCCAACTGCGGGCTGCGCCAGTAAGATGCAAATTGAGGTATTGCATAGCCGTGTTCTTGTTCCCACGTTGGCATTTTACTGCCGTGAGGTAGTCGCTTAGCCATTGAGAGGGCTCGAGTGAGCCGTCGTACTTCGTCACCTCCGTGCTGAGCTTGAACCTTTTGGGTAGAGGTGCTTCGCGGATGCTGCGAGCGAAACAGAGTGCTCCACAGGTTTCGTCATCCGAGGAGCCAGACGAAGAGCGCTCGCGATATCGCGAAGCCCTTGCCTTATCCACCCTTTTTTGAGCGAGATCTGATCGCGCGTCGTATTCTGGCCGGTCGCGGTCGTCATCTTTCCTTGGTTCCTTGCTCCGTTTTCTCGAGCGGCCGCTATGGTGCCGCGAGTTTCTGTCTCTCGGGCTTTCTTCACTGCTGCTTCGACTGTCGCTGCGGCGTCTAGCTTCTTTTCCTCGACCGCGGCGTGGTGACTTATCCCTCCTCGGTGAAGAGCTTCTGTGCCTGCGAGGCGTTTCTTTATCTTTCTCCTTCTCCCTTCGCTCCTTCTCCTGCTGCTCCTCGGCCTTCTTGCGATCGTGAGAGGCTAGCCTTGCGGCCGCCAATCCGAGTCCTTTTCGTATTTGCTTGTATTGCTCTGCCCGAGGGTCGCTTTCTGTCGGTTGATTCATTTGCATGTAGGTTGCCGCGGCTAGAACCGCAGCAGCGGGAGTTTGTGGGTACACGTTGCCGTCGTCGTCGACTCGCATGAGAGAAGGAGTGATTGATCTGTTTGTTTCGGGTATGGATTCATCGTTCCTAGACGTGGATGCGTGTCCTTTCCTCGCGGGTCGGGTTCCGACCGAGGGTGTTACGGATAGCCCAGCTCGTCTCTGGCTTGATTCGTCCGCCGCTCTTCTTCGGCGGGCCAGATCTACCCGAGCATCTTTGATAATCGTGGCTGCTCTCACTAGGTGATAGTGGTAGGCGACCATGTCTTCGTGTGAGGATCCGGCTGCGGGTGGCTTGCTTGTTCGCATAGATTCCTTCGCCCGTTTCCAGGATTCCCGCGAAACGCCGATTATATTGCGCTCAGTCGCGCTGTGTTCTGTTTCCGAGCCTTGTTCCGATCCTGCCATGCAGACTTGAGCCAATCGAAGCTCGTGCGTCCTAGGCGTAGGTCGAAGGTTTCCTTGGATTCTTGATGGTTCCTCTGTCGAGAGGGTGTGGTAGTCGTTGGCGTTGAAGCGAATCGACTCGCCACTTTTCTCCAGGTGACGGCGCGAGTCGACAGCTCCAGATTCAGTCTCCGATTCGTCCGAGAAGTGGAGGATCCCGTCCCTGTTCATCATGAATTTGAGGCTTCCGAACGTCAGGGTGACGCTCTCCTCCAGATCTTCGAATAGCGGGCGCGATTCCAGCGAGTGCGGTGTGACCACGACAGATTCGATCCGTAAAGGATTGTTCGGAGCCGTAGTCATTGGATTCCAATGAGAGTTTGATGTCGATGAAGCCGAGGATGCCGGTGATCCAGCGCCCGCCGTTCCCACAGACGGCGCCAATTGTCGAATCCCTGACCCAACAAATCCCTTCGATGAACCTATCGGGTTTCGATTAGGAGAACCCATGAGCGCTGGTGGAATCGTCGGCTAGACAGGGGGCGATATTTTCCCAGGTTCGGGGCCCTCGTAGAGGTAAAACCCTTACTCCTGCCTCTTGTCGATCTGTATTGATGATTAGATCGGTTACAAAGGTTGTGCTCGAATCGAGAGTAGGTCTCGAGTTCAAGGCTTTTGGTCGTGCGGTGTTGCTTGGTCCTCTCTCGGGGGCTCTCCTGGCCTTATATAGGCGGCCAGGTCTCGAGTTCTACCCGGAGAGGACTCCAACCCTAGCTAGGTCGGTTACATGTTTTCTAACTTAACCCGCAAGTTTAGTGCGGGTGGGCTTCACGTGGGCCTTCTGGAGTACTCCAAGGGCTCCTCTTCTTGGGCCTTCACCCTGGGCCTGAGAGGGGGTGTCCTTATCCGCAGGATCCAGAATCCATATCTTCGTCATCTACTTTAAATGCTATATCACTTTGTGCTAGTCCTAGTAATTCATCCACCCATAATGTTTCCACATCTTCTGGTGAATTTCTTTCCTTGCCTTGTTGCTCTAATTATGATACATCTACTTCCTCTAGTTCTTGTGTTGATACTAACCATGTAGAGGGAATCAAAGAGCTCAAGGCCCAAGTCACTTCATTGAAGAAAGACTTGGAGAAGTGTCATAATGGGAAGTCCACACTTGACAATATGTTGAGTGTCCAAAAATCCCCCAATGGCAGGAGAGGACTTGAATTCATTTCCAATCACAAGAACAAGTCCAATATCAATAAGAAGAAGGGCCATGAACAAGTAAAGAATTTGTCCAAGATTGTTTGCTTCAAGTGCAAGGTTGAAGGGAATCATGTTAGATCATGCCCTTTGAAGAAGAAGCAACTTAGTGAGAAGCAACAAGGGAAGCGGACATAAGTCCAACCTCGATCTCAACTTCAAGTTGAATAAATGCCTCTTCCCATGAAGATCAAGCTAATGCTTCTCAAGTTGAGAAATCAACTAAGAAGAATGGAAGGATTCGTTGTTTCTATTTATGTTGTGGAAAAAGGCCATATTGCTTATTCATGCACTAATGGTACATTATCCAACCCTATCATAATTGATGATGCGTATTCCATTCGGAAGGATAATGTGGACAATGTGTTTGCCAAATATGTTGGTACTCAAAGTGGTGTCAATAAAAGAACCATTTGGGTTGCCAAGCCTATTGTGACTAACCTCTTAGGACCCAACTTAGTTGGTGACCAACAAGCTCAAACTTGATCAATAGGTGTTATTGGAGGGCATTGGAGACTTGGCTATATCATGAAGAATTAAGGGATCTTCATCACTTATATTTTCCTCAAGAAAAGTCATTTGGATTATCATGTATCTATCTCATATTCCATGCTCCTTCTTGCAGTAACTTGTATTTACATTATGTATATACATTGAAAGTTGCTTTCCCCTTTGCATGTGTTGGTTTTGTACCTTGCTTGTATTTTGTACATGTTGTTCTTACTACTTACTTATCCTTGAGTAATATAGTATGTGTTTTTCGGTTCGCACAACATGTATGTGTGAGTTTGCATTGAGCCTTATTGCATATTGTTTGTATCTTATTTGGCACTTTTGAGTGATTAATGGACTATCCCATTTTTGGAGAGTAATATGCCTTTGACACTTCACAATCCTAAAATGTGTGTACATGAGGGATACCACTTATTGTAGATATTTCAATATTATCTAGTCTTTATGTGGTATGTCATACTCATGAGAAATTCAAATTCTATAATGTCTATTAATTATGTCTAGTTGGTGTTTGTTTGCCTCTTGTTAATAATATAAGGATTATCTCATTATGGGGGAGTAATATGCTTTGTGCATATTACAAACCTAAAGAATGTGAACATTTGAGGTTTTGCCACCTAGAATTGATATTGTCAATTATCTTGTTCCTATGTGGCATGTGTTCTCAAACAAGTTTCAATTTGCTTAAATGTTTTTATTTGCTCATCTTTTGGTATCTTGTCTGTGAGAGAGTTTCTTGGTGCGGTTTTCCTTAAATGTGCACTAGTATGTACTATCTCGGAAACCAGTTGCTTTATGATATATCAATCATTGCTTTGCATGATCATTCGACTATTCAAGCCCCCAAGAATATCTATTTAAGCATGGTGTTTTAATTCATATCCTTTTCGTATGCTTTTGTTTTGTGAATATAATAATGAATATATATATATATGCAACATACCACCGAGAAATAACTCCTTAATCCTTGTCCTTGACAAGTAATCATCTTATTTGTGGTATAATTTATTGATCATATTTACTTGGTTTGTTGATTTTATTTTCCATATTTCTTGACAAGTGATTTCCTTGTGCTCACTCCCATTGTCTTCCTTGCCTATTGAGAATCCCTTTGTTTTACTCGTATTTTTTTGATGTTCTAATTGGTAAAGATAAAGCAAGGATCCCACTTGTGTGCATATTGTATTCAAATACAAAATTATAAATAATGCACAAATCATGGGGGAGCTTTCCTATATTATATAGAACATTATTTTTCTTCATTTTTTCTTTAGATCTTTCTCGATTGGTTTTTATTCCCGATGACGTGTCTCTATGGAAGACAAACCTTTTCGTCTTGGTACTTTCTGCCATCATGAAAAGTGCAGAGGGTTTGGTTTAGTTTTTGAAGCCTTGCACTTTTGGGGAGTTTGTTATCTTCTCATTGAATTATTTTCAAATGGATCTATTTTGGATATTGGACTTATTTTCATTAATGAATCTTTCTTTTGGTATCTCTTTTGGGAGTTAAATATCTTGTTTCTTGATATATCTTTTATTTGGTTTCTTTCAAGTGTTAAATGGTTCTTTGTGTATCTCACGTTCACTTGATTTCTTTTCAAATTGGTATCTTATCAACCATGTGTTTATTTGGATCTTTGGTATGATTTGGACACCCTTTTTTCTCTCAATCTTGTGCACCCTTTTTTGTTTTCTTGGTGTTTTTGTCCACATCATATCTATTTCGGTTCTTGAAAGTATTTGCATTCATATTTACTAATGAATTTTTATGGCATGCTTACTTAATTTGATCCTATATATAGGTTAAACTCCACCAAATCCTAAATAGGATAAGATCTGCATGAAATTCAATTTCATATCAATATGCAGATATTTATGTGGATCTTATCCTATGTATTGTAGTTTGTCTAACTACTTTGGACCCAATATGTTTGGGGACCATTTTGTACTTAAATGTGTTTTAGGTACATTTGAGATGCATTGGATGCTTGTCTCATTCTCAAGGAAGGTGTCATCACCATGTGCTTATCGGAGTCAAGCTAGGATGTGAATTAAATATTATCTACTACAAAATCACCAATTCCATCTCGGTAACAAGTATATACCTCATGCATACCTTATCTTGTTTTCAACCTTGTGTAGGTTGCATCTTGGAATTAAAATATTTTATTTGCATAATTTTTTATTTCGTTGTGATACTTGTTGCTTTTATCAAAACATTGCAAATATATCTTTTCCCCTTATTGATATTTGTGATGTTTTTTATATGTTTATGTTGGAATTTCATTTACGTCCCTTTAAGGATAAAATTGAGCTATGTGCTATGCTTTCATTAAAAATATCATATTGGTGTATTTATGACTTTCTCTTTGATATAATGTTCTTTTCTTTTGTAACTATTTTATGTGTACATGTTTCTTTGTGGATGTATATCATCATTGTTGTTCTCTAGTTATAAACTTATACACATAAGATGAGATACATTTTGATTTGGTGTCCTCTCTTCGTACTGAACATTTTTTTCAAGTGCCTTGGTTTTCTTCTTATCTAAGATATCTTGCACTTGTTTTGTGTTTTAAAGGATATTGGGGGAGTGATGATTCCATATTTGCGCACTTTGTATTTAAATGCAAAAATTTATAAATACTGCATGAACATTGGGGAGATTCTCCATTTTCATTAAAACACTCTTTTGCCAAAATCATTAAATCTTGTGTTCAATCGGTTTTTCGTATTGTTTTGATTGCTTGCCTCTCTTTGGGAGAAGTTTAGAGAGATATAATATTATTTGCAATCTCTTTGATCCTCAATATATATTGATCTCCCAATCTATTCTTCATTGAATATGCATTCCTTTTCTCCCATAATATGAGAAATTCCCAAATTATGGGGGAGCTCTTACTATGTTGGCCATCTAAAATTGTCCGCCCATTTTGGCAATGGGTGCTAATGGGGGAGAGATTTAGAGGGTTTAAGGTGTCGGATATATACCAAATAGGGGTATAGAAGATGGTAGGCCAAATGCCGGATTACCAGGGTGGCCTAAGTGGTAGTGGGCTTAGGTCCATTAGGCGGCCCAGTAATCCGATGCACAGAAGCCGGATTCTAGAAGAACCCGGATCACAGCCCATGTGATCTGGCTTGGAGAAGAAGACGGATTCCTTGCTTTCCAAGTTACAAGTTACCGTAGTTTTCTAGGTTTCCTATTCTGTAAGCCCTAATCCGGCTATTATATAAAGCCGGACGGGAGATAAACAAAAGAATAAAAACAAACAGAGAAGCTCTACGCCAACTCGCCGAGAAGCTCATCCTCGTCGAGTGGTTTAGATCTAAAACCCTCACATTGTAACCCTGTTTACGGGCTTTAGTCCCAATTAGTGAGAAGTGCAGGAGTAGGCACGTCGTACTGTCGCGACGTACCGAACCTGGGTAAAATCCTGTGTTCAGTGTTACTACGCTATCCCGTTACCCCACGTCTCTACCGTAGTCTCATGGCACCCCCGTCTATGAAAACTACTACGATGTCTCGACAGTTGGCGCCCACCGTGGGGCAAACGACGTCAGGCGTAAGATTCCGATCTGGGATACTTGGCGGAATCGGAAGATCAATCACTGTCGGAAGCTTGGAATTCGACAACGACGTCGGGCGCTTCCTCGACAACGGATCCTACATACCGGCGCAAAACCACCTGGTAAGTGCTTTCGTGTTACCGATAGGATCTGCTAACATCTTTATCGGGCTAACTGCAGAAGCAATGGGGTTTTGCGGTGGAAGCAAATTTATCCCACCCGCCCTATACCCAGTCGAAGATGACTACGATGCCGGATTCTGCTCAGATCGCCGACAAAAAAGTGATACACACTTTATCGGCATGGTGCAATCCGAAATTGCCAAAAACACGGATGACGGAAATCCCGTGCAAGAGGCAGACAACAACGCACCCGTCATGGAGACGGAAGACCAAACACCCGTCACAGAGGCGGAAGATCCGACATCCGTCAACAAGACGATGAACTCGGAAGCAGAATCCGTGCTTGCCGCCATTGAGGCGAGGTTGGAGTCGGAAACCGGATCGGATAATTTCGACTCCGAAGACGAAGATGAGGACGCCTTCGTAAGAAAGGTTAAGTCCTTTCAAGAGGGATTCCATGAAGTTCTAATGGCGAAACCGGCTGATACCACGGACGCCGGCAGCCAGGAAAGCCCTAAAACCCCTCCGCCAGAGGAAGAGAGAGAAGACGGAGAAACTTCTCCGATATTCCCCAGTGTCAAGGAGATGACAGAAGATGAGCCTGTCAAAAAACCTCCCTCTTCCAAGAAAAAGCACAGTGCTGCTAAAAAACTCCAATACAAAATCCGGAAGAAAAAATCAGCTGATCTCGCTGATGAAAACCTGGAAGTTGGAGATGTTAGCGGAACAAAGCCTGCGGAGAAGAAATCCAAAGAAATCACTGCTCCGCCAATGACGGAACAGGAAGAGCAAGAACTATTGCAAACACCAGTGGGACCAGACGAACCCCCTGAGATGCTGGAAGCCAGGAGACAAGCTTTCCAACGGCAACAGCAACATCTACTCAGATCTCGGCAACATCTCCAACAAACCCATAATGACATCAAGGTCATGAAGGAAGAAATAGAGGAGTACGAGAGAAAGAATAGATCCGCGTTAAAACCTACTAGGTTACCCGGAATCGCAAGACCGGAAGAACTGCCGCCAAAAGAAAGGTTCCATAACCCGTCTTGGCAAAAGCAGGTAAACGGCAAAGATGCCAAGGGCGAACCAATATACAAGACCGCAGCAGAAAACGCGGAAGCAGCATTCGCGATTCTAAACAACGATCTGTATTCCAACGGGGAAAAACTCCAAGGGGTGTATGCTTTTCTAGGAAAAGCATTGCAACAACAACAGCGCGCTCAAGAGCGATCAGGGAGGCTGCATGATAACTCCGCCCTATGCAAGACGGCTACTTGCGCTGCTGGAGCACCTGGACCGGAAGAACCTGGGGATTCAGACAGCTCAAAAGATAAAAAAGAGGATCCGAGAAAGGACAAGAAAAACCCCGACAACCGGGATGCAGCGTCTAGGACCGGATCCCATCTCCCGAAAGATGGGTATAAACCCCATGATCGGGAAGACAAACACCGGAAGGACGGAAAAATAATGCCACCTCCGAGAAACCCAGCTGAGAAAGCTGGAAGATACGATATACCTCACAGGCGTGAGAGATCCCGGACATCGCTTAAGGACAAAGAAAGGCACAGGAGTAGAACTCCGCCTGATCCAAAAGGGCGTGAACACGGAAAAGATAGAATCAATCCCGGAAAAGCGCGTTCGCGCAACAATGGAAGAGAAAGGAGCAGATCCCCTTCTGTCCATTCAGCCGGAAGATATTCTGCACACATTGACAGAGCAGAAAAGGATGATCTATACTTTGGTCCTAAGTGTTTTACTGACAGGATCCGAAGAATAACGTTGCATTCTGGCTTTGCCAAAGTCGGTCCAACGTACCAGAAATACACCGGCAGCACAAACCCGGATACCTGGCTCTCGGATTACTATACAGCCGTCCAGATCAACAATGGGACAGACTTGGAAGCTGTCAAGTTTCTTCCCCTAATGCTGCTGGACGGAGCCAGAGATTGGATCAATGGATTACCGTCACGAACAGTCGACAGCTGGGACGATATGGCTAGAGTATTTACTCAGCATTTCCGGGGAACATACAAACGCCCGAATAGCATCAACCAGCTAAACCGTTGCACGCAATTTGAGGATGAACCATACGTGGATTTCATCTCCAGATGGACAGCAATGAAGAATAGTTGCTCTGGAGTAACTGACGTACAAGCAATGCATGCTTTCGTCAATGGCCTAAAACCCGGACTCGTACCATTCATGGTTGGTTCCAAAAAGCACAAGGATCTCGGATCCATGCTTACAACCGCCAATGAGCATGCCGCAGCCGAGGATGACATCAGAGCAAGAGGAGGCAATATTGAATCATTGATACTCGCCAAGAAAACCCCTCGTTCTGACAAAAAAGCCACTCCAGAAACAACGACAAAGCCCAAAGAGGTGAACATAGCCTTCGGAGGAGAAAAGGGAAATAAGTGGAAAGGACGCAACCCAGATCCAATCAATTACACTCCAGAGGAGTGGGAAAGGATTAAGTCGGAACCTTGCGTTCACCACTCGCAATTTGGGAAACCCACCCATACAAACGCGCAATGCCGGCTGAATAAGCACATGAAAGGCAGTGCAGGGTCCGGAAATAAAGGGAAGGGTTCCAAAAGGAAACCCGCCAAACAAAAGCCAGAAGCTGACAAAGAAGACAGTGAATCGTACACTGACGAAAAAATCCAGGAACAACAGCGTAAAGGCGAACCCAAGTTTCCGAGAGTTGATGGAGAAGCAATGCTAACTTTCTTAGCAACCCCATCAGCAAAGGTGGCAAAAAGAACACTTCGAGAAATAAACGCGGTTGTTCCGGCAACCCCGAAATTCTTGAAGTACTCCAACACACCGATAATCTGGGATCAGTCTGATCATCCCGGAAATATCCCTGAACCCGGCACACAAGCTCTTGTTGTAAGCCCTATTGTTCAAAATACTAGGCTAAGAAGAGTGCTGATGGATGGAGGATCCAGCATTAATATAATGTACCTGGATACACTGAAGCATCTGAAGATTTCCGAGTCTCAGCTCAACTACAGCAACATACGCTTCCATGGTATCGTCCCTGGCAGGCAAGCACGATCCCTAGGAGAAATTTCCCTAGATGTCACCTTCGGAGATAAAGATCACTTCCGGCAGGAAAAAGTATCCTTCAAAGTAGTGCCGTTCTAAAGCGTGTATCACGCAATACTCGGACGTCCAGCTTTCGCCAAATTCATGGCAAGATCCTGTTATATTTATAACAAGCTGAAGATGCCAGGACCCAAAGGAGGAGTAATCACTATAGCTGGTGATTTCAAGCTGGCAAATGAGTTGGAGAAAGAAAACGCCCTTTGCGCTCAAAGAGTTATAGCAAAGGAAGAACTGAAGGAATTAGCCAAGGAGGTATCGCCGTCAGAAATGCCGGCAGGAAAAGAAACTCGGAAGCCAACAGACAGCTTCAAGGCATCCGAGAATACAAGACAGGTAATCCTAGATCCCAAAGATCCGACAAAATTTGTCGTCGTAGGGACTGGGATGACTGACAAATAGGAAGGCGAGCTCATCAAGTTCCTCCGTGAGAACTGGGATATTTTTGCCTGGTGTCCAGCTAACATGCCAGGTGTACCCAGGGAACTTGCTGAGCACCAACTTAAGGTTATTCCTGGATCAAAACCCGTCAAACAAGGTCTCCGTCGATTTGACGGAAGAAGACGAAAGGCTATTGGCAAGGAAATTATCCGGCTTTTAGCAGCGGATTTCATCAAGGAAGTGATCCATACTGACTGGTCCGCAAATCCGGTATTAGTACCGAAGAAAGATACCAGTGCTCTTAGAATGTGTATAGATTACACAGGCTTGAACAAATTGTGTCCGAAAGATAGGTTCGCATTACCGCGAATCGATCAAATAATAGATGCCACAGCAGGCTCTGAGCTTTTGTGCTTTTTGGATGCATACTCCGGGTACCACCAAATACGCATGAAAAAGGAAGATCAAATTAAGACTTCTTTCATAACCCCATACGGGACGTATTATTACGTAACCATGCCGTTTGGCCTGAAGAACGCAGGTGCAACCTACCAGCGTTGCATGCAACGTTGTTTGCATAGTCAGATTGGAAAAAATGTCCATGTTTATGTGGACGATATTGCTGTCGTAACCAAGGAAAAAGATACACTCCTTGAGGATTTGCGAGAAACTTTCGAAAACTTACGCACCTACAAGATGAAGTTGAATCCATCTAAGTGCGTATTCGGGGTTCCCTCAGGAAAACTTCTGGGTTTCATCGTTTCTCACAGAGGAATAGAAGTTAACCCGGAAAAGATCAAGGCAATCTTGAACATCACAAAACCTACCTGCGTCAAAGATGTCCAAAGATTGACGGGTTCCGCAGCTGCCGTTAGCAGATTTATTAGTCGGCTGGGGGCTAAAATCCTAACACTATACAAGTTGTTGAAGAAATCCGACAAAATAAAGTGGATAGCAAAGCTTTGGAATACATAGCAGTTATGTCTCTTCTATACTTAGTTCAATATCTATGTAAACATCTTTTGAGATCATGAAATAAAGTTGTTGGATTTCTGGTATCCATGTTTTTTACAAGTTCATTATAGTAAAACCATGTTTCCACCTTCTCTATTTCCCAATGATCTTACAAAATACTCAATGTTAACCCGAATTGTGCCTGCGTACTCGGCGTTAAGAAACTGAATGTTTTTTCAGCCTGCTAACGGCTAAAGGAAACTTGAATTGCATGCGTGCCCAAGTTTCGGTCAAAAAATTCCTTGTTTCTCTAAGCATTATCTGATTGCGTATGTGTTGGGTTACTGGAACTAGTTAGTAAAAATGCCTTTAGCATGGTCCATGTTTCCGAGTTTAAACTGATTGGTTACGCCCAGTTACTCGGCATGACGATCCATATTGCTATTTGAGCCATTTCAAACTCTAAGGACAGTTAAAACATATATGCCAGAGAACTTAGAAGATAAAGGAATAGTAACATCCGAAAAACCTTGCAAAAAATTTCATAACTAAAAATTGCAAAAGGCGGAATTTTTCATTCATACAAACAGAAGCATTACATTTTGGATTACATTGAAAGAACAGTAATGCTCCTATTGTCTATTTTTACTATCCAGGTCAAAGGTAGCCCTTCAAGCATCTGATTCCTCCTCGCTGCTGTCGTCCTCTGGGATTGGAGGGATCACCTCTTCTGGATAATTGACGGAAATATTTACCATGGAGGCAATCTGGGTGGCGTGGCCTTTGATTTCATCAAAGATGGTATTTCGCTGAGCGTCCGTGTATCCTTGAGGGACACCGGACGCCACCCGCCAGGATTTAGCACCGGGGTAGTGCATGCGCATAAGGCCGAGTGCCATACGCGCACCACCCCGTGCAGCGGAACGCAGGATAGAATCCCTGGATTCCGCCACCTCCATGATGGCTCCCGGAAGTTTTTCAACCTCCGAGAACTCCCCAGTCCTTGCGGGAAGAAACTTGTTCACCAGCTGCATTCCAGCAGCACGGATCGAAGTCCACATCTTCCCAAAGGCTTGGATCCCTTCAAGCCGGGTACCATCTGGGATATCTCCTGTTTTTTCCGACAAAATAATCAAAATTGTTAGGCAAAAAACAGAGAAGAAAAACAAGATATGGAAAAATAATAAAGGTAACGGAAAATTACCGAGAAGCTTGTCGATCTCGGAGATTTCCTCCAGGCGAAGGTTCAGAGCATTTTCTAAATCCTGAATGGTGGATTTATCCTTCTCCGCCTGTTCAGAAGCCTTGGAGTTGGCAACTCCAAGGGCCAAGTTGCTGGCCTCCAGGTCCTTTTGAGCCTTCACAATATGCTTGTGAAGCTCCAAATTCTCCTTCCGGAGATTCTCGGCATTGCCGGCGTCTTCAGCTATTTGCTTGGCCTTAACAAAAGCAGCTGGAAAGCAAAGAAAATTCCGGGTTTAGCAAATTTCCGGAATAAGTACTTAGACAAAAAATTGAATCGCAAACCTCAGAGGAAAAATGTGTACCTGATGTTTCCGACAAAGCGAGCTGAGACGATGCCAGTTCCGCCTCTCTCTCCTCAAGAATAGAAAGGAGATTTCTAACCTCCTTATTCTTGATGGTGAGTTTGTTGAAAACTTCCATGTTTATGGTTTCGGCGGTTTGCTACAACATAGCAAGGAAAAGAATGGTTACAAAAAGTATCAAAGCAAAACAGGCATGCAATTTTGTTTAATGCTTGGGGGCTAGAGTTACATACCTGGCTCATTCGGTGCAAACCCGCCAAGTTTTCCTTGAACTCTTTTGCGTATTCCGCAAAAGCAGTTCCGGCCGCGCTTAGGCCGTCGTTGATAATCTTGAAGTCCTTGTCAAAGGTGGGAATTTCTTCGTCGAAAGTCCGAGAAAATTTCTCCACCTCTGGAGCCGCCCTTTCCCTCGTGTCCGTGTCCGACACAACGGGCTGGCTGGGCTCTGACGGCCTGGTCGTGGGGGCTGCAGCGGGCTCTTCCGCCATTGAGGACGGTGTGTCCGGGGCAACGGCGGGAGAAGGTTGGCTGCCTCGGCTGGAAACAACTTTGTGTTTCTTGAGCTTCTTCGGCTTCAGGCTGGAGGGAGGTAGGCTAAAAAACAAAAAACCCAGAAAAGTTAAAACACGGAAGAAGGATGAAAATTTCTCATGAAAGAAAAAGAACCCAGATGAAAGAACCTGGAAGTGGCGACGGGGATTCCGTCAAGGTCGATAATTTCCTCAGAGGAAATAATCTTCTTGCGCTTGCGTCCACCTGTAGCGGCGGTGCGCAGCGCGTCCAGCTCAGCCTCGGAGACCAATTCCGAATCTGGAAGATCCGCGAACTGTCGGACAAACAAGATCAGAATCAGAAGCTAGAAAATCCGAGAAAAAATAAAACTGTACCCAAATGACTGAAAAATTATCTTGGGAACCGGATTGTCGGCCGTATACATTGGCCGACTCGCTTCGTATTGGTCGCGTGATGCGACCAACTGGTTGATGCGCCGTCGAAGCTCCTTTGCGGGCCAATCTTTGGTGGTTGTCCGCATCGGATCCTTGACTCCCGTGTATTCGCACAGGAGACGGCCACTGTGGTTGGCCAATGGCTGAATTCGCCTAGTCAGCCAGCATAGAACCGTGTCCATGCCGGTTAGAGGCGGATCCAAGGAGGTGAGCTTGGCGATGCGCTGCTTGATCCTTAGTAGATCAGGCGACAGGACTTGGACGGCTTCTGTTCCCCAATTCTCTTGGGGAACAGCGGCGGTGTTGGCAAAAGGTGGAACCCCAATGGCCTTTTTTGGAAAAGGCACATCGGGATGATAAAAGAAAGAACCCGTCCAAAATTTGACGGATTCTGATGTCTTGATCTTGGGGAACCAATCTTCCCTAAACCTCCGAAGAGTAAAGGAGATGGTCCCGCAAGTCGGAAGTGCGCCCTCCGAGGAGTTCCGCTTAACTCCGAAACAGTACATCCAGAAGTCTAACCTAGGCTCTAAACCTAAGTAACCCTCGAAAAGGGCCTGGAACCCGGCCAAATAAAGAATGGAGTTGGGTGGCAGGTTGTGGGGTTGGATGTTGTAGTGAGAAAGGACTTGGAGGAAAAAAGCGGAAGGGGGAGCCCCATACCTCTTAGAAGGTGGGAAGAAAGGAGAACCCTTTCGCCATCCCTTGGCGCCGGCTCGTTCTCGTCTTCGGGGAGCCACCATTTCCCTTGGAGGATCAGGCCCTCTTTCTCCAAGTTTGGAAGAAGAGCCGGGGGAATGCTGCAGGCAACCCAGTTGCCTGCCGATTCCGCCTCCTCATCTGCTCCGGTGGCGGAGGCGGTGGCCGCTTCTGCGGCGGCGAGCTCGTCACCGACGAGCTGGATCTTCTCCTCCGCCGTTTCAGGAGCGAACGGTGGGGAGGCGGCGGAGCTAGCGCCCGCAACGTCCACGGCGGCAGAAAGATTTTCTCCGCCCGCCGCAGAGGCCGCGGATTTCTCCGGCTCGTCGCCGGCGTGCTTGGGTGACCCAGTTTGGGGATCTAGGTCGCTGATGATGTTGTTGATGGTGGCGCGAGTGGGCGACGACGGTGAGCCTGCCATTTTCGGGCGGCGCGTTCGTTTCCGGTGCTTGGAGGTGAGGAGTGCGCGGAACAGTGCGTCGCTTGGGAGCTTGTGCGCGTCAATGGCGAGAGCGGTGCGAGTGCGGAAGGTTTTCATTGAGGACGAGGATGGCTATTTATAGCTAGAAATCCGTCAAGATACGCGCCAACGGCTATTTTGACCGTTGGATGTTTGCCGCGTGTCGCTCGCCGGAAAATCCGGGAAATGAAACGACGGGGTAATGATGGTTATCTCCTCGTTTCCCGCGAGAATCTGTCAGAGATATGTTTCTGGGTTTTTACGAGTAAATCTCAAATGTCGCTTACGTCAGCATGGTTGAGTGCGCTGACGTAGGAAGTTTCTTCTCCGCGAATGATCGTGAGGGAAAAACTGGATTTTCAGGATTCCGAGTTTCATGCCACCATCTTTTTCAAAAGAAGAATAAGAAGAATCAAGACTGCTGAATCAATATTTCTCGGACAAAGAATATTTGGCGAACGGCGGAGAATCAGAGTTTTGATCCTTCTTGGGGGCTACTGTCGGATATATACCAAATAGGGGTATAGAAGATGGTAGGCCAAATGCCGGATTACCAGGGTGGCCTAAGTGGTAGTGGGCTTAGGTCCATTAGGCGGCCCAGTAATCCGACGCACAGAAGCCGGATTCTAGAAGAACCCGGATCACAGCCCATGTGATCTGGCTTGGAGAAGAAGACGGATTCCTTGCTTTCCAAGTTACAAGTTACCGTAGTTTTCTAGGTTTCCTATTCTGTAAGCCCTAATCCGGCTATTATATAAAGCCGGACGGGAGATAAACAAAAGAAAAAAAACAAACAGAGAAGCTCTACGCCAACTCGCCGAGAAGCTCATCCTCGTCGAGTGGTTTAGATCTAAAACCCTCACATTGTAACCCTGTTTACGGGCTTTAGTCCCAATTAGTGAGAAGTGCAGGAGTAGGCACGTCGTACTGTCGCGACGTACCGAACCTGGGTAAAATCATGTGTTCTGTGTTACTACGTTATCCCGTTACCCCACGTCTCTACCGTAGTCTCATGGCACCCCCGTCTATGAAAACTACTACGATGTCTCGACATAAGGGAATTTGGTTTTATGCTTTGGTTTAGTTATTAAGAATTTACCTTTCATGCTCTTGCATCCATGCTTGTTTTCTTTGCATGTTTGCATAATTCATTATATAAACCCTCGTAAAAGAGATTTTCATCAATTACCAAAATGGGGGAGATTGAAAGTGCATGGTTCCCCCATGGGTGGTTTAGGTAATTAATGACAATCCTTATGGACTAATGTTTGCATTGGGTATGAAGAGCACAGTAGAAAGTTTCCCTCAGAAAGAAACCAAGGTTGAATCGACCAGTAGGAGGAAGTTGTAACTTCAGAAGGTTGATGCAGCTGAGATGGCAGGGCGCACTGCCGGTTCAGCAGCAACGTGGAACCTACACAACACAATCAAATCACTTTGCCCCCAACGAATAATTGAGGTTGTCAATCTCATCGGTTTTGCTGAACAAAAAGAGGTTAAATGTATGGTGTGGAAAACAGTATGAACACAATAGCAGGAGTATGAAAGCAGTGGAAACAGTGGTTGTATTATCAGTGTGAGGAAAATGGACCGGGGTCCACAGTTCACTAGTGGTGTCTCTCCGTGAAAGATAAATAACATGTGTGGTGAACAAATTACAACTGGGCAATTGACAGAAATGAAGGTTGCACCGTAGTGCATATGCAAGACATAAAGATAACTATGTGATTCATGCGGCCATTATAACAAAATACATAGACCGTCATCCAACTGCATCTATGACTAATAATCGACTCTCCGAATATCATCCGAACAAACTTTGGGTATTAAGTTGCAAGCAAAGTGTGTAATGTAAACAATAGAATCATCCTTAGACAAAGCATTGTTGTTTTCTACCTAACGGCAACAGCACATCCTCCATCCGTCACGTTTCTGTCACTCGAGCACAGATGCAAAGGAGGCATGAACCCACTATCGAGCATAAATACTCCCTCTTGGAGTTACTAGCATCTACTTGGCCAGAACATCTACTAAAGACGTAGACCATGCAAGATAATAAATAACATATACATGAAGATAACATGATAGATTGATAATCAAAAGACATAGCATTCCGCATTCATCGGATCCCAGCAAACACAACGTGTAGCATTACATAAAGATGATCTCGATCACGAGAGGCACCTCACGAGATCTATACATGAGGCATAAAGTGGAGGAGACAATCATCTAGCTACTGCTATGGACCCGTAGTCCAGGGATGAACTACTCGAGGAGGGCATGGTGGTGTAGACCCCTCCGGTGATGAATTCCCCTCCCGGCAGGGTGCCCGGGAGAGCTTCACAACCCTCCCAATCTCGGGATGATGATGACGGCGGCCTCGGGTGTTTCTTGGAAAAAGTGGTATATTTCTAGGGTTGATATGTCGGGGGGGTTATATAGCTGAAAGGGCGATGGCAGAGGGCACTTGGGGGGGCCTAGACCACCCCCAGGCGCGGCCAGGGGGCGCGCCACCCTATGGTGTGGCCCCCCTTGGCCCCTCTCCGGGTCTTTTCAGGACTCCGTGGAACCTTCGGGAATTCTAAGACTTTCAGGCTTCGAACTTTCCAATTCCAAGAATATTTCCAGAACCACTTTTCTGACTAAAAACAGGGAAATACCTCTGTGGCATCTTGTTAATAGGTTAGTCCCGGGAACCGATAAAAATGGCATAAAGTGTATAGCAAACATGTGGGAAATAACATGAAAACAACATGGAACATCATAAATTAAGGATAGTCTTATGACGTATCAACATCCCCAAGCTTAGTTCCTACTCGTCCTCGAGTAGTAAACGATAAAAACACATAATTTCTGAGGTAACATGCTACCAACATGAACACTATCATCAATAATGTAAAAGCATATGTAAGCTTAGATCATAGAACTTTTAAACACAACCATGGTAAATAAAACTTTAATAATAAAGCATAGCAATCACCTTGCATCAAGAGGAGAAACACAAATAAAAGATCATTAATAACAATGCAACGAAAGTTATACGTTTGTTTCAAGTATAGAGAAAGCATGGCAAAGTGAAATTTCGCTAGTCCTTAAGAGTGGGGCAAAACATAAATGCTAGGACACCTTCAAAGTTTATGAGGAGGACTAGAACAAATAATTAGAGAACAAGCATTGACACATCATGAATCAATTAATAATGTTTCTAGGACAAATGCACATTAAACTCAGAATGACAACTATGCTCTCTCAACTATGCATACAGTTAGAAAATGGAGACTCGGCATAAAATTAAAAGAAAGGCCCTTCAAAGAGGGAAGCATGGATCACTCATGTGCTAGAGATTTTATTTTATTAAACAACGGTATAAAATGTTTGAAACTCCTCCCATCCATCTTACACAAACCATGGCTAACCAAATCCTCGGGTGCCAGCCAACAATCACATACCGTGGAGGAGTGTCTATTTTTAGGGAGGTGTATGCTAATGTCAATGAATGGTAAACAGACAGTACAGTACGTCACAAGCCAACTAGACTTCACAAGAACGGCTCTCATATGAAGTACGCAACTGGTGTAGAAGGTCATCCCTATTTCTCTTTTGTTTACACAATTATGCTTTGTCTGATAAATCAGGGGCAAAATAGTGAAGAGAATTTGTGTGTTTAATTTGGGGCTGGGCACCCCGCTGCCAGCTCTTCTATCCATTGGATACGCGGATGAAGCAACTAGTCCAGGGTGTGAAAACCAATCAACAAGTGAGATAAAGATTCTCTATTTACGTCCTCGTGAGCAAAAACAGGAACACAAAACATGAGTAATTTTGAAAGTTTTAAAGGTAGCACATGAGCAATTTACTTGGAGTGGTGGTTAATTACCACATGTAGGTAGGTATGATGGACACAGTTGGCATATTTTGGTTTTTGGGAGTTGGATTGCACGAGTAGAGCTCATACTCAGTACATGTGGAGGCTAGCAAAAGACTGGGAGCGACAAATCAAGAGAGCAATAATGGCCATAATCATGCATAGCGACGTAAACATCATTAATTAAAGCATAAGTGGTAGTACCACAAGTTCAAAAACTAAATGATCATGGAGGCTATTAGTGACTGGTTCGTAGTAATAAAAATGGTGTGAACATGCGCCAAGTCAACCAAATAAATTCAAAGGAGGACACCACAAATTTACGCTTCAATATGACAAGAACAACTCATGATTCTTTCAATGGAATATTAAATACTCTCAGCTATTTGAGAAAAATCATGATAATCAATAACCACTGGGATTTAGAATTAAAATAACATCTAGCATGATATGAAAAAGTCTAGCCACACTCCATACAAGCTTCTATTTGCATCGTTTATAATTTTTTACCAAATGTAGCAGTTTCTTTTCCCAACAAGCACCATATAAAATATGTTTTAACAAAAACTCTCTAAATGAAACAGCAAGCAAACATGAGGATACTTACATAACACTACTAAAACTAACAGCTCTGAATAAGAGATGCAATGGAAATAAGAGCTAAACAAGAATTTTCGCAACAGCTAGAAGAAAAACTAAGAATACGAGCATAACGAGTATTCAAACGAAAAAGCGGAGCGTGTATCTCTCCCAAAACAAGGATACTAGGTTCCAATGATATTATTTCAGCAAAGAAAACAAAATAGAACAAAACAAAAAATAACAGACGCTCCAAGTAAATTTCATATGATGTGACCGAATAAAAATATAGTTTCACTAGAAGTGACCTGATAAATGGTTGATGAAGAAGGGGATGCCTTGGTTATCCCCAAGCTTAGATTCTTGAGTCTTCTCAATACTTGATGGGATTAACCATGGGGGAATCCCCAAGTTTTGACCTTGCACTCTTCTTGATCACATATATCACCTCTTCTTTTGACCCTTGAAAACTTCCTTCACACCACACTCAAAGAGTAATTCGCATTAGAGGGTTAGTGCAACAATAAAAAAATCCATGGGTTCTGTAAGGTCACAAGTGCTATTGATACTTTTAAACATTAGCCACATCCACTGATGTTTCGTGAAGTAAAGAAATCCACTTGGCATCGTAAAAGAGCAAATGCAAGAAAAATGGCAGAATCTGCCAAAACCAGAACAGTCTGTAAAGACGAATTTTTTCGGGGCACTTACACTGCTCAAATAAAAAAACTTACATAACGAAAAAGTTGCGGAATTAGCTGAGGAATAAACACGAAAAAATTTACTGTCAATGATCTTTCTGGATTTTTCACGATGTTTTACGGTGGACAGCAGAAATCTGTTTCCTGCGTAGAAATCCCAAAACCAACTCCAACTTTCATCAGAAACTTAACTTGGCACAACTAATACATGAAAATAAATATACAAAGGAGTTTCTACAGAAGTATACATACCCTTGACTCAAAGAAAACATAGAAAAACAAAGCAAAAATAAAACCATGGGTTATCTCCCAAGAAGTGTTTTTCTTTAACGCCTTTTAGCTAGGCCCAGAAAAGTGGATTCAAGTATTTTAAAGTTAAGAAGTATTTAAATTGTTACGAGGCTTAAGTTTACCTTTCTTACCCTTATTCTTTCTTTTAGGGAACCGATGGTCTGCACATAGTTTCGGAGAAAAATTCATGGTTACTGTTCCCATATCAATAGTTGCTCCTAAGAGCTTCACCAGAGATCTTCCAAGGGTAATTTGCCCTTCTCCTACACATTCAATAACAAGATAATCAGTGGATACCATTCTCCCTAGTATTTTTTGTAAATATTCCCCTCAGCTATCCCAATGGGAAATATAGTAGCATTATTAGTGAGGCGTGTCTCTTCTCCTCCCTCAGAAAGTCTTCATGTATTCAAAGATTCATAAATTTCTTTAGGCATAAGGCAAAAGTGAGACATAATATCACAGCGAGCATGAAAAGTTTCACCATTGATAGTAACCTTCACATTAGGGATTATATTTGAGGCTTCAGATTTGATTGGGACATGATCAAGGTGTTCACGAATCTGATTATGTCCTTCCTTTAAACAAGAAACACCTGACTCTAGAGTATTCAATCTAGTATAAATACTTGCAAAAGCCTTATCAGAGCTGCTAGGTGAATTGTATGTGGCAGTTAATTTTTTTATGGCATTTAAAGCTTGATCTCCCTCACAGTGGATAAAATCTCCTCCTAGCACAGTATCCAAAGCACATCTATAGTAAAGAACAAGAGCAAGGTAAAAGCTACGAAGAAACGGGCTTAGAATCATTTTATGTTCAGTTTTGCAATAGGAATAAAAACTCTAGGCCAAGCTTCCTTGAAACTTTCATAATTCCCTTGTTTGAAAGTAAAGATCATTTCCTCATGTGACATGGTAATAGGACCAGGAGCACTCATTTTCGCAAGACTAAAAACAGGATAAAAACTACAGCTAGAATAAGAACTAACTTTTTTGTACTTTTGATATAGAGAAGCAAAGAAGATAAAATAAAATATTCTAAGCAAAACTAAAACAAAGTAAAGAGATTGTAAGTGAGAGACTCCCCTTGCAGAAATTCTCTTCCTCCCCGGCAACGGCACCAAAAATTAGCTTGATGCGCGTGTAACACACGTACGTTGGGAGACCCCAAGAGGAAGGTATGAAGAGCACAATAGCAAGTTTCCCTCTGAAAGAAACCAAGGTTGAATCGACCAGTAGGAGGAAGTAGTAACTTCAGAAGGTTGATGCACCTGAGATTGCAGGGCTCACTACCGGTTTAGCAGCAACGTGGAACCTACACAACACAATCAAATCACTTTGTCCCAACAAATCAGTGAGGTTGTCAATTTCACCGGATTTGCTGAACACAAAGAGGTTAAACGTATGGTGTGGAAAACAATATGAAAACAGTAGCAGTAGTACGAAAGCAGTGGAAACAGTGGTTGTATTATCAGTACGAGGAAAATGGACCGGGGTCCACAGTTCACTAGTGGTGTCTCTCCGTGAAAGATAAATAACATGTCTCGTGAACAAATTACAACTGGGCAATTGACATAAATGAAGGCTGCACCGTAGTGCATATGCAAGACATAAAGATTACTATGTGATTCATACGGGTATTACAACAAAATACATATACCGTCATCCAACTGCATCTATGACTAATAATCCACCCTTCGATCATGTGAGGCAGATCACGAGATCTAAACATGAGGCATAAAATGGAGGAGACAACCATCTAGCTACTGCTATGGACCCGTAGTCCAGGGATGAACTACTCACGCATCACTTCGGATGAAGGCATGGTGGGGTAGACCACTCCGGTGATGAATTCCCCTCCCGGCAGGGTGCCGGGGAGAGCTCCAGAACCCTCCCAATCTCGGGATGACGATGACGGCGGTCTCGGGTGTTTGTCGAGAAAAAGTGGTATATTTTTAGGGTGATATGTTGGGGGGATTATATAGCCGAAAGGGCGATGGCAGAGGGCACCTGGGAGGCCCATACCACCCCCAAGGGCGTCTAGGGGGGCGCCTCCCTATGGTGTGCCCCCTTGTCCCCTCTCCGGGTATCTTCGGGACTCCGTGGAACCTTCGGGCATTCTAAAACTTCTGGGCTTCGAACTTTCCAATTCCAAGAATATTCCAGAACAACTTTTCTGAAACTAAAAACAGCAGAAAACAGGGAACTTGCTCTGTGGCATTTTGTTAATAGGTTAGTCCCTGAAATCTATAAAAATGACATAAAGTGTATATCAAACATGTGTGAAATAACATGAAAACAACATGGAACATCAGCAATTAAGGATACGTTTATGAAGTATCAAGACATTCTTATAGGTTTGTCCATTGGCACCACTTGAACTCCATGTGTTGGATTCAAGGTTGGATGCTACAAGATAATTGCTTGTAATGAATATATCTATATGATCAAGTAGAAGAATTGTCATGTTATTATTGATCATATTACAAGGATGTTTTGAAGAAGGATATTGTGTGAACATTCATGTTTACCTTCAAGACATCATCATAATTAATAAAGAGAAGATACTTGGTTGATCAATTAGATGTGAAAAAAATGGATTCAATATTAATCAACACACAGTAGATGATGTACCAAATGGGATCATGTGATCTCGTGGTACGGTAAGCATTTGTCCATACATCTTTGTGAACTGACCCATGATACATGTGCGTGTAGAATCTTTGAAGGGTTGGGTATCTTCCCATGGGCTTGCATCAAAATGGATATTTCATATATCCCATGGAATAATACGACAAGTGGGGGTCGTCATCAAGTGTGTGTTGTGCAAGTTCAATACGAGCATCAAGAAAATTTCATATGCTTGAAGCTTGCAACCCATATGGATATTATGATCAAGTGAAGATGGGAATGTGATAAGCTCTCTCATATTAGCTTATGGGGGAGAAATTTACAAGTCTTCATGAAGCGAAGCGCAATCAAGAAAGGTGGTCCAACTTGAGGTGATTAAGATCGCCATCATCTAGCTCAACAGAATTGCGCAAGGAAAAGGTATGACTTACATAGTGTATCTATTTTACCGGTCTCATGATGTAGTTCGGAGACCGGATTATTGAAGGGATTATGCCCGAGAGGCAATAATAAAGTGTTTATTATGTTATTCCTTGTTTATGATAGATGTTTATTTCTCATGCTAGAATTGTATTAACCAGAAACGTTGATACATGTGTGATTAATAAACAAACCAACGTTCCTAGTGAAGCCTCTCTTTTAACTAGCTCGTTGATTAACAGATGATCAAGGTTTCCTGATCATAGACATTGGATGTTGTTAATAACGGGATCATGTCATTAGGAGAATGACATGATGAACTTAGACCCTAACTAAGTATAACAATACGATCAAGTCATTTAATTTTGTTGTTATGTCTTACATTCGGAGTAACATTGTTCCTTAGACCATGAGATCATGTTAATCACTAATACCGAAAGAATACTTTGATGACATCAAACGTCACACCGTAACAGGGTGACTATAAAGGTGGCATTAGGTATTCGGGAAGTGTTAGTTGAATCTCATGGATCAAGAATGGGATTTGTCCATCCAATATGACGGAGAGATATACTTAGGGCCCTCTCGGTGATATCACGTCGACACCGCTTGCAAGCACGTGATATGATCACAAGGATGTTATATCACGGGAACGAGAAAAGAGTACTTGTCGGATAACGAGATCGAACAAGGTAAAGTGGATACCGATGATCGGATCTCGGACAAGTAAAATATCGCGAGACAAAGGGAAATCGTTACGATGTTGAAAGGTTCACACGATCACGAGAGTCATCGGTGAATATATAGGAGTCATCACGGATCTCCAGATCCCGCTGTTGATTATTGATCGGAGAGGAGTCTCGGACATGTCTATATTATTCGCGAACCGTAGGGTGACACACTTAAGGTTCGAGAAGCGTTAGAGACGATACGGAATACCGAAGAATATTTTGGGCAGCTCCGAAAAATTGTTTCGGGGGGAAATTGAAATAGTTCAAGGGGTTTTTCATTGAATGGTTGTTAATAGAATTAACAAATTATTCGAGGTGCTGCATGCAAATGTTTGTTAATGGAATTAACAAATATAAATAAAGAAATAAAAATGTTTTATTTATTTACTAAAGAAAAATCTTTGGATCTTCTAAGTGGAAAATTAAGTGAGTATTAGTGCGTGTGAGTGGGGCTTCCACTCACATGAAGAGAGAAAGGGTGTGGGCACCCATGGCTGACCGCACCCCCTTGGGCTGCCTCCCCCTCCCCTATAAAAGGAGGGTGAGAGCTCCCTATTCTACACACACTTGCCCACTCCCTTTTCCCTCCACCCGCTGCTCCATTCCATGGTCTTCGGCTTGGCGAAGCCCTGACCGTGGGATTCTTCACCACCACCACGCCGTCGTGCTGCTGGAGTTCCGCGGGGATCCTCTACTTCCGCTACCCGCTGGATCGACGGAACGGAAGTCTTCATCGAGCTGAACGTGTGACCGATTACGGAGGCACCGCTGGATTGCGGTGCACTTCTTCTCGCTCGGGATCGGCGTGAGTACGACTATGCCAACAACGATATTTTATCCCGTACCACTTTGATTCTTCGAGGGTATGTTATCTCAATACTCTCTTTCTCCCCGTTGCCTTTCATCTCATAGATTAGATCTTGGCCATTCGGGTTTATCGCGCGTAGGAAAAATTTTGTTTTCTATGCAACGTACCCTTCAGTGGTATCAGAGCCGGATCTATGCGTAGATGATTTGTACGGGTAGAACACATAGGTGTATGTGGGCGTTTATTATCTTGTTATTACCTCCTTGAGTATTTTATGATCTTAGTGGCATAGTGGGATGAAGCGGCCCGGATTAACTTTGCATGTCCACGTAGATGAGACTTGTTCCACAACTGACATGCAACTTGTATTGCATAAGTGGCTTGCGGGTGTCGGTTTCTCCTATTATAGTTAAGATCTAATATACGAAGGGTTGTTAAAAATATATTTTATCAACGTTGTGGCTCTTGTACGTAGGTATGAACGGTTCTATCCTCGTAAGCCCAAGCCACGTAAAATATGCAAAAATAAATTAGAGGCGTCTAACTTGTTTTTGCAGGGCATGTGATGTGATATGGTCAATGTTACAAACGTTATGTATGGGATGATATCTTTTGTAAATTATTGACATACCGGCTGGAGCCATATGGTTGTCTTATTTTTATAGTCTGCGTGGTGTATATCATATCCATGTGATATGTTGTAATGGACAATCAAGATGGAGGTGCGACGAACCTTGGTGCCACGCCGGTGGAATGATGGAGATCATACCATGATGCACAAGATGGAGATCAAGTGCAAGAAGGACCATATCATATCACATTATCCATGCATGTGATGTTTATCCTTTTATGCATCTTATTTTGCTTAGATCGCGACGGTAGCATTGTAAGATGATCCCTCTCACTTAATATCAAGATAATAATGTGTTCTTCCTTAAGTATGCACCGTTAAGAAATTTTGTCTTTCGAGACACCACGTGATGATCGGGTGTGATAGACTCAACGTTCGCATACAATGGGTGTTTTCAAGCCTAGCATGTACAGACATGGCCTTGAAACACACGCAATACTACGGTTCTACTTGGCGAGCCTAGCATGTACAGACATGGACTCGGAACACGTAACCGAAAGGTAAAGCATGAGTCATATGGATGATATGATGAACATGTTGATGTTCGCCTTTGCAACTACACCGTATCACGCGATGATCGGTTTCCGTGTAATGAATTTGGTTCGTGTAATCACTAAAGACGACTAAGAGGGATGTTATTTTTGAGTGGGAATTCATGGGATAATTTTAGAATTAACTTGAACTTAATTTATCATAAACATAGTCTAAATAGTCTTTGCAAATATGTTGTAGATCATGGCACCACCTACCTTCAATTTCATTATGTTCATGGAGAGAGAAAAACTAGCGAACAATGGGAGCAACTTTACCAACTGGGCACTTAACCTGAGGATTCTCCTCACCGCTTGCAAGAAACTCTATGTGCTTGACGCACCGCTAGGTGACCAGCCCGCTGATGATGCTTCTCATGAAGATAAAAATGTTTATCTGACTCAACAAGAAGACCACAGTATAGTTCATTGCGGCATCCTCTATGGATTAGAGCTAGAGCTGTGAAAACGTTTCGAGAACAACACCGCTTTTGCTACAATGGGAGAATTGAAAATGATTTTCGATACCCATGCCGCAGTTGAGAGTTATGATGCTTCAGAAAAGTTCTTTAGCTGCATGATGGAAGAGAACAACTCCGTTAGTGAGCACGTACTCAAGATGTTTGCGTACGCTGATAAGCTCATAGCCTTGGGAATAACGATTCCCAATGAGCTAGGGATACATTGTGTTCTCCAATCTCTGCCACCTAGTTACAAGAACTTCGTGATGAACTATAATATGCAAGGCATGAAGAAGTCTCTTCCCGAGCTTCTCTCGATGCTTAAAACTGCTGAAGTGGAGATCAAGAAAGAACATCAAGTGTTGATGATCAATAAGACCACTAGTTTCAAGAAAGGCAAGCCAAGGGTAAACTTCAAGAAGGGTGGCAAATATGTTGCTGCTCCTGAGAAGAAAACCAAGTATGGCCCTAAGCCTGAGACTGAGTGCTTTTATTGCAAGGGTACTGGCCACTAGAAGCACAATTGCCCCAAATATCTGGCAGATAAGAAGGCCGGCAAAGTGAACAAAGGTATATATGATATACTTGTTATTGATGTGTACCTTACTACTACTCGCAGTAGCACCTGGGTATTTGATACTGTTTCGGTTGCTCACATATGTAACTCGAAACAGGAGCTGCAGAATAAGCGACCACTAGCAAAGGATGAGGTGACGATGCGCGTCGGCAATGGATCAAGAGTTGATGTGATCGCCGTCGGGACGCTGCCTCTACGTCTACCATCGGGATTAGTTATAAACCTCAATAATTCTTATTTGGTGCCTACATTAAGCATGAATATCGAATCTGGATCTTGCTTAATGCGGAATGGTTATTCCTTTAAGTCTAAGAACAATGGTTGTTCGATTTATATGAATAATATCTTTTACAGTCATGCACCTGAGAAGAATTGTTTATTTCTTTTGAATCTTGATAGTATTGATACACATATTCATAATGTGAATGCAAAAGAATTAAGTTAAATGATGATATTGCTACTTTCATGTGGCATTGCCGCTTAGGTCATATTGGTATTAAACGCATGAAGAAGCTCCATTCCGATGGACTCTTAGAATCACTTGATTATGAATCATTTGAAACATGTGAACCATGCCTTATGGGCAAGATGACTAGAACCCCGTTTTCTGGAACCATGGAACGGGCGACAGACTTACTGGAAATCATACATACTGATGTGTGTGGACCAATGAGTGTCTTGGCGCGCGGTGGATATCGTTATTTTGTCACTTTCACAGATGATTTGAGTAGATATGGGTATCTTTACTTAATGAAACACAAATCTGAGACATTTGAAAAGTTCAAAGAATTTCAGTGTGAAGTTGAAAATCATCGTAACAGAAAGATTAAATTTCTACGATCTGGTCGTGGAGGTGAATATCTAAGTTACGAGTTTGGCATGCATATGAAACAATGTGCAATAGTTTCACAACTCACACCTGCCGGAACACCACAGCGTAATGTTGTTTCCGAACGTCGTAATCGTACTTTATTGGATATGGTTCGATCTATGATGTCTCTTACAGATTTGCCACTATCGTTTTGGGGTTATGCACTAGAGACTGCTGCATTCACTTTAAATAGGGCACCATCTAAATCCGTTGAAACGACACCGTATGAATTATGGTTTTGAAACAAACCTAAGCTGTCATTTCTAAAAGTTTGGGGATGCGATGTTTATGTGAAGAAGCTTCAACCAGATAAACTCGAACCCAAAGCGAAAAAATGCGTCTTCATAGGATACCCTAAAGAAACAATAGGGTACACCTTCTATCACAGATCCGAAGGCAAGATTTTCGTTGCCAAGAATGGATCCTTTTTGGAGAAGGAGTTTCTCTCAAAAGGTGTGAATAGTAGGAAGGTAGAACTCGACGAGGTTATTGAACCTTCTCTTCTTGGAATGGCGAGTAGCGCAGCACCGGAAGTTGTTCCGGTGCCGACCCCATTAGTTGAAGAGAGAGCTAATGATCAAGATCATGAAACTCCAATAGAGGAAACTACCGCACCTCGCAGGTCAACTAGGGAACGTACAGCTCCTGAACTGTACAGAGATCCCGTATTAAACTTCATGGTAGATGGAGGTGATGACCCTGCGACATATGATGAAGCGATGATGAGCCCAGGTTCCAACAAATGGCTTGAATCCATGAAATCCGAAATAGGATCCATGTACGAAAACCAAGTTTGGACTTTGGTGGACTTACCCGATAACCGCAAGGCCATTGAGAACAAATGGATCTTTAAAAAGAAAACTGACGCTGATGGTAATGTGACCGTCTATAAAACTCGACTTGTCGCAAAAGGTTTCCGACAAATTCAAGGAGTTGACTATTATGAGACTTTGTCACCAGTAGCGATGCTTAAGTCAGTTAGGATTATGTTAGCAGTTGCTGCATTATTCGATTATGAAATCTGGCAGATGGATGTCAAAACGACGTTCCTTAATGGTGACATTGAGGAAGAGTTGTATATGATGCAACCCAAAGGTTTTGTTGATCCTAAGGATGCTGACAAGGTGCGCAAGCTTCAACGTTCCATTTATGGACTGAAGCAAGCATCCCGGAGTTGGAACCTCCGTTTTGATAAGGTGATCAAAGGGTTTGGATTTGTCCAAACATACGGAGAATCTTGTATTTACAAGAAAGTGAGTGGGAGCTCTGTAGCATTTCTAGTACTATATGTGGATGACATATTGTTGATTGGAAATGATATAGAACTTTTAAAAAGCGTAAACGGTTATTTGAACAGTAGTTTTTCGATGAAAGACCTCGGTGAAGCAGCTTATATATTAGGCATCAAAATCTAAAGGGATAGATCAAGGCGCTTAATTGGACTTTCGCAAAGTACATAACTTGACAAGATTCTGAAGAAGTTCAGAATGGAAGAGAGTAGGAAGGGGTTCTTACCTATGTTGCAAGGCAAAACGTTGAGTAAGACTCAATGTCCAGCTACAGCAGAAGATAGAGAGAGAATGAATAAAATTCCCTATGCTTCAGCCATAGGTTCTATCTTGTATGCTATGCTATGTACAAGACCGGATGTGGCATATTCTATTAGTTTGACTAGTAGGTACCAATCCGATCCAGGTTTGGAACACTGGACGACGGTCAAGAATATCTTTAAGTACTTGAGAATAACTAAGGATATGTTTCTCATATATGGTGGTGAAGAAAAGATCTTCGCAAGATATTACATCGATGCTAGCTTTGACACTGATCCGGATGACTCTAAGTCTCAGTCCGGGTACGTATTTGTTATGAATGGAGGAGCTGTAAGCTGGAGGAGTTCCAAGCAATCCGTGGTGGCGAGATCATCAACAGAAGCAGAATATGTTGCTGCCTCGGAGGCAACACAGGAAGCAGTTTGGATGAAGGTGTTCATATTCGAACTAGGCGTGGTTCCGAGTGCGCTGGATCCAATGGTTATCTATTCTGACAACAATGGTGCCATAGACAATGCTAAGGAGCCAAGGTCTCACAAGAATTCCAAGCATATCAAGCGTCGTTTTCACTCCATCCGTGAACATGTCGCAGATGGGGATGTGAAGATTTGCAAAGTACATACGGATCTGAATGTGGCAGATCCGTTGATTAAAACTCTCTCAAGGGAAAAACATGATCAGCACCAGAACTCAATGGGTGTTAGATTCATCACTATGTAATATATATTATTGCCCCTAGTGCAAGTGGGAGACTGAAGGGAATATGCCCGAGAGGCAATAATAAAGTGTTTATTATGTTATTCCTTGTTTATGATAGATGTTTATTTCTCATGCTAGAATTGTATTAACGGAAACGTTGATACATGTGTGATTAATAAACAAATCAACGTCCGAAGCCTCTCTTTTAGCTAGCTCGTTGATTAACAGATGATCAAGGTTTCCTGATCATAGACATTGGATGTTGTTAATAACGGGATCATGTCATTAGGAGAATGAAATGATGAACTTAGACCCTAACTAAGTATAACAATATGATCAAGTCATTTAGTTTTGTTGTTATGTCTTACATTCGGAGTAACATTGTTCCTTAGACCATGAGATCATGTTAATCACTAATACCGAAAGAATACTTTGATGACATCAAACGTCACACCGTAACAGGGTGACTATAAATGTGGCATTAGGTATTCGGAAAGTGTTATTTGAAGCTCATGGATCAAGAATGGGATTCGTCCATCCAATATGACGGAGAGATATACTCAGGGCCCTCTCGGTGATATCACGTCGACACCGCTTGCAAGCACGTGATATGATCACAAGGATGTTATATCATGGGAACGAGAAAAGAGTACTTGTCGGATAATGAGATCGAACAGGGTATGGTGGATACCGATGATCGGATCTCGACAAGTAAAATATCGCGAGACAAAGGGAAATCGTTACGACGTTGAAAGGTTCACACGATCACGAGAGTCATCGTTGAATATATAGGAGTCATCACGGATCTCCAGATCCCGCTGTTGATTATTGATCGAAGAGGAGTCTCGGTCATGTCTATATTATTCGCGAACCGTAGAGTGACACACTTAAGGTTCGATGAAGCGTTAGAGAGGATACGGAATACCGAAGAATATTTTGGGCAGCTCCGAAAAATTGTTTCGGGGGAAAACTGAAATAGTTCAAGGGGTTTTTCGTCGAATGGTTGTTAATATAATTAACAAATGATTCGAGGTGCTGCATGCAAATGTTTGTTAATGGAATTAACAAATATAAATAAATAAATAAAAATGTTTTATTTATTTATTAAAGAAAAACCTTTGGATTTTCTAAGTGGAAAATTAAGGGAATATGAGTGGGTGTGAGTGGGGCTTCCACTCACATGAAGAGAGGAAGGGGTGGGGGCACCCATGGCTGGCCGCACCCCCCCCCCCGGGCTGCCTCCCCCTCCCCTATAAAAGGAGGGTGAGAGCTCCCTCTTCTACACACACTTGCCCACTCCCTTTTTCCTCCAACCGCTGCTCCATTCCATGGTATCCGGCTTGGCGAATCCCTGACCATGGGATTCTTCACCACCACCACGCCGTTGTGCTACTGGAGTTCCGCGGGGATCCTCTACTTCTGCTACCCGCTGGATTGAGGGAACGGAAGTCTTCATCAAGCTGAACATGTGACCGATTACGGAGACATCATCGGATTGCGGTGCACTTCTTCTCGCTCGGGATCGGCGTGAGTACGACTACACCCACAACGAGATTTTATCTCGTACCACTTTGAGTCTTTGAGGGTATGTTATCTCAAGACTCTCTTTCTCCCTGTTGCCTTTCATCTCATAGATTAGATCTTGGCCATTTGGGTTTATCGCGCGTAGGAAATTTTTGTTTTCTATGCAACGTACCCTTCAATTATATGATACATAACCGTTCTATCAAGAGGGGCTCTTGAATGCGTATCTTGATTCTATGTATTGTAGAGAGCTCAAACCTTTGCATACCTGGCATCATCCTGCTTGATTCTTATTTGGGTTTTCTCCATGTGTGGTTTTAGAGCTTTTCATGTTCTTCATGTCAATATTAAGTTCACCAAAAATGGATTTCGTATGAAAAACTTATCGCATTTTTTATGTTGGAGGTTTCTACCGGATGTTCTTTATAGATAGGCAAACTGTAACATCCCAAGTATGAAATATCCCTTAGAATGTTTTGTTCCTTGTTTAAATTCAAGCAATGCATCATGTCATCATCTCATTGCATTTGTTTTATTTTTGTTTGCATTTGTTATTATTTGTTTTGCATCTGCTTTATCTTGTTTTCATAATCAAACTCAAACAAATTCAAATGGTTATTTTCATACTTGCTCTGTTACAACTTTTGGAATAAAAATAACAAATAAAAACAACCATTTTATTCCTTGTTAATCACCCATTAAATTGTTGGTTTAATCAAACCATTAATCCAATCAAATAATTCTAAAACATTTTCAAATTCAAACCAAGGCTAAAAATCAGTACCTTTTTGAATCCATGAATTCCACCAAACAATTATAAACTTTAAATCACTTTAAAACCCTAGGGGAAACCCTATTGAAATTGCTTTGTTTTTCTAATATTAGTTAATATTGGAAATTTCAACCAATTTGGTTTAATTTTAAAACAGCAAGCAAATATTTAAAATTTTGTAAACAAAAGCCACCAAGTGTTTGCATTTGGTCTATTAAACCTCCCCAATTTTTTCCAAATTTTTCTATAAACTAAAACCTATCATTTCTTCCAAAAGCAAAAGCTACAAAAAAAAACAGGAAAGAAAAAATAAAAAGGAGCAAAACCAGCGCGCGCGTGCGGCAGATAACGCAGCCCAGCCCAACCTAAGCCTAGCGCGCGCAAGCCCAGCCCTCCTAAGCGCCGCGTACCGCTTCAAAAATCGCGCTGGCCGTCTGTTTGCAGTACGGCGCGCATCCGTTGCGCCACCGCGACAGCGCTGCGACGCCGGCGGCCATCCCATCGCCCAGAGCCCTATAAATACCACCTAGGCACCTGGCACCAACCCTCTAGCCCTAGGTTTCCGCTCCCTCCTCGCTGCGCCGCCGATTTCTCCTCCTCGTCGCTCCTCCCCCCTCTCTGCAATTCCACCGGCGGCCACCCCTCTGAAGATCGCCATGGCGCCGCCACCTCCTCACCCCACCTAGCCACTAGCCTACGGGAACCACACCGCCACTCTCTCCTCTCTCTGCTGGACACCAAATCGTCACGGGTAAGCCCCTGTCTCGCCGCCGCGATCTCCCCTCCGTTCTCCGGCCACCGTGGCGCCCTGGACTGAACCCGCGGTGCTCGTCTACATTGCAGAGCTTCCCTACACCGATCGTTTGTTGGAATCGCGTCGCCTCTTCGTCCTCTACCCGCTGGACACCGGAGCCACGCCGGAGGGGCACGGGATCCACGACGCCGTCATCGTCACCGCCGCGGCCACAGCTCGCCGTCGACCACGGCAACCTCCTGGTGAGCCCACCGTGCGCCTTTTCCCTCTCTCTGTTGCGCACGCTTCCGTGCACTCGTTGCACACACACCCAGCGCTTCCAGATCGCGAGCACCACCGTGGATCAACGCCGGCGAACTCTGTTCTGTCAGTCGAGCAAGGAAACGATCGTTCGTCAGTTAACTTCAGTTAACACTGGCGTTGAACGATAACCTGTATGCGTCTGTATCTCTGTCAAACACACGAAAGCAGCGCAGCGGTTCAGGCCCTTTTGCGCGCAAGCGAGGGCGCGGGTTCGAGCCCCCGCGCCGCGATTTAACCGCCACATTTTTGCACCACTGGCTGACAGCCGTGGCCCACGCTGCAGTGACAGCCATGGCCACGCAAGCATTCGCTTGCGCCACGTTGGCCCTGGCCCACGTGGCAGTGGCTGCATGTAGCTGCCACTCGGTAACAAAAGGATTAAAACATTTCTGTTTTATTTCTAGTTTCTTTTATTTGGCAGAATAAAACACTAACTTTAAAAATCAATAACTTTTAATCTATAATTCTGATAAATAAAAGTTATATATGTTTTCTGTTCAAAATTTTATTGTCTATCCAATTGTTCCATTTGTGTTCTGTTTTGAATTTTCCAAATACATTTAAAATTCAAATTTGAATAATTCAAATGTAATTTGTAATAATGCATAAATGATTCATACTATTTCCAAATAATACAAATAAAATATGTTTACATACCATTTTGAATATCCTATTCAAATATAAAATTTGTTTCATTGTTTGAATAATTTAAATTGCCTAAATAATTTAATACTTGTTTAATTCAATTAAAATTGATAAAATCATAACTTGCTTAATATAAAATATTTTTGAACATGCAAATTATGTTTTCAAACCACCAAAGTGTGAACTTTTCAAATGTGAATTTGAATTTATGGTTTGAACAAATAAAATTCAAATAATATCCAAACTTGTTTTAAATTCAATTAAAACTTGTTTAATATTGTTTAATTCATAATAAATTCATCCTAATTCAAATTTCAATATTTGAAACAGGTAATACAACTAAAATTTGATGTTCTTTTCAAATATAAATTTTGTTAATTGTTTTGCACACTTTAAATTGATGAAAACAATAATTGTTTGTGTGACATGTTTAAGTAACCAAATTTTCCAAACTTAATAAATAATTTCCAAACTTGTTTTATTCCTTTTCCTTTGCATCTATTATTGTTATTTGTTGTTATCTTGTTATCATCATCATGCATGCATCATGATAACAACTTTCACCTAATCCTTATTTGTAAATCATTTGTTCCACTTAATTATGGACCTTTTCCCATATGCAACTCTTTTAGCATAGGGGTCCATTTAAATTGTGTTATCATGTTAGCTAGATTATTTTGATGCAACCATTAACCTGTCATGCATCATCTTGATTGTGCACAATGCCATGGCAATGATTGTTTACATTCATGTTTTGTTTGTTTGCTTCTTCTCGAATAGATGACGACGTTGAGGCAGACGACCTTTACAGCACCCCTTCTGAGGATCTAGCTCAGTACCCGGCTGTTGAGTTTGCAGGCAAGTTATCACTCACATGAACCATTGTGTTCCTTTCAACCCTGGTTACCGATACTTTCCGTTGTCTATATCTTGCTAGCCTTAGTGGTAGATGTTTCTGTTACGAACCTATCACATGAATCCTTTAACCCTGATATTGCCTCACCACCACTCCTACAACCCTATTGATTGAGCCAGTGTCTTACTAGCATGCTTAGGTTGTTTTGCTCGAGTCTGTTACCCGTTACTTTCAGTTACTAGATTTTCATTATGTTCTGGGGGCTCGATGTTCAATCAATCAATCATGCTAATGATATTACTTAATAATAATTTGATGATAAGGCATCGGCAGGAGGCCATGTGTGGTTTTGAGGCCTGCTAGTGTCGACCCTAATAGGAAAAGGGTCTTGTCTACTGATCCATGATGAGCGCACTACCCGCATGTGGGAAGCGAGTATGGGCGCCCCCCTCAATTTGATTCGATTCGCATCTCGTCCAAATCATCTCATTTAGTTCGTGCTTTCTATTTGCCGCATGCATGTTTTTGCGAGCCCAGCGCAGGGTGGAACTTTTGTAGTCGGCATATAGGGGGACACGTTCTTAGAGTGCTATGAGGGTCCATTTTCTTCTGGGCTCGATTAGCCGTGCGCCCAAGGTGCTTTGGGCTTGATGCGAAGAAGAGTTGAGTTGTGTTGAGTGCCCCGCTTGGTGGGAGGCATCCCATCTGGCGGGTTATTCATACGTGTACGGCCAAATTGGTGCAACCCTGCAGGGATAATCTTCTCGAGAAGCCGTGTTTTCCGCGGTTATGGACTACTTGGTGACAGTACTGGCTAACAAGTACTCAGGACAACTTAAACCTAATGATTCACAATCTCACACCCCATGATTACAACTTGACTAGTAATAGGATTATTATCACAATAACTTGTTTCATCTTAATCCAACTGTGTGAGTTATCCTCAGATTGCTTCTTTGGATAAGGGGCGAGATCCAGGATGGGTTTGTTTGAAGTTATCTTTCAGTTGGTTACAACCCTCGATCTTATCCCCTTCTGATAGTTGGAAGTGCTAGAATCTCTGTAGTTGGTTAGCGCAGCCAGTTGCAGCATTATTTATATCCCCTTCTTTCTGTTGAACCCAAGTCATCTGTGCTTGTGTTGACGGGCTATACTTTGGTGAACTGTGAGTCTTGCTTGCCAGTACTTGGATGTACTGACCCCGTTGGGGCTGTGGTTTACGCAGACTACGACTACGGCTACGATGACCACCAGGATGGCTACTTCGTGGAGTTTGACGAGACTGCAGACGAGTAGATAGCTGGACCAGGGCAGGATCCAGAACCTACGTGGATGGGCTTCGTCTTCTTTATTTTCTCTGGCTTCTTAAGCCTGTTGGATTGTCTGTACCCAAACACCTTTGATTGCTTCCGCTGATGTAATGAATGCTATGTTGGGACATGTGTCCTCTGGATGATTGTATTTGCTATCTCTGCCTTAGTGAAGGCCATTTGCTACCTTATTTCCATCTTTTGTGTCTTAGAGATAAGTTGTGATCATCATTCGTTCAAAGCTGTTGACGTACCGTGCGTGATTGATATGAAGTACGTCGACAGTAGTGCCTATGACTTCTAGTGGATAGTTTACATCGACGGTGGAATAGCAGGGCTTGTGTTGTCGCGCATAAGCGCAGGCCTACCAGGAAGCTGGGACGTGGGAGCAGTTATGCCCCATAATCCAAGCACCTGCTATCCAGTTCGTACGATGAGTATCCCTTAGAAGCCAGGGTGCGACAAATGGTATCAGAGCCTGTCTGCCTGTAGGATCCCTTTTTACTGGTCGCAGTTGAGTCTAGAAACTATTTTGTAGCTATATAGGAAAAATGAAACGTGAGAGTAGGAATTCTGCCATTTTTCTTCTTTCCCCACCCACCCTTTTCTGGTAAGGAAGTGCAACGATGTTTTCTGTTCTCACCTAAACTTTCAACTTAGGATTTCACGTGTTTTGGGTTCTCTGTAGTACCTCAGGAGTTTTTGGTCTCGAGTTTCCCGATGTTGCTTCGATATCCTGTTCTTTTAAAAGAACCTTTCGTCCGTTGAAACCTTGTTGTTGTTTTCCACATCCTTTTTCTTCTACCGGAGTCTAATCAAAACTTCCCCGATCATCTGCAGATGGATCTCAGGTTCTACCCGCAGGTGGTTCGGATGACTCGCTGTGAGAGCACCGCCGGTTATCCGGAGATGCTGAGAGACATGGTTACCTATCTGGGGTTCCATTGGGCACCGGAGTACCAGGTCTACGAGCAGCAGCGAGAGTTTGACCAGACCTGCTACCGGGCTATCGTCTACATTCTGTCGGATGATGGCAGGAGCGTTGTCCACCGCTACGAGGCAGTAGGTTCCACAGTGGATATGGCCGTGCAGCAGGCAGCGTACGTGAGTCTCACCGTCCTCCGTGCTGACTACTGGGGGTTTGATGATTCCATCTATCGTCACATCCCCCGTGGTTACATCACGGCAGCGGGAGTTCACTTCACCCTCCACGGCAACCTGGATACCTACGAGTCTGATAGCTCCAGGCTGCACACCACTGCTCAGTTCGTGAGGCACAGTGATGCAGTTGCTTCCACACTTTCTCAGGAGTTAGCCTCAGTCAGGGAGCAGCTCCACCTTGCTCTCACTCGTCTGGCAACGTACACCACAGACTTCGTTCGAGATGAGCGCTTTGCACGTTGCGTTCAGACAGCTGGGTTACCGCTGCCAGATGCTGGAGGTTACGAGCCGATCAGAGGTCCACTTCTCGACCTTGGTCCAGGCTACACTGGGATTCCCCGCTTTGGAGCACAGGGAGACGACGCTTTCTACTTCACCACACCGAGAGTTGCTCTCAGGGTAGTCCCGCTCTACGTGGATCGTCGTCATACCTACTTCCGGGGGATTCCTCCGCACCGTATCTCTCGTCGTACTACTCACCGCCGTCCTGCGTGATGAGCATGGGAGTACCGATGTATCCATTCCTAGCTATGTTTAGTTATCCTTGTCTTTCGAACCATGTATTTGGTCTGTTGGATATTCTGATGTATTTGAACATGTGATGATGTACCTGTTGGTTATCTATTCATGCGTCGGAATAATCTATCTTTCGGTTACCAAGTCTATCCTGTTCTATTGTTGTGCTAAAATGCATTTCTGTTCAAGATGCCTCCAACTAGGAACAACCCGCCTCCGCCACCACCAATGGGGGAACTGTTAGCTCAGATGACCCAAGTGGTGACACAGATGGCCCAGATCCAGGCTAACCAGAACAACAACCAGAATGCTCCACGGGTCAACATCAAGGAGTTCCTCAGCTTGAGCCCGAAAGCTTTCGTGGCAACACGTGAGCCCCTGGATGCTGATGACTGGATCCGTGACATGGCCAGGACTCTGGAGATCGCACATGTTGCTGAGGAAGATAAGGTCAAGTATGCCACCTACCTACTGAAGGGTCAGGCAGCTACTTGGTGGGAGAACTACCAGACCATGAGAGCTGGCTATCCTATCACCTGGGGATGTTTCAAGGATGCCTTCCTGAAGCACCACATCCCAGATGGTCTCATGGAAAGGATGCGTGAGGAATTCTGCTCTTTCAAACAGGGCAAGCTGGACGTCCTCGGCTACCAGAACGAGTTCAATCGTCTGGCTCGATACGCTGGTGACGAAGTGTCCACTGAAGCCAAGAAGATGGCAAGGTTCCGCCGAGGTTTTAACCCGGAACTGAAGTACGCTCTCACCAACATCAAGTGCAAGGACTTTGTGGAGCTTGTGAACACCGCGCTCAATGAGGAGAATGGGCGCAAGGCGTTCGAAGAGTCCCGCAAGCACTCGCGTGAGGGTGGTTCCTCCTCCAACATGACCACCCCTCCGCAGAAGCGCCGCATCTGGGTGCCAAATGGTGCTGTCACTCGGGCTCCAAATGCCCAAGCTTCTCCAGGTTTTGGTCCCCGCCCACCCAACCCATCTCAGATGCAGGGTCAGAGGATTCCAATGGGGCAGCCAAGGCCAGGTCCTTCTCGTGTCGTCACTTGCTACAAGTGCAAGGATACTGGACACTATGCCGATAAGTGCACTCAGAAGCAGCTACCCCTACCTCCTCGCCCCAACACCAACCAGGCAATGGTTCGTGCTCCCCCGGCTAAAGCCTTCAACTCCAACAACAGGCCTGTCGGGAGGACCGCGAGGGTGAACCATATCAAGGCCGACAAAGCTGAGGAAGCTGCTGACGTCGTTCTCGGTATATTACCCGTAAACTCTATTCCAGCTAAAGTGTTGTTTGATACTGGAGCATCGCATTCTTTTGTGTCAAAGATTTTTGCAAAAGCATACAACCTAGTTCTGGTTCCGCTAAGCAATCAAATGACTGTTCACTCTCCGGGACCGCAAATGTTGACATCCAAGATAAGCATGCACAATGAGATCCTAATTGGAGGTCGCATATTCCTTGCTTCACTCATGTTGCTGGGAAATTCTGACATTGATGTCATTCTGGGTATGGATTGGTTGAAGACCCACAAAGCTAAAATTGACTGTGCTCAAAAGTCAATAACTCTCTCCCACACTTCAGGCCGGATAGTCTATTCTCCATATGGATCAAGTTCTGTTCAGCTGTTCAACCTCGATGCCAAACCCCTTCCTGCAATTGAAAATGTTCCGGTGGTTTGTGAATTCCCTGACGTCTTTCCAGAAGAGTTGCCAGGGATGCCTCCGGATAGAGCAGTTGAGTTCGTGATCGAGCTTGAGCCAGGTACTGCTCCAATCTCTAAGCATCCATATAAGATAGCTCCTCCTGAACTGAAATTGTTGAAGGAGCAAATCGATATGTACATGGAGAAAGGTTACATTCAGCCTAGTTCCTCCGCTTGGGGTTGCCCAACTCTGTTTGTTGCCAAGAAGGATCAAACAAAAAGACTCGTGGTTGACTATCGTCCTCTCAACGAGAAAACAATCAAGAACAAGTATCCAATTCCTCGTATCGATGATCTTTTTGATCAACTTGCTGGAGCCTCAATATTCTCAAAGTTGGACTTGAGGATGGGGTACCATCAGATAAAGATCAGAAAGGAAGATATTCCTAAGACAGCTTTCACCACTCGTTACGGTCTATATGAATACACCGTTATGTCTTTTGGTCTCACCAATGCACCGGCAACGTTCTCAAGACTCATGAATTCTGTCTTCCATGAATATCTCGACAAGTTCGTTGTGGTATATCTCGATGACATTCTAGTCTACTCAAAATCCGAGGAAGAGCATGGAGAACACCTTCGTCTCACTCTCATGAAACTTCGCGAGCATCGTCTGTATGCCAAGTTTTCCAAATGTGACTTCTGGATTCCAGAAGTTGCATATCTTGGTCATATCATCTCTGCCAAAGGCATTGCCATTGATCATGAAAAGGTTAAGGCAATTGTTGATTGGAAACCCCCTAAGACGGTGAAGCAAGTCAGAAGTTTTCTTGGCTTGGCTAGCTATTGCCGTCGTTTCGTCCAAAACTTTCCCAAGATTGCCAAACCTCTCACTGATCTCACAAAGAAGGACAAGAAGTTCGTTTGGACTCCACAATGTGATGAGAGTTTCAACCTCCTGAAGACTAAACTCACTTCCACCCCAGTTCTGGTTGGCCCAGATACTACCAAACCTTTCCAGATATTCTGTGATGCATCTCTCCAAGGCCTAGGAGCAGTTCTTATGCAAGAACGTCAAGTTGTGGCTTATGCTTCACGTCAGTTGAACCCACATGAGCAAAACTATCCCACACATGATCTTGAACTTGTAGCAGTTGTGTTTGCCCTCAAGAAATGGAGACAATACTTGTTGGGTAACAAAACTGAAATCTTTTCCGATCATAAGAGTCTGAAATACATCCTCACTCAGCCAGATCTAAACCTCAGGCAAAGGAGATGGATTGAGAAGATTAAAGACTTTGATCTCACCATTTCTTACACTCCAGGCAAGGCTAATGTTATGGCCGATGCTCTCAGTCGCAAATCCTATTGCAATAATCTCATGATCATGGAAAGCCAACCTCCACTTCATGAAGAAATCCAGAAGCTGAACCTTGGTCTTGTCCCTGAAGGATACCTTGCTAGCTTGACAGCCAGCCCAACTCTCGAGGACAAGATTCGTTCTGAACAACTTCGTGATACTGAAATCAAGAAGATTGTAGAGCACATCAAGGAGGGCAATGATAAATTCAAGTCCTTCACAATTGATGACAAGGGAACTGTGTTCTTCGAAGGACGCATTGCAGTTCCTCAGATTCAAAGTCTCAAGGATATCATTCTCAAGGAGGCTCATGAAACTCCTCTCTCTATTCACCCTGGAAGTACAAAGATGTACCAGGATCTCAAGACTCTGTATTGGTGGTCTGGCATGAAACGTGAAATTGCTCAATACGTTTCTGAATGCGACGTTTCTCAACGTGTTAAAGCAGTCCATCAGAAAACAGCCGGTCTTCTCCAACCTCTCAAAATTCCTGAGTGGAAGTGGGACATGATTGAAATGGACTTCGTTACTGGGTTTCCAAAGTCCAAGAAGGGCAACGATGCAATCTTCGTTGTTATTGATCGTCTCACTAAGGTTGCTCACTTCTTTGCTGTCAAGGAAACTATCTCAGCTAGCCAGTTAGCAGAGCTCTACACAGCAAAGGTTGTTCCACTTCATGGTGTTCCATTGGAAATAAGCTCAGACCGTGGAAGTATCTTCACTTCTCATTTCTGGAAGAGTTTTCAAGAAGCTTTGGGCACTAAACTTCTGTTCAGCACAGCTTATCACCCTCAGTCTCAGGGGCAAGTCGAAAGAGTCAATCAGATTCTCGAGGATATGCTCAGAGCATGTGGTCTCTCCTTTGGCATGAAATGGGAGGATTGCCTTCCATATGCTGAATTCTCTTACAACAACAGCTACCAGGCAAGCCTAGGCATGGCACCATTTGAGGCACTGTATGGTCGCAGATGCAGGAGTCCAATCAATTGGTCTGGAGCTGGTGAACGTTCACTCTTAGGCCCTGACGTTGTTAAGGAAGCCGAGGAGAAAGTTCGTATCATTCGTGACAATCTCAGGATTGCTCAGTCTCGTCAGAAGAGCTATTATGATAGCAAGCACAGGGATATGATCTATGCACCTGGTGATAAGGCATATCTCCGTGTAACTCCCCTCAGAGGCACTCATCGTTTTGGTGTGAAAGGAAAGCTTGCACCAAGATACATTGGTCCCTTCAACATTCTCTCAAGACGTGCAGAAAATGCTTATCGTCTTGAACTTCCAGAAAAGCTATCCAAGGTGCACGATGTGTTCCACGTGTCACAACTCAAGAAGTGTTTCAAAGATCCAGATCGTGCAGTTGATCATGATTCCATTGAACTGCAAGATGATCTATCTTATGAGGAGCACCCTATTCGTATTCTCGATGAGACCGAGCGTAAGACTCGCAACAAGAGCACCAAGTTCTTGAAAGTGCAATGGTCGCATCATTCCGATAAAGAGGCAACGTGGGAGACCGAAGAGGATCTTCGCAAGAAGTATCCGGACCTTTTCACATCTCAGTAAGGAATCTCGGGGCGCGATTCCTTCAAGGGGGGGCGTTTTGTAACATCCCAAGTATGAAATATCCCTTAGAATGTTTTGTTCCTTGTTTAAATTCAAGCAATGCATCATGTCATCATCTCATTGCATTTGTTTTATTTTTGTTTGCATTTGTTATTATTTGTTTTGCATCTGTTTTATCTTGTTTTCATAATCAAACTCAAACAAATTCAAATGGTTATTTTCATACTTGCTCTGTTACAACTTTTGGAATAAAAATAACAAATAAAAACAACCATTTTATTCCTTGTTAATCACCCATTAAATTGTTGGTTTAATCAAACCATTAATCCAATCAAATAATTCTAAAACATTTTCAAATTCAAACCAAGGCTAAAAATCAGTACCTTTTTGAATCCATGAATTCCACCAAACAATTATAAACTTTAAATCACTTTAAAACCCTAGGGGAAACCCTATTGAAATTGCTTTGTTTTTCTAATATTAGTTAATATTGGAAATTTCAACCAATTTGGTTTAATTTTAAAACAGCAAGCAAATATTTAAAATTTTGTAAACAAAAGCCACCAAGTGTTTGCATTTGGTCTATTAAACCTCCCCAATTTTTTCCAAATTTTTCTATAAACTAAAACCTATCATTTCTTCCAAAAGCAAAAGCTACAAAAAAAAACAGGAAAGAAAAAATAAAAAGGAGCAAAACCAGCGCGCGCGTGCGGCAGATAACGCAGCCCAGCCCAACCTAAGCCTAGCGCGCGCAAGCCCAGCCCTCCTAAGCGCCGCGTACCGCTTCAAAAATCGCGCTGGCCGTCTGTTTGCAGTACGGCGCGCATCCGTTGCGCCACCGCGACAGCGCTGCGACGCCGGCGGCCATCCCATCGCCCAGAGCCCTATAAATACCACCTAGGCACCTGGCACCAACCCTCTAGCCCTAGGTTTCCGCTCCCTCCTCGCTGCGCCGCCGATTTCTCCTCCTCGTCGCTCCTCCCCCCTCTCTGCAATTCCACCGGCGGCCACCCCTCTGAAGATCGCCATGGCGCCGCCACCTCCTCACCCCACCTAGCCACTAGCCTACGGGAACTACACCGCCACTCTCTCCTCTCTCTGCTGGACACCAAATCGTCACGGGTAAGCCCCTGTCTCGCCGCCGCGATCTCCCCTCCGTTCTCCGGCCACCGTGGCGCCCTGGACTGAACCCGCGGTGCTCGTCTACGTTGCAGAGCTTCCCTACACCGATCGTTTGCTGGAATCGCGTCGCCTCTTCGTCCTCTACCCGCTGGACACCGGAGCCACGCCGGAGGGGCACGGGATCCACGACGCCGTCATCGTCACCGCCGCGGCCACAGCTCGCCGTCGACCACGGCAACCTCCTGGTGAGCCCACCGTGCGCCTTTTCCCTCTCTCTGTTGCGCACGCTTCCGTGCACTCGTTGCACACACACCCATCGCTTCTAGATCGCGAGCACCACCGTGGATCAACGCCGGCGAACTCTGTTCTGTCAGTCGAGCAAGGAAACGATCGTTCGTCAGTTAACTTCAGTTAACACTGGCGTTGAACGATAACCTGTATGCGTCTGTATCTCTGTCAAACACACGAAAGCAGCGCAGCGGTTCAGGCCCTTTTGCGCAAGCGAGGGCGCGGGTTCGAGCCCCCGCGCCGCGATTTAACCGCCACATTTTTGCACCACTGGCTGACAGCCGTGGCCAACGCTGCACTGACAGCCATGGCCACGCAAGCATTCGCTTGCGCCACGTTGGCCCTGGCCCACGCGGCAGTGGCTGCGTGTAGCTGCCACTCGGTAACAAAAGGATTAAAACATTTCTGTTTTATTTCTAGTTTCTTTTATTTGGCAGAATAAAACACTAACTTTAAAAATCAATAACTTTTAATCTATAATTCTGATAAATAAAAGTTATATATGTTTTCTGTTCAAAATTTTATTGTCTATCCAATTGTTCCATTTGTGTTCTGTTTTGAATTTTCCAAATACATTTAAAATTCAAATTTGAATAATTCAAATGTAATTTGTAATAATGCATAAATGATTCATACTATTTCCAAATAATACAAATAAAATATGTTTTACATACCATTTTGAATATCCTATTCAAATATAAAATTTGTTTCATTGTTTGAATAATTTAAATTGCCTAAATAATTTAATACTTGTTTAATTCAATTAAAATTGATAAAATCATAACTTGCTTAATATAAAATATTTTTGAACATGCAAATTATGTTTTCAAACCACCAAAGTGTGAACTTTTCAAATGTGAATTTGAATTTATGGTTTGAACAAATAAAATTCAAATAATATCCAAACTTGTTTTAAATTCAATTAAAACTTGTTTAATATTGTTTAATTCATAATAAATTCATCCTAATTCAAATTTCAATATTTGAAACAGGTAATCCAACTAAAATTTGATGTTCTTTTCAAGTATAAATTTTGTTAATTGTTTTGCACACTTTAAATTGATGAAAACAATAATTGTTTGTGTGACATGTTTAAGTAACCAAATTTTCCAAACTTAATAAATAATTTCCAAACTTGTTTTATTCCTTTTCCTTTGCATCTATTATTGTTATTTGTTGTTATCTTGTTATCATCATCATGCATGCATCATGATAACAACTTTCACCTAATCCTTATTTGTAAATTATTTGTTCCACTTAATTATGGACCTTTTCCCATATGCAACTCTTTTAGCATAGGGGTCCATTTAAATTGTGTTATCATGTTAGCTAGATTATTTTGATGCAACCATTAACCTGTCATGCATCATCTTGATTGTGCACAATGCCATGGCAATGATTGTTTACATTCCTGTTTTGTTTGTTTGCTTCTTCTCGAATAGACGACGACGTTGAGGCAGACGACCTTTACAGCACCCCTTCTGAGGATCTAGCTCAGTACCCGGCTGTTGAGTTTACAGGCAAGTTATCACTCACATGAACCATTGTGTTCCTTTCAACCCTGGTTACCGATACTTTCCGTTGTCTATATCTTGCTAGCCTTAGTGGTAGATGTTTCTGTTACGAACCTATCACATGAATCCTTTAACCCTGATATTGCCTCACCACCACTCCTACAACCCTATTGATTGAGCCAGTGTCTTACTAGCATGCTTAGGTTGTTTTGCTCGAGTCTGTTACCCGTTACTTTCAGTTACTAGATTTTCATTATGTTCTGGGGGCTCGATGTTCAATCAATCAATCATGCTAATGTTATTACTTAATAATAATTTGATGATAAGGCACCGGCAGGAGGCCCTGTGTGGTTTTGAGGCCTGCTAGTGTCGACCCTAATAGGAAAAGGGTCTTGTCTACTGATCCATGATGAGCGCACTACCCGCATGTGGGAAGCGAGTATGGGCGCCCCCCTCAATTTGATTCGATTCGCATCTCGTCCAAATCATCTCATTTAGTTCGTGCTTTCTATTTGCCGCATGCATGTTTTTGCGAGCCCAGCGCAGGGTGGAACTTTTGTAGTCGGCATATAGGGGGACACGTTCTTAGAGTGCTATGAGGGTCCATTTTCTTCTGGGCTCGATTAGCCGTGCGCCCAAGGTGCTTTGGGCTTGATGCGAAGAAGAGTTGAGTTGTGTTGAGTGCCCCGCTTGGTGGGAGGCATCCCATCTGGCGGGTTATTCATACGTGTACGGCCAAATTGGTGCAACCCTGCAGGGATAATCTTCTCGAGAAGCCGTGTTTTCCGCGGTTATGGACTACTTGGTGACAGTACTGGCTAACAAGTACTCAGGACAACTTAAACCTAATGATTCACAATCTCACACCCCATGATTACAACTTGACTAGTAATAGGATTATTATCACAATAACTTGTTTCATCTTAATCCAACTGTGTGAGTTATCCTCGGATTGCTTCTTTGGATAAGGGGCGAGATCCAGGATGGGTTTGTTTGAAGTTATCTTTCAGTTGGTTACAACCCTCGATCTTATCCCCTTCTGATAGTTGGAAGTGCTAGAATCTCTGTAGTTGGTTAGCGCAGCCAGTTGCAGCATTATTTATATCCCCTTCTTTCCGTTGAACCCAAGTCATCTGTGCTTGTGTTGACGGGCTATACTTTGGTGAACTGCGAGTCTTGCTTGCCAGTACTTGGATGTACTGACCCCGTTGGGGCTGTGGTTTACGCAGACTACGACTACGGCTACGATGACCACCAGGATGGCTACTTCGTGGAGTTTGACGAGACTGCAGACGAGTAGATAGCTGGACCAGGGCAGGATCCAGAACCTACGTGGATGGGCTTCGTCTTCTTTATTTTCTCTGGCTTCTTAAGCCTGTTGGATTGTCTGTACCCAGACACCTTTGATTGCTTCCGCTGATGTAATGAATGCTATGTTGGGACATGTGTCCTCTGGATGATTGTATTTGCTATCTCTGCCTTAGTGAAGGCCATTTGCTACCTTATTTCCATCTTTTGTGTCTTAGAGATAAGTTGTGATCATCATTCGTTCAAAGTTGTTGACGTACCGTGCGTGATTGATATGAAGTACGTCGACAGTAGTGCCTATGACTTCTAGTGGATAGTTTACATCGACGGTGGAATAGCAGGGCTTGTGTTGTCGCGCATAAGCGCAGGCCTACCAGGAAGCTGGGACGTGGGAGCAGTTATGCCCCATAATCCAAGCACCTGCTATCCAGTTCGTACGATGAGTATCCCTTAGAAGCCAGGGTGCGACACAAACCTTTCATAATTTGATTATATCTTACCATTTTTACTATGATTTTTATCTGCATATTATTTTATTACCCGTCATTGCGATTTCAAAGAGCCAAAGAACATCGAAAACGGAGTTAGTATGCAAAAGTTATGAGCGTTTTCGTACCGGAGTTTCTACCAGTTTTCCGAGCAGCGGTAGTACCGGTGCCTGTACCGTCAAATACCCCTTCGGTATGTAAGTGGCGGTAGTACCAGTGGTTCCACCGGTAGCACCGCTTCCTGGGGAAGTTTATCAGCCCGTTGATGCTCCTAACTCATCCAGGGGGCGGTAGTACCGGTGGTTTGAGCGGTAGTACCTCCCCTGCGTGCTTTTGCCCCCAACGGTTTGATATTTGGGTGACCTATTTAAGGTGCCTTCTTCCCCAAAGGCTCCCCAACCTTTTGGAAAGTTTCTACCTCCATAGTTGACATTTCCAAACTTGTTTTCTCTCAATCCCTCCAATGATTCGTGCTCCCACTTGAGGAAAAGAGAGAGGATATCTAGATCTACAACTCGACAATCAATCCCTCCTCTGTGTGAGGGGAACCTATTGGATCTAGATCTAGGGATTCATTTATTGTTTTCCTTGTTATTCCTCCTTCCGCCCTCCATAGCACTATTTTCTTTGGTGGTATTTGGGAGAGAAATTCTTGACCACCTTGTCTGTTCTTGCCATTGCATTAGGTGTATTTGTTTGAGTTCCCCACGGGATTCTTGAAAGAGAAGTTCGTGAGCTTGTTACTCTTTGGTGCTTGGTCACCGGAAAGATTGTTTCTCTTGGGTGTATTGATCAACCTAGACGGTTAGTTCTTGGGGCTTCCACCTTGTTGCAAGAAGCTTCGCTTAGAGCCTCCAATTGACTTGTGGAGATAGCCTCAACCTCGTGTAAGGTTTGGTCACCGTCTTCAAGACGACCTCATAGTGGAAACGAGCATCTCCCTCACCGGAGAATCTTAAGGAGAATAGGGTGAGCACAACCGTGTCTTGGAGTGCCTTGCCGGCGCCACACAGATCCAACAAAGATGTACTTCCCTTGGGAAGGAACTTCGTAATCACATCGATGTCTCCTTGTGTTTCAGTTATTTTTATACTCTAACTCGTTGTTGGTGATAGCCATCGTGCTTGAAGTCAGTTATATTTCTATACCTTACTTAGCATAAGTTGTTGGTGCACGTAGGTAAACCTAGCTTGTATAGATTTTGTGCTTGATAAATTAAATGTTAGTTTTATTCCGCACTTATTCAAGCATAAACCGTAATTATTTTAAAGCGCCTATCCCCCCCCCCTCTAGGCGACATCCTTGTACTTTCACATTGCCCGTGGGCCACCCATGTAATTTGTCCTTCGTCTAATGCCGGATATACCCCCATTTGGCATATATCCGACAGTAGCCCTCAAGGAGAATTAAGACCTTCAGTCGTCGTCCTTTCTTGAATATGAATTTGGAAAGGCACCTTTAGTCTTGAATCTTCCTTTTAGAATAGTTTCATGCCAAATCCTTCTTTCTGGAATCTGGCAATTCCTTTGCAATCTTCATTAAGAACCAACCTATCAGCCGTGATGTAAGCGTAGAATTCCTGCTTACGCCGTTGCTGTTTGAGTTCGGTCAAAACTGAAAAGCGGGTCCCTCGAGATATGCTGGCGTGGGAAACGAGGAGATAGAGCTTCAATGCTCCACATCACAGAATCCCAGATTTTTCGCGGGGCACGCGGCCTGCGTCCAACGACTAAATTAGCCGTTGGACTAATCCTGGCGCAAATGCCTATAAATACCGCGAAATCACCTCCTCTTTCACCTTCTTCCATTCCTGCACATAGTGACCCACTTGAGACAAACAAGCCAAGCACAAACGAGAGAGATCCCTTCCAACAAGCTCCTATTCCGGCGACCATCGGCGGGAGCGGTTTGACACCGGCTCGATACTCTGCCAGGATGAGCTCCGGTGGGGATCTTCACGTGGATGCCCTCTCCGTCTTACTGAACGTGGCCATTCCCTCCATGGCCCTCCATCGGCTTCCCCCGCCTATGGCTACGGGAGCGCCGTCCTCCATGGTGAGCTCTCCGGTGCCTCCCCAGGCACCAGTCTTCTCTGGGGCTAGGTCGGAGGTTTCTTCGAGCGCGCGGGGGGGGGATAACCCTAGCACCGCCAGCGCCAGATCTGCGCCTCCTCTTCCCCCACCCACACTTTACCTCTCGTCCCGGAATCAGGGGCCGAGGAAAACATGCCTCGCACCAGCGAGGACGCAGAAGGCGAAGAAGGAGAGGAAGTAGAAGCCGGGAACTGGATGTCGTTCCATCGTCTCGGACCTTCTCACAAGTCTGCAAAAGGACGAATTTGTCCTTGAGGGCAAATGGCGCCTCAAGGAAGACGACGAGCGCGTAATGCTCGCCTCCCACATCCTCAGAGGTTTGGGTTTTCCGTCTTCTGCCTTCTTCCTCCAGGTTTTAGGCCATTACGGCGTCCAACCCCACAATCTCACCCCCAATTCTATCCTTTATATCTTCTTCTTCCAGACCCTTTTGAAGGATATCTAGGAATAGAACCTAGGCTACATTTCTTTCGGTATTGCTTCTACGTGAAACGTGGTACTTAAGACGGGCTGCCTTCCGTCACTGAGACCATTACCTTTAACATGCGCCGTCACAGGGAGGAATGGTTCCCCAAAATCAAAACCAGTGACTCCGTAAAAAACTGGACGGGGTCCTTCTTTTACTATAAGGATGCCCGTATCATGGAAAGGATACGGGGATTCCCCCTTTCGACAACTCCGCCGCCATTCTCAACGACAACTGTGCGCTAGGCGCCGTCCGGGAACTTCTAGTTGATCTTTTGAGGATCAAAAGACGGATCACCAAGATGGTGGCTTCCACCCCACCTTTGACGGGAATGGATACCATCTAGTGCTGGCTCGGCCGATGGATTCAGCCTCTTTCCCATCGCTCTGCCCGCCTTCTTTGCGCGTATTCTGGGCCTGACGACACCATGCTGGTCACTTCGTCGGCAATATCCGAGAAATCATTCGGGAAGATGGTAAACCACTTGATTTCCACCCGGAAGCAATACATAGAGAGTTATCCTATGTATACTGTCGACAATGCTCCTTCCAAGGTATTCTACTTATTTTTAGAAAAGGTATACTTTGCTCACATAAATTCATACTCAATGTGTTTTCCTTGTTTTGAGGCTTCAAACTCTCACCGAGGACCAGCTTGCGTATGATGACGAAATCGCGGCCCTCAAAGCTCGGCTTGCGACGGCCAGAAGCAGGAAGCGTAAGAAGAATGCTTCTGCTCCAAAAATCAGCAATCTAGACGGTGTCGTTGTTGCGACCTCTAGGTACATAAATTTTTCTTTGCATGCTTTTTTACTTCCTCGATCAAGTTTTTCCGAGTTTAACATTTGTTACGGGTTTTCTTTTTCAGCCTTTCCCATGCTGCTTTGAAGGGGAACAAACTTAAAAGGCGGAAGGTGCTTTGATACCGTGATCCAAAGCCGTCTCCAGCAGTCGCCCCTTCTACTCCTTCGACGAACGTGTTGGGGGAACATTCCGCTCCTCTAGAGGGCGAAGAATTCCCCCTCCCAAGCTAGTCCAGCCAGTCTGAAACATCCGTTCCGGATGTGCGAAAAAGGGCGGATTTCTCTCAGGATGCAGGGGCATCCTTCATCAATCTTGACGAGACGTTCCCTCTTTTGAGGAAAATTTCAAGGTAAAACAAGAAGAATGATTTGACAAAGACGGTTACATACGCGAACAGGCTAGAAAATATTTCGTCAAATGTCTTCCGATCCGTCCTTGGCCACAAAACCCCATTGTATTTCGGAATAACTACACTTTTTCCCTTCGATATGTCATAAATGATGGCATTAGCTACATGGTGATTTCCTTCCAGGAACACGGCAAGGAATTCCTCTAAATGCTCGGAGGCCTCCAAAGGTTGAGCCAGGAATACTTTTGGGTTTAATCCGGAGAACATACATTTCGCATTAATGCTTTTTTGGTATTGTCTGTATTCTTTTGGGTTTTAACATCTTTGCTTTCCGTGTTTTCTTTAGAAAACTTCCGAACACATAAACAAGGAAGTGCTCAAAAAACTTGACGTGAATAATAAAGAGGTGCGAACTCTCCTCAAAATCACGGAAGAAAAGGAATTCGAGCTTCGCGAGCAATTTAAGGAAAATGCAAGTAAGGATGCTTTAACTTTTACTTGATTTGCCTTTCCTGTGAGTTATATTCTTTCGCGCTAATGTATCATGTCATTTCGCCATTTTTAGCCTTACTTGCTGAAGCAAAGCAAATTGCTGAGGACGCCAGAAACGATCATCAGCTCCGCACTGAAAATCTGGAACTTCATAAAGAAAACATGAAGATCTAAAAGGAGCTGGCTAAAAGCCGAAAGGCCTTGGAAAACTCCGAGGCTCAAGTTAAAGCTCAAAGCGATAAGGACAGATCCACAATCCGCGATTTGGAGGTTGCTCTTCGCGACCGCCTGGAGGAAGTCGCGAAAATTGATAATTATATCCTTGGTACCAGTGGCGAAGCTTGAAACAAATTGATGGGCGGGCCAGGAAATAGAAAAACACAAATTTTCTTGCTCTATAAACCATACCACTTCAATGGATATTAGTACTGTATTAGTGGTTACTCACACATTTTCTTCCCATTGGTTACAAAATCAATAGATACATATACATATAATTATTACTGGGAAATCACTTTTTCTTTAGAAAATGCTGTTAATCAGCCGGAGGATAGTAACCGTTCCATCCTCCGCATAGCCAGCGTGCCGCCTATCCCTCCCGCGTGACTCTCCTCCTCCACCACTCATTTCCTTTCCTTTATCCTCCCACACGGCTAACTGCCATGGCGAGCGACCCTGCTCCTTGGAGTAGCAACGAGTGCTCCACTCGGAAGCCCAGTCGCCTCGTGCTCGCCACAAGGGGACGCCGCTCGTGCTCCCCGCCGTCCCAGTCTCAACCCCGCCGCACCCTCTTTCTCACCGACGCCGGCGCCGGGAGGGCACCTGCCTCCTTCTCCCCCCTGCTCCTCTCTGCTACCTCTCCACCGTCGGGATGCAGCTCCCCGTCCCTGGTTGCATGCGCTGCGCCACCTTGAGTACCCAGGACGCCGGTTGCCTCCGCCCTGCACCCCCCAGCCTACCTCACGGACTCAAGCTCCTTCGACCGAGGCGACGCGTTTGTTGCGCCATGGAAGGCGACGCTGGTTGTGGTGCCATGGAGGACAGAGAGGACGGGGGTGTTGCTGCAAATGAGCACGCCGGTGCGGCGTTTGCTCTCGATGGCGAAAATTTTGCTACATACCCGATTTTGTTTTGCTATTTTTTGACAATGTTTTTGCTACAAGAACTCCGGCGATATCTCCGGCGAGGTCGGATTTTTGCTATAATAGTATAATTTTTTTGCTATAATTATTCTATAATTTTGCTACAATAGTACAGTTTATTTGCTATGAGATTGTCCGGCGAGTTCTCCGGCGAGAGTCTCCCGGCGAGTTATCCGGCGAGTTGATTTTTGCTACATTAGCACGAATTTTTTGCTATGGTAACTCCGGCGAGGTCTCCGGCGAAGTTTCCGGCGAGGTTTGACCTTTCTTTTTAATTTTTTGGAATGAATCGTTTTTTGCTACACAGAGCAAAAGCGGGGATTTTTTTTGCTACATAGGATAACAAGTAAGATTGGGCAAAAAATTGGACACATGTCGCTACAGGAACCCGGGGATGGAAATCTTTTATCCCTGGGAGACGCCTTTCAAGACAAAATCAATTCTTGTCTGACCTGTATTTTTCCACGGCTGTGCAAAATTGAAAAGTAAATTATGTAAGCAATCTTGCATGCCATCAAATTGCCGAGCAGAAATTTGGGGAAACAAAAAAGATCTGGGCCAGAAAATTGGAAAAGAGTAGGGCTCGATTATTGGGAACCAGCAGCTGTTGGACCTGCTGCTGGTCCGGTGCGCCTCGTGCGACGATGCCCAGTGGCCGCCCCCTCGTGCGAGCTGCTGCTAGCTCTACTACCTCCTGATGCCCTCCACACCCCTACACCCCTTCTTTTCTGGTCTAAATCCTGCTCAAATCGCTAGAAATAGCCATCTCCATGGCCATGGTTCTGTCGTGAGCAGAGACTAGGGATTGTGGGAGTCCTCGAGCGAGCAGGAAATGTTCTGATGGGCTGGGCCGCTTTAAATGCATACTAGTGAATAATTTTTTTGCAAAAAACCTGGGCGGGCCGTGGCCCAGGTCGGCCCTAACGAAGCTCTGCCAGTGCTTGGTACGCCTTTTCAACTTCTTCGCCTTTCGTTTATTTTTTAGTTGTACATCTGTTTCTAGATTTTCTTACTTCGTATCTTTAAATTTTATCAATCGAAGATGACCTGACTCCTCGGATTGATCGCATCCGAGCATTTGGCGTCTTCCTCAAAAATATGAAGAACTCGGGAAGGCGGCTTTTAAGAGAGCTCCTTCCGAAAAATAAGGATCAATTTTCCAACATTAGCGAGCTGCCTACTAAATTTGACAAAGTCATTGCGCAGCGCCGAAATTGGATTGAGTTTGTTGCTCGTGGAGGAGCACACATGGCTCTTGGGCTGATGCAAATGCATTACCGTGATACCAAGATCTGACGTATCATTGTCGGTGTTCCTCTAGGGTACAATGATACCCAAAGGGCAGAAATCTTCGAGTTTGTCAAGGGCTTTGCATCCAAGATCGCTCAAATGGTCTCCATCACCACCTTCTACCTCGAAGAGGAGATTCCCTCCACTCCGCAGAATCCGAGTGACAGCGAAGAAGATGATGATGACTAGGGCGACGAATAGATCTATGCCCTGCAAGTGCTAGAAGGCGGAAGACTGCATTACTTGTTTTTAGTGTAATATTTATGATGTAATGCATTCTTCATACTTTGTTTTGTATAAATAGTTATGCTTATGCGATGAATTGTCCTTGCAAGTAAATTGGTCTCCTGTTCTTTACAGTTTTATGGTTTGTATGCTTTAACTTTTCCTAGTGTTTGGCGAATCCTTAAGTATGAAATCTTCAAGCCGAGCAACCGGGTTAAGAACCAAGCAATCTAAACTAAGAATCATGAGTCATGCTTTTGCCGATTTAACTTACTATTTCAGTGACCCAACATACAAACGATCAGATATTACTTAAGCAAATGAGGAGTTTAAAAAGCATGGAATCCGGGCTCGCAGGCAAAATCCGGCGTTTCATAAGCTTTTTTAAGGCTAAAAGCATTCGGTTTTCTTAACTCCGAGCACACAGGCAAAATTTGGAATAACATCGAAGCAAATTGAAAGATCATTGTGAAATAGAAAGGGCGAAACATGCTTTTCGTAATGTAATGATAGAAAAAAGAAGTTGCATGAATTTACGACAAACTTTATTTCATGATCTCAATAATGTTTACATAGAATTGGACTAGGTATAGAAAGAATATAATTGTTGGATGCTTCATGGTCGTTTTGTCTCCTCTAGCCCTACATATATGTTTCTTTTCCTATTGCAATTTTTGTTCTTCGATTCTTTTTCGTCATCCCGAATATCTACAAGGTAGTATGAACTTTTTTTATAGCTTTGTTAATGACGAAAGGTCCCTCCCAAACTGGAGCTAACTTGTGCTCTCTTTCCTGCACCCTTCTTAACACTAAATCACCCTTTTGAAAGACCGTTTTTTATTTTCAGGCTATGATAGCGACTTAAACCATGTTGATAGATGATGGATCTTTGTAGCAAAGTTCTCGTTCTTCCTCCAAAAGATCTACGACATCCTGTCGCGCAATCTCGGCATTTGTTTCAATGTATTCTTGCACTCTAGGGCTATCATTGATAATATCCGTGGGAAGCATTGCTTCTGCTCCATAAACCAGGAAAAAGGCGTATGTATCGTTGATATATTCGGCGTTGTGCGTATGCTCCAAAGCAATGAAGGTAACTCTTCAACCCATGCTCCTGCTGCTTTGTGAAGAGGTGATTCAAGTGTTGGACATATTTCTTGCAAAATTGAACTATTCGTACGTTCAACTTGTCCATTGGATTGCGGATGTGCCACTGACGCTAGATCTAGGCGAATTTTGTTTTCCTTGCAATATTTTGTCGACTCTCCAATTGCAAATTTTGTTTCGTTATCCTTGATTATTTTGAGTGGTATGTCATATTGCATGACTATGTCAATGACGAAATTTCCGTCCGTCACACCGTCAAGTTTTTTGATGGGTTTAGCCTCCACCCACTTGGTATACTTATCTACTGCAACGAGTAGATGTGTTAATCTACCTCTCACAGTTTTGAATGGTCCCATCATATCCAGCCCCCAGATCGCAAATGGCCAAGCTATTGGAATAGTCTTTAGTGCTTGAGCCGGCAAATTCGTTTTCTTGGCGTGCATCCGACACATGTATTAACTATGTGCTCTGCATCCTTCTTGGCTGTAAGACAAAAAAAACTCTGCTCGGAATGCTTTATGCACCATGATTTTTGAATGAGCATGGTGTCCACAAATTCCGGCATGAATTTCTTGCAGGAGTTTACTTCCTTCTTCCGGCGATATGCATCACTGAAAAATTCCAGATGTGCTGCGTTTATACAAGTAACCGCCTTTGCAAGACTTCATCTGTGCCATCCAGAAATTTCTGATCAACTAAGAAATTCTAGTATCTTACCGTCCAATCCGGGATTACGAACAATACTGCTATTGACTCGGAAACTATGGGGTATTCTACATCTCCGCCTTTAATGGATGGTTCGAACAAATGGTGGACGAAAACTCCTGACGGTAATGTTTTTACCCTTTCTAAGCCCATTTGTGCCAATGCATCAGCGTTCTAGTTTTCTTCCTGCTTTACTTCATTTACTTCAAATCTTAGAAAGCATATGGCGAATTTGTCTACTGTTCTTCGATATTCCGCCATTATGGGGATTTTTGCATCCCATGTCTGGTTAACCTGGTGTTACACTAACTCCGAGTCTCCATAGCATAGATGCGCTTGCCACCTATCTCCTTTGCAATGCGCAAGCCATGAAGCAGTGATTTGTATTCTGCCACATTATTACTGGCATTAAAGTGAATTTTCAGCACATACTCCATTTTTCGCCTTTTGGTGATTTTAACACCACACCTGCGCCTTCCTTCATTTTGGATCTGTCAAAGTGCAAAATCCAGTATTCTGATTCCGACATTGGCATGGTTTCCATGGCTTATGTCCAATCGGTGATAAAATTTGTCAACACCTGAGACTTAATTGCAGTCTGAGGTTGATACTTAATATCAAATGCCGCAAACTCAATGCCCCACTTAACGACTCAACATGTTGCATGTGTATTGTTTATTATAACCCCTAGTGGTGCTTTTCTTAACATTATTATGGAATTTCCTTGGAAGTAATTGCGTAGTTTTTGTGAGGCGAAGAATACGCCATATGCTAGTTTTTTATAATATGGGTACCTTTGCTTTGATTCTAAGAATACTTCACTCATACAATATACCGGATGCTGATATGGAACGCTTTGCTCATTTTTTTCCTTTCCACAATTATCACTACTCTTATAACCCTGCATGTTGTTGTTAGGTACAATAGCATGGGTTCTTCCTCCTTTGGGGATGCCAAAATCAGAACTTTCAATAAAGTTTCCTTTTGCTAAGCTAATGCTTTATTTGCTTCTTCTGTCCAAACAAATTTGTCGGATTTTTTCAACAATTTGTATAATGGTAGAGCCTTTTTGCCTAACCGGCTTATAAACCTCCTTACGGCGGCTGCAGAGCCTGTTAGTCTTTGAAAGTCTTTTAGGCACGTAGGCCTTTTGATATTTAAAATTGCTTTGATCTTTTCCGGGTTACTTCAATACCTATGTGGGAAACAATGAAACCTAGAAGTTTTCCTCAGGGAACCCCGAATACACACTTTAATAGATTTAAATTCATTTTGCAAGTTGGCAAATTATCGAAGGTTTCTCGCAAATCCTCCAGGAGTGTATGCTTTTCTGTAGAAACGGCGGTAATATCATCCACGTATACATGAACGTTTTTTCCTATCCGATCGGGCAAGTTTCTTTGCATGCAACGCTGGTATGTAGCTCCGGCGTTCTTCACGCCAAAAGGCATGATTATGTAGTAATATGTTCCATAGGACGTTATGAAAGAGGTTTTAATTTGGTCCTCTTCCTTCAAGCGTATTTGATGATATCCGTAATAAGCATCCAAAAAGCATAAAAGCTCAGAGTCAGTAGTGGTATCTATTATTTGCTTGATTCGCAGTAACACGAACCTACGTTTTGGACACAATTTGTTTAGGCCGGTATAATCTACACACATCCTAAGGGCAGTTGTGTCTTTCTTCGGAACTAATACCAGATTGGCTGACCAATCGGTATAAATAACTTCCCAAATGAAGTCAGCTACTAAAAACCGTATCGGTTGTTGGTTTCGAGCTCATTGTTATACAGTTTTGGCTATGCCTGCATAGTTGTCGCAGTCGAGGGGTTGTGGAGACGATGATCCATTTCCGAGCCCGCCTGCCGATGTGATTCGGCCTGGGGCTAGGTAACCCCAGTAACTCTCGATTGTTGTTGCACTTTCTGGACACATAGCAGCTCTGTATAGCTTTGGTCCCGTTTCCTTCGGTTTCATACGATTTGTGGACGCTTTAATATACATGTTTGGTTATGACTAGCATGGATATAAGGAGTAGTAGACTGGGGATCCGGACTACATGCCGATGAATCCAGTCTGCCTGCCGTTGTTTGTTGCGGCCGGGGCTGGTAACCCTGAAGCCCTTGTGATTCCATGGCTAGGAGCACATAACAGTATGTATATCCCTGGGTCCGGGGTCGTGACAAGTCATCCTTCCCTGTATCCTTCCGTCTTCTTCCTTCGAATCGGCGGAGACCTTGTTTGATGGGTGATGCCTTGGGGGCGTGTTGTTTGTTAGGTTACTCCAAGCGCAGAGTTTGATGTAGAGCACCGGCAAGCTTTCCCTTGAAATTAACCAAGGTTATCAAATCCAAGAGGACACGAAGGTTCTTCAGAAGGTTGTCAGCAGTGCAACTGAAGTGGAACCTGCACACAAACAAACACACTACTTTGCCCCAACGAAATAGAGAGGTTGTCAATATCTCCGGTCTTGTTGAAAACAAAGGGATTAAACGTATGGTGCAAAAACCAGTGATGATTGCAGGAAACAATAGAGAATAATATGATTGCAGAAGCTGGTTTAACAGTATGGGTAAAATGGACCGGGGTCCATAGTTCACTAGTGGTGTCTCTCCATAAATATTTCTAGCATGTTGGGTAAACAAATTACAACTGGTCAATTGACAAATAATAAGAGCATGACAATGCAATATATGACAAGATGTTCACTATGAGATTTAACAGAGCATTACAACAAAGTATATAGAATTGCTATCCAACGCATCTATGCCTAAATAATCCACCTTCGGGGTTAGCATTCGCATTACTTCTAGTATTAAGTTGCAAACAACATGTTATTGCATGAAGTATTGTGTGTAATGTAAACAATGCAAAAGACACGTAGACTAAGCATCATTATTTTATTCCTAGTGACAACAACACATCCACAACCGTGCACGCTTCATTCACTCGAACACTGATTTCTGGAGGCATGAACCCACTATCGAGCATAAATACTTCCTCTTGGAGTCACATGCATCTATTTCGTCAAAGCATCAACTAGCCATGGAGAGCATGCAAGATATAAACAAGATAGACATATAAACAACCTGCTCATAGTATCAATATTCATCGGATTCCAGCAAACACAACACGTAGCATTACATAACGATGATCTTGATCATGTAGGGCGATGACCCATAAGTATAGGGATCGCAACAGTCTTCGAGGGAAGTAAAACCCAAATTTATTGATTGGATACAAGGGAGCCAAAGAATATTTATATGCCTTAAAACTGAGTTATCAATTCAGTTGCACCTGAAAGTAGACTTGCTCGCAACAATTTATCAGTGGTAACAATTTTATAGAAGCAGTAGAGATAAAATAACAGCAATAGTAAAATAGTAACATCAGTAGCAATCGCGGAAAACAGCAGGATGGGAGTACCGTAGGCATAGAGGAAATGGATGAACTGGCGTTGCATGGATAACAAGGGTCATGTAATAATAATAACGTGGGCGTTGCAGCTAATAATAATAAAGTGTCAAACATGTAGGCAAACCATAGGCATGTGTTCCAATATAGTCGTACGTGCTCACAATGAGAAACTTGCACAACATCTTTTGTCCTACCAGCCCGTGGCAGCGGGGCCTCTAGGGAACTACTGGTAATTAAGGTGGTCCTTTTAATAAAGCACCGGAGCAAAGAATTAACATTCCGTGAACACATGTGATCCTCACATCACAGCCATCCCCTCCGGTTGTTCCAATTTCTGTCACTTTGGGGCCTCGGGTTTCGGACAACAATGTGTGTAAACAACTTTCAGGTATGATCAAGAAACATAATTATACTCATGAAACAATAACATGTTCAGATATGAAATCATGGCACTCGGGCTCTAGTGATAAGCATTAAGCATAACAAGTTGCAACAACGGTAGAAAACACTAACAATGGATACTAGGAACTATGCCCTAACAATCTGGCATCATTACATGATCAATCTCATCCAATCCCTTCCATCCCTCTCAGCCTACATCGGGGTTTACTCACTCATGGACGGGGGAAACATGGATGGTTGACGGAGAATGAGTGGCAGTATCGATGGAGATGATCTCCTTCGAATCCCCGTCCCGGCAGGGTGCCAGAACAGGAACTTCTGATCCCCTAATTGAGTTTCGGGGTGGCGGCGGTGCTCTGTTGTGTTTATGTGGAATATGACGACCCCCCTCGCGTTTTAGGGTTGAAGGCAATATGTAGTCGAAAGGGGAGTCCGAGGGGTGTGGGAGTGGCCCACACCACCAGGTGGCGCGACCAAGGGGGAGGGCGCCGGGGGTGGTGTGGCCCCCTCCGGGCTCCTCTCCTGGCCCCCTTTTGGCTCCCTGGGTCTTCTGATGTTTTAAGACCAATGGGGTCTTTTCTGGGCATTTTCCCGAAAATTGATTTTCTGCACAAAAACGAGACACCAAGGTAATTCTGCTGAAAATAGCGTTAGTCCGTGTTAGTGTATCCAACACTCACAAGTTTAGAGGAAAACAATAAGAAAAGTGTTCGGAAAAGGAGACACATTTTCGACGTATCAACTCCCCCAAGCTTAGCTTATTGCTTGTCCTCAAGCAATTCAGTGAAAACTGAGTGCGATAAAATACTTTTACGAACACATTTGTTTAATATGATGTAAATATACTCACTATATGATCAAGTGATAAGACAATTCATAATAAGATATATGGAAAATAAGGGCTACCCAGCAGTTATGCAAACCATGAAAAGATGCCAACAAACTAATAATAGACAACATGAAGTATATCAATCTGCAGAATTGCAATGCTCATAATAGGGTATGACAAAGTGTACTCGCTTTCCCTTAATAGTGGAGCAAAACATAAATTCTAGGGCACCTCTAAAGTTCAAATGAAGACTAGAAATAAAGATATCAAAGATACAATCATCAAAATTATACCACGATTAATCGTGTTCTGGGACAAGCACATTACACTAAGAATAACAACCATTGCTCTCAAGAAGGTGCATAAAGTGAGAAGGTGAAGACTCAACATAAAAGTAAAAGAAAGGCCCTTCACAGAGGGAAGCATGGATCACTCATGTGCTAGAGCTTTTATTTGATTAAACAGAGGTTTAAAATATATTTTTAGAAAGGTGTATGCTTATGTCAACGAATGGTAAACAGAAAATATAGTACGTCACAAGCCAACTAGATTTCACAAAAGAGGCTCCCATGTGAAGGACGCAACTGGTGTAGAACGTCATCCCTGTTTCTCTTTTGTTTACACTATTATGCTTTGAATGATAAATCAGGGGCAAAAATAGTAAAGAGAATTTGTGTGTATTAATTTGGGGCTGGGCACCCCGCTGCCAGCTCTCTATCAGTTGGATAAGCGGATGAAGCCACTATTCCAGGGTGTGAAATCCAATCGACAAGTGAGTTAAAGATTCTCTATTTACGTCCTCATGAGCTAAAACGGGGGCACAAAACATGAATGATTTTTAGCAGGTTTTAAAGGTAGCACATGAGCAATTTACTTGGAGTAGCGGTTAAATACCACATATAGGTAGGTATGGTGGGCACAATGGGAAAACTTTGGTTTTATGGAGTTGGATGTACTGAGTATGGAATTCTACTCGTGCATCCAACCCCGTAAAACCAAAGTTTTCCCATTGTGTCCACCATATCTACCTACATGTGGTATTTAACTGTCACTCCAAGTAAATTGCTCATGTGTTACCTTTAAAACTTTCAAAATTACTCCTGTGTTGTGTTCCTGTTTTTGCTCATGAGGACGTAAATAGAGAATCTTTATCTCACTTGTTGATTGGATTTCACACCCTGGACTAGTGTCTTCATCCGCTTATCCAATTGATAGAAGAGCTGGCAGCGGGGTGCCTAGACCCAAATTAATACACACAAAATCTCTTCACTATTTTTGCCCCTGATTTATCAGTCAAAGCATAATTGTGTAAACAAAAGAGAAAGAGGGATGACCTTCTACACCAGTTGCGTCCTTCATATGGGAGCCGCTCTTGTGAAATCTAGTTAGCTTGTGACGTATTGTATTTTCTGTTTACCATTCGTTGGCATTAGCATACATCTCCCAAAATATAGACACTCCTCCATGGTATGTGATTGTTGGCAGACACCCGAGGATTCGGTTAGCCATGGTTTTTGTAAGATGGATGGGAGGAGTGTCAAACTTTTAACACCTCTGTTTAATAAAATAAATGCTCTAGCACATGAGTGATCCATGCTTCCCTCTGTGAAGGGACTTTATTTTACCTTTATGTTGAGTCTCCATCTTCTAATTTTATGCACAGTTGAGAGAGCATTTTTGCAATTCTGAGTTTTATGTGCATTTGTCCCATAAACATTATTAATTGATTCGTGATGTGTTATTGCTAGTTCTCTAATTATTTGTTCTAGTCTTCTCTCATGAACTTTGAAGGTGTCATGGCATTTATGTTTTGCCCCACTCTTAAGGACTAGCGAAATATCACTTTGCCATGTTTTCTTTATTCTTGAAGCAAACGTATATCTTTCTTTGCATTGTTATTCATGATCTTTTGTTTGAGTTACTTCTCATGATGCAAGGTGATTGCCATGCTTTATTATTAAAGTTCTATTTATCATGTTTGTGTTTAAGTTCTATGATCTCAGTTTACATATGCTTTTACATTACATTTTGATGATCAAGTTTATGTTAGTAGCATGTCACCTCATAAATTATTTGTTTTTATCGTTTACCTACTCGAGGACGAGTAGGAACTAAGCTTGGGGATGTTGATACGTCATAAACGTATCCCTAATTTTTGATGTTCCATGTTGTTTTCATGTTATTTCCCACATGTTTGCTATACACTTTATGTCATTTTTATCGATTTTCCGGACTAACCTATTGACAAGATGCCACAGAGCCAGTTCCATGTTTTCTGCTCTCTTTAGTTTTAGAAAAGTTGTGCTGGAAATATTGTCGGAATTGGAAAATTCGAAGTCCGGAAGTCTTAACAATCCCAGAGGTTCTACGGAGTCCCAAAGAGACCCGGAGGTGGGCCTCAGGGGGCCCACACCATAGGGCGGCACCCCCCGGCCGCGCCGGGAGGTGGTGTGGGGCCCCCAGGCCTCCACTGCCTCTGCCCTTCCGCCTATTTATCCCCTCCGAGGCAAAAACCCTAAATATATATCACTTTTACCCGAGAAACACCCGAGGCCGCAGTCACTGTCATCCCGAGATCGGGAGGGTTCTGGAGCTCGCCCTGGCACCCTGCCGGAGGGGAAATCATCACCGGAGGGGTCTATACCACCATGCCCTCCTCCGAAGTGATGCGTGAGTAGTTCATCCCCGGACTACGGGTCCATAGAAGTAGCTAGATGGTTGTTCTCTCCACTTTGTACCTTATGTTTAGATCTTGTGAGCTGCCTAACATGATCAAGATCATCTTTTATGTAATGCTACATGTTGTGTTTGCTGGGATGTGGTGAATGTTGAATGCTATGTCTTTTGATTATCAATCAATCATGTTATCTTCATGCATATGTTATTTATGATCTTGCATGCTCTCCGTTATTAGTAGATGCTCTGGCCAAGTGGATGCTAGTAACTCCAAGAGGGAGTATTTATGTTCGATAGTGGGTTCATGCCTCCTATGCATCTGTGCTCGAGTGACAGAAACGTGACGGATGGAGGATGCGTTGTTGCCATTTGGGAGAAACCAACAATGTTTTGTCTAAGGATGATGTTATTGTTTACATTACACACTTTGCTTACTGCAAGTATCTGTTGATTGCAACTTAATACCCAACGTTTGTTCGGATGATATTCGGAGAATGGATTATTAGTCATAGATGCAGTTGGATAACGGTCTATGTATTTTGTTGCAATTCCCGCATTAATCACATAGTAATCTTTATGTCTTGCATATGCACTATGGTGCAGCCTTCATTTTTGTCAATTGCCCAACTGCAATTTGTTCACCACGCATGTTATTTATATTTCATGGAGAGACACCACTAGTGAACTGTGGACCCCGATCCTTTTTCCTCATACTGATAAACACCTACTACTTTCATACTTCTCTCATACTGATGCTACTGTTTTCATATTGTTTTCCACACCATACGTTTAACCTCTTTGTGTTCAGCAAAACTAATGAGATTGACAACCTCACTGCTTCGTTGGGGCAAAGTGATTTGATTGTGTTGCGTAGGTTCCACGTTGCTTCTGAACCGGTAGTGCGCCCTGCCATCTCAGTTTCTTCACCTTCTAAAGTTACTCCTTCCTCCTACCGGTCGATTAAACCTTGGTTTCTTTCTGAGGAAAAACTTGCTGTTGCACTCTTCATACCTTACTCTTGGGGTATCCCAACGAATGTGTATTCACACGCATCAGCCTCTCATGCTGGTAAACCTTCTACTATCAATGGTAAAGTAATTGGTGTTTGCAATATTCCCACTGCTGCTATTAAAAATGCAAAATTGACTGAAACTTCTAAAAATGCTCCTGATAGTAGTGCTGAAATTTTTAGAAACATGGGAGACAATGGTCCCATTACCTTTAATAAAAATGATATTAATTTTGATGATTGCAACATAACTGAAGTGATTAAGTGCTATGAATATGGCTTTCAAAAAACATATTACAGATGCTCTCGTGCAAATAAGAGAGGATGAATTAAGATGTGAAACCTCTATCCCTAGGAAGTTAGATGATGGGTTAGAACCTATAAGTAAAATGAAAGTGAATGATTTTAATTTCAACGCTCTATGTGATCTTGGTGCAAGTATCTCTGTTATGCTTAAAAGGCTTTATGATATTCTTGATTTGCCACCTTTGGAACCCTGTTATTTGGATGTTCGTCTTATTGATAATGTTAGAAAGAAACCTTTGGGGAGATTTGATGATGTTCTTATCATGGTTCATAGTAATCTTCTCCCCGTTGATTTTGGTGTCTTGAATATTGAATGCAATGCTTCTTGTCCAATTGTTTTGGGAAGACCTTTTCTTAGAACTGTTGGTGATGTTATTTTTCAATTCCCACTCAAGAAAGGTATGGAACACTTTCCTAGAACAAGAATGAAGTTCCCTTTTGATTCTATTATTCGAACCCATTACAATTTAAATGCTTTTTCACTTGACAACACGTGAATCCGCTTTTCTGGGCCTAGCTAAAAGGCGTTAAAGAAAAGCACTTCTTGGGAGATAACCCATAGTTTTATTTTTGCTTTTTTTATTTGTTCTCTTTGAGTCAAGGGGATGTATACTTATGTAGCAATTCCTTTGTATCTTTATTTTCATGTATTAGTTGTGCCAAGTTAAGTTTCTGACGAAAGTTGGAGTTGATTTTGGGATTTCTACGCACGAAACAGATTTCTGCTGTCCACCATAAAAAATCGTGAAAAATCTATAAAGATCCAAATGACCTGTTTTTTTTTGCTAATTCCGCAACTTTTTCATTCTTTAAGTTTTTTTATGTGAGTAGTGTAAGTGCCCCGAAAAAATTCGTCTTTACAGTCCGTTCTTGTTTTGGCAGATTCTGCCATTTTTCTTGCATTTGCTCTTTTATGATGTCAAGTGGATTTCTTTGCTCAAAGAAACATCAGTGTCTGTAGATAATGTTTAAAAGTATCAATAGCACTTGTTCCCATACAAAACCCGTGGACTTTTTATTGTTGCACTAACCCTCTAATGCGAATTACTCTTTGAGTGTGGTGTAAAAGAAGTTTTCAAGGGTCAAAAGAAGAGGTGATATATGTGATCAAGAAGAGTACAAGGTAAAATCATGGGGATGCCCCCGTGTTTCATCCCAGTAAATATTAATAAGACTCAAGCATCTAAGCTTGGGGATTCCCAAGGCATCCCCTTCTTCATCAACCATTTATCAGATCACTTCTAGTGAAACTATATTTTTATTCGGTCACATCATGTGAAATTTACTTGGAGCTTCTGTTAATTTTCGTTTTGTTTTCCTTGCTGCCATAATATCATTGGAACCTAGCATACTTGTTTGGAGAGAGACATGCTCCGCTTTTTCGTTTGAATACTCGTTATGCTCGTATTCTTAGTTTTTCTTCTAGCTGCTTCGAAAATTCTTGTTTAGCTCTTGTTTTCATTGCATCTCTTATTTAGAGCTGTTAGTTTTAGTAGTGTTATGTGAGTGCTCTCATTCTTTCTTGTTGCATAATTTAGAGAGTTTTTGTTAAAACATATTTTTAATGGTGCTTGTTGGGAAAAGAAACTGCTACATTTGGTAAAAAAAAATATAAATGATGCAAATAGAAGCTTGTATGGACTGTGGCTAGCTTTTTTCATATCATGCTAGATGTTATTTTAATTCTAAAACCTAGTGGTTATTGGGTAGCATGATGTTTCTCAAATAGCTGAGAGTGTTTAACGTGTCATTGAAAGAATCATGAGTTGTTCTTGTCAAATTGAAGCATAAATTTGTGGTGTTCTTCTTTGAATATTTTATTTGGTTGACTTGGCGCATGCTCACACCATGTTTATGACTATGAACCATTCACTGATACCCTTCATGATCATTTAGTTTTTGAACTTGTGGTACCACTTATGCTTTAATTAATGATGTTTATGTCGCTATGCATGATTATGGTCATTACTGCTCTCTTGATTTGTCGCTCCCAGTTTTTTGTTAGCCTCCACCTATACTGAGTATGAGCTCTACTCGTGCAATCCAACTCCCAAAAACCAAAGTATGCCAAACGTGTCCACCATACATACCTACATGTGGTAATTAACCGCAACTCCAAGTAAATTTCTCATGTGCTACCTTTAAAACTTCCAAAATTACTCCTGTTTTGAGTTCCTGTTTTTGCTCATGAGGACGTAAATAAAGAATCTTTATCTCACTTGTTGATTGGATTTCACACCATGGACTAGTAGCTTCATCCACTTATCCAATTTATAGAAGAGCTGGCAGCGGGGTGCCCAGCCCCAGACTAATACAAATAAATTCTCTTCACTATTTTCCCCCGATTTATCAGTCAAAGCATAATTGTGTAAATAAAAGAGAAAGAGGGATGGCCTTCTACACCAGTTGCGTCCTTCATATGGGAGCTGCTCTTGTGAAGTCTAGTTCGCTTGTGACGTACTGTATTGTCTATCAACCATTCGTTGACATTAGCATACACCTCCCTAAAAATAGACACTCCTCCATGGTATGTGATTGTCGGCAGGCGCCCGAGGATTCGGTTAGCCATGGTTTGTGTAAGATGGATGAGAGGAGTGTCAAACATTTTATACCTCTGTTTAATAAAATAAAATCTCTAGCACATGAGTGATCCATGATTCCCTCTACGAAGGTCCTTTCTTTTACTTTTATGTCGAGTCTCCAATTTCTAACTTTATGCACAGTTGAGAGAGCATAGTTGCCATTCTGAGTTTAATGTGCATTTGTCCCAGAAACATTATTAATTTATTCATGATGCGTTATTTCTTGGTCTCTAATTATTTGTTTTAGTCTTCCTCATAAACTTTTAAGGTGTCCTGACATTTATGTTTTGCCCCACTCTTAAGGACTAGCGAAATATCACTTTGCCATGCTTTCTCTATACTTGAAACAAACGTATAACTTCCGATGCATTGTTATTCATGATTTTTTGTTTGTGTTACTCCTCGTGATTCTAGGTGATTTCTATGCTTTATTATTAAAGTTTTATTTATCATGCTTGTGTTTAAAAGTTCTATGATCTCAGCTTACAGATGCTTTTACATTATTGATGATCAAGTTCATGTTGGTAGCATGTCACCTCATAAATTATGTGTTTTTATCGTTTACCTACTCGAGGACGAGTAGGAACTAAGCTTGGGGATGTTGATACGTCATAAACGTATCCTTAATTTATTATGTTCCATGTTGTTTTCATGTTATTTCCCACATGTTTTCTATGAATTTTATGTCATTTTTATCGATTTCCGGGACTAACCTATTAACAAGATGCCACAAAGCCAGTTCCCTGTTTTCTACTGTTTTTTAGTTTCAGAAAAGTTGTTCTAGAAATATTCTCGAAATTGGAAAGTTTGAAGCCCGAAAGTTTTAGAATGTCCGAAGGTTCCACGGAGTCCCGAAGGGACCCGGAAAGGGGCCAAACCATAGGGCGGCGCCCCATGGCCGCGCCTGGGGGTGGTCTGGGCCCCCCCAGGTGCCCTCTGCCATCGCCCTTTCAGCTTTATAATCCCCCTGACATATCAACCCTAAAAATATACCACTTTTTTCCGAGAAACATCCGAGGCCGCCGTCATCGTCATCCCGAGATCGGGAGGGTTCTGGAGCTCTCCTCGGCACCCTGCTGGGAGGGGAATTCATCACCGGAGGGGTCTACACCACCATTCCCTCCTCCGAAGTGATGCGTGAGTAGTTCATCCCTGACCTACGGGTCCATAGTAGTAGCTAGATGGTTGTCTCCTCCACTTTATGCCTCATGTTTAGATCTCGTGAGCTGCCTCACATGATCGAGATCATCTTTATGTAATGCTACACGTTGTGTTTGCTGGGATCCGATGAATGTGGAATGCTATGTATTTTGATTATCAATCTATCATGGTATCTTCATGTATATGTTATTTATGATGTTGCATTCTCTACGTTATTAGTAGATGCTCTGGCTAAGTAGATGCTAGTAACTCCAAGAGGGAGTATTTATGCTCGATAGTGGGTTCATGCCTCCTTTGCATCTGTGCTCGAGTGACAGAAACGTGACGGATGGAGAATGTGTTGTTGCCATTAGGGAGAAAACATCAATGCTTTGTCTAATGATGATTCGATTGTTTACATTACACACTTTGCTTGCAACTTAATACCCAACGTTTGTTCGGATGATATTCGGAGGGTGGATTATTAGTCATAGATGCACTTGGATGACAGTGTAACATCCCTGTTTTTCTACAATAGGGTGGTAGTGTGTTGTTGGCATCTCATACATGCATGAAAAGTTTCATCCAATTTTTAAAATTTAGTTTTAATTAAAATTGCCTTAAAATCACTTAAAGTGAGCACTTCAAATTTGAATTTAAAACAGTTTCAAAATTTGAAAACCTAGTTATGGTTTTGTTGGAAATTTTGTGAGTTTTCCAAAAAGTATTTTTGCCAAAATAAATTGTTCGCAAAAAGGCCCTCAAAAAAAGGTTTCCTGTCCTGTTTTAAAACAGAGAAGGACCTCTTGGTGTTTTCCGAAAGTTCCAGCGGGTTTTCCATAAAAATCCCTTTTAACGTCTTCTTCCTCGTGACAGAAGGATGGAAGCTCGTCGACGCCGTCGTAGATGCCACCTCCTGCCTGCTTCACTCGCGCGGATAAGAGGGAGGCGACGTCTGCATCTCGTCCTCCTCTCTCTCTATCGCATCGCCCTCTCTCTGTCTCTCCTACCGAAGGAAACCCCAAGACCCTAACCCTAGTTGTACTGCTGCCGCCGGCCGCCGCGTTTTGTCGCCGCCCTGGACTGTCCCGGAATACCCCGAGCACGCCACAGGGATCCTCTGATCCTCCTCTACCTCCCTGTGTATGGAATCGAGACGGGAAGACCGGTGTGCCCGCCGCCGTCCGTGTCTCCCTCATCTCCGGCCGCCGGACAAATCCGCACGCTGCCATGGTTTCCGGCGCCGCCTCGCCACATCGACCTCTCCACAAGTTTCACGGCGACGTGGTGAGCCTCCCCATGCCATCCAATCGCCCCCTCCCCCTATGGTTTGGCCGCTCGCCGTCCGCCGCCGTGCAGCTCCTCGCCGGCTCGCCTCCGGTAACCATTTGGTTGCCCCGCTGCCTCCCGCACGTTCCCCGCAGCCCCCTCTAGCTCCCCAACCAAGTTGATTCGTGAATCGATCAACAGATCGATCAATTTCTTCCACAGCAGAGCCTCTATGGCCATTGATGACGTCACCTGGACGTCACGATGATGTCATAATACAGTTTTTCTTAATTTCCAGAAATGTTTAATCTTACAAAAAAGTAATTAATTTTAATATTTCAATAACTACTGTTTTATAATTCAGAAAAATAAAAGTGAGGTACCAAAATGTTTAGAAAAATAAAATCTATCCAAATATGTCATTTTCATACATGTTTGACAAACTTCAATTTTGGACATTATTTAATGTTATTTAAATCATAAAAAATGCAGAAAAGAAGTTTTAATCAATAAAATTAGAAAATTAAAAGTTATATACCAAATTGCTCAAAATGATAAATGCAACATGTTTATGATGTTTTCAAACCCATTTGAGCAATTAAAATGGTACATGCTTTCATAATTGTCCGAAGTGCCCCTCGAGGTCTATTTCGGGCTAAATTCAGTAAAAATGCTTAACTGTCATGTGAACCCTATTAACCCATCAAACATGTTTAGGGCTTTATTTCAGTGCACTGACTTGATCGTGCATACATGTTGTGCATTGCATCGATGCCATGTGTTGATTGTTGTTCTTCTTTTCGATGTTGTTCCCCCTCGGTAGAACGTGACTCCGAAGAGAATGCCAGCAATCCAATGGTGAATACTTGATCTTAACCGACAAGTCAAGCACTTATTTCAAAAGACATTTCAATTGGTTTTCTTATAACCAAGGCAAGCATAACCTCTTATCTGCTCATATACGTTTTCCAACAACGTTTGATTCTCGTACTTTGCATTCGATTCCAAAGTATTTGATGCTAGTAGATGTAGTTCACCTATATATTGCATTGCCTCAATGTTCTGATCCACTGCTCCTAGCCGCCATAGATTTGCTTGTGCGCATCACCAGAGCCTCATATCTGCTTTCCATATTTGTTTACCTCTGCTCCATCCGGTTGATGAATCAGAGCTGCGATAACCTAGTATGATATGATGACGTGGTGAGATGAGCATTGTGTGGTTAACATGACTAAGGCTTGGACGGGAGGCCACTTGGGAAGTGGTTCTTTGTCCTGTACTTGCCAACCCTAGGAGTAAGGTCTCACCGCGGAAACCAAGACTGAGCGTGCAACCACACGCGGGGCCTAACAGACAGCGCTCGACTAACTAACTTGTTTGGTTCTATCTGTGAGTCACGTAGTTTGGGATTTCCATCTGCGTGTGAGTCAAAAACCTTTTGGAGGTGTTTAGGGCGTGACCGGACAAGTGATGGACGTACACGGATCTTGATCCCGACTCACAGAACAGGTGCCGTCAGGAGGTGGCCAACTCCCTGTTGACGGGGTGGCCCTGTTTGGGTTGACTCATGGATAGGGCTCGACAAGGTAAAGGCCGTGGCCAGCCACCCTCTGCCGCGCTCCATGGACGAGCGTACATGTGGCGTTAAGAGTCAGATGGTACGTGTGGGTAAAGTGTACCACCCTGCAGGGATAAATCTTTCGGAAAGCCGTGTCCATGGTTAAGGACGACTTGGTGAATGTCACGTGGCCATAGATAACTTGAACGTGACGTAAAAGATGTTGACAAGGCATGGAGGCTATAGATGAAGGGTGCCTCCTCGGAGATGCCGAGAGGGGTGATCCTTGTAGCATGTGAGATGCTGGGAATTGATGTTGGTGGTTTGAAATTATGATGATCAAAGAGTGAGTTTCTCATCTGTTTTGAAAACCTTCTATGAGACGTGCTATTCCTTCCCCAACTTGCAAAACAAAGATTGCTTTACGAAAATCAGCCTTCATAAAACCCTTTCTGAAGATAGCAGATATATAATAGGTTAACTAAGTCTTGTTGAGTACCTCCCGTACTCAGGTTTGCTTAATTTTGGTTCAGGAGAAGATCTCACATCGATGGTGATTCAACGTGGACATCGACGAGTAGTTTGGGGTTCCCATGTACCAGCCTGGAATCTTTGGGCTGGGAAGTCGCCTTATGTTGCGGCCTCTTAGGCCTTTTTGTTTCTTGTTGGTTAGCAACATAATTTGCCTTCCATTGTCTGATGTAATGTTGGGTCGTGTGACCTCTGCTTGTAAGCTATACTCTAGTAACACCTGTTTAATACAGCTTCCATGTTTAGAGTACTGGTTTGATCGGTTGTTGGTTACGAGCTCATTGTTATACAGTTTTGGCTATGCCTGCATAGTTGTCGCAGTCGAGGGGTTGTGGAGCCGATGATCCATGTCCGAGCCCGCCTGCCGATGTGATTCGGCCTGGGGCGAGGTAACCTCAGTAACCCTCGATTGTTGTTGCACTTTCTGGATACATAGCATCTCTGTATAGCTTTGGTCCCGTTTCCTTCAGTTTCATTCGATTCGTGGACGCTTTGATATGCATAGTTGGTTATGACTAGCTTGGATACAAGGAGTAGTAGACTGGGGATCCGGACTACGTGCCGATGAATACAGTCTGCCTGCCGTTGTTTGTTGTGGCCGGGGCTGGTAACCCTGAAGCCCTTGTGATTCCATGGCTAGGAGCACATAACAGTATGTATATCTCTGGGTCCGGGGTCGTGACAAGTCATGGTATCAGAGCAGGACTGCCTGTAGGAAAACCTTACTGCTTGGTCGATGTTGAGTCTAGTGCTTGTGAAAACTATTTTGAAACTTCAAATGATTTGTGGAAAACCTTCTTAGGATTCTTTTTACTCCTTATCTGGTATCGCTCTAACTCTAGGTCACCTTACCTGTTTTGACTTCAAAAGGTTTTGCTATCTCTTCTAGCCATTCAAAACCTAGGTGCCTTCTTTGGCAAGGACGTTTTTTACCCAAGTTGACCTAGTGTTCAGTTTCTGGAGTCGTGTGTGTTCCATCCCCGTTATCTCTTAAACTGGGAGATTTCCTTTTCATCATAATCTCTCATGTCCATGTGGATTCCACATCATCATGTTCTAGAGTTTCAAATCCTGAACCTCGAGATATGTTTTCCATCTCGAATGTATCCGTCATCCTCTGCTCAAGTTCTTCCGGAGCTATGTTCGTGTTTTGAAAGATACTCCGGGATTGCTATTTGTAGTGTCCTTGTGGCATTCATATAGTAGTTACTCCTTTCTTTGTGTTTTTAACCCTCTAAGCTTAACCGAAGGTCCCGAAATGTGCTGAAGGGTGGTGGGTTGAATCATGTGGTTTATAACCATGTGATGCTCACTCTATCAGTACAGGATGCTGACCTTTAACCCAAGTTCTGTTTCTTTGGATCCTGAGGAATATCTTCTACCTCAGGATGGCTAGGTAGTTTCAACTCCAATAGTCGTAGGTTTTCTCTTGTAATCAAGAAGGGATCACAATAGGAGTGGTCATCATGAAATCCACATCTTCGTTCTTAATTCAGCTATATCGATCTTATAGCATGGGTTTTACAAAAGAGTATCACCTGTGCACTCCCCATGGCCTCTGGATTTTCCGGAGCATGTTCATATCTTCCAGTTGCTCTCAAATATCCATCCGTTGTTCTGGAACATAAGTTGCATACGTGTGTCGGAGTCTTCCAATGCAATTGATCCTGTGTTCAGTCAGAACATTCCACATTGGGATGTAAGGAGAAACAAACTCCGGTATCTCGTTCATCTGTAGGACCAGGTCAAAGTTTTGTAATTCGCGGATTAAAGAAGTTTTACCAGCTTCTGTTCCGTTCTACGTTTGAGTATCACACTCTTACATATCAAGAGGCTATGTTCAATTTCTTGGCTTTGTTGATGAAGTGGTGCTCTTACACGTTTTTACTCACCCTTCCTCCAAGCTTGAATGCTTGAGTGTAATGGGTCTGTGCTTTGAGGTGTGTATCAGATATTCTTAGCAATCCTTATTGCATTGAAAAGTCTAAGAACCATATGTATCCTTCTTAGCACTACTGGTTACCCGATCTCTAATTAGAATTGACCGTGTTGCCAAATCCGTTCATGCCGGTGCACATTCTCGGTCAGAGAGTTATGTTTGTGCCAAAGCTCTCAAGACCATATCGTTTTGCCTTAAGAAGCAGTCCTCCTTTCAAACTCCGAGACATATCGGTAGGTTGTGATATTCTGGTTATCTTTCTAGAAGTATCACCAGGTTATTACCTGACCGTAATGTCTAAGCAAGAGGTACTTTGAATTACTCTTTTCTCCAAGAAACTTCGTTGGATATCCTCGACTAGTTGGTTGAGCTTAAAACAATAACTTGGAGAGTTGAAAGACAAGATCTCTTCCTAACTTGATCCTTCGTTAAGGGATGTCTAGTTTCATTTGTGAAAAAGAAGGATAGTATCTCCTTTGCGGAAATTCTATCACTCTACCTCTTGAGTTGATTTGGGCAATCGTCAAATCGAGAAAAGATCCAAGGACTGTCTTGACGGTGGTTTCACTCATGGTGTTTGGCCCAAGTACACCTTCATGTCCTCCAGTCTGACCAATACCTTGCCTCGTTCATGTATCATATGAACCCCTCTTCTTGGAGTGTTATGATAATAGTGTTGTTGAGCCCATCGGTGACATTCCTATTCTCTCCAAGTTGCAAGAGGTTCATGTTGAACACTTGGCACTAATGTTGGAAACTTCTGAGAACCAACTTTGCGTCATCACGAAGTTGTGCTCTAGATGTTTGAAGTGACTTACTCTAGTCCATGTGCTTATGGTGAAAGTTGTCGCCATGGATTCGAGAAGAGTTTTCTTGATTCCCTCGGGAATAATCTCAAGTTGGTCATGCATGTGTGGACTCTTCTTGAGATGGTAGGTTGTTACCTCCATTCCTTGAAGAAGTTTGCATTCACACCAAGCCCCCTTCTGATTGTTCGTAAAAGAGAAGAAGTTTAAGAACTTCGTATCTTTGTAATCATCTTGCCAACAATGACTCCGATGTGTTCTGCAAGTAAGTCATGTAGGTGCAACCGTCTTTCGCAAGTTGCTAATACATGAGTTCTGCAATTTCACTCATCCTCTTGAGTGTGGCATCGTAGTCCTTATCTTGAGAATCCAGTAAATGTATTCAGTTGTAACCGGTGCAATCTCTTTGATCAAGTATACCGAGTCTGAGTTATCTACCCACTAACCAGAGCTGAATCTCAAGCAACAATGATGGTGGGTGTTTCCTCAACGGGTTTCGACTTAGGTCCTTTTAGAATCCGGCATGGTTGATGTTGTGGTTGACACAATTAGCCGGAAGGCTTAATGTCATATCTCTTTGAGTCCGTAAGAACAACCACCCTCCGTGAGAATTCTTGTGTGACTAGTTCTCAACAAGTTTTCCTCACCGTTCCTTTGACCGAAGTTTAACTTCCACTTGATGACCTATTGAAGGCTTATGTAAGCTGGATATGGGTGTCGGAACGTCAAGAAGATCTTGGAACTTACCATGTCCAATGTCTCTCTACCAATTCCACAGATCATCATTCTCATGAAAACAAGTTCATCATGAGAACCATCTCCTGGTGTTTTGTGACCGCCATCGAACAATTTTATTTTTCAGGTTGTTGGTACTTGAAGTTCTGTTTATCTAATACATTGTGTGAATTTGTCAGTTACTTCAGCCATGGGATCTTAACCATGTGGTCGATGTATGGTCACATCCAAACCACAATAGGAAAGTGATTCCTCATTTTCTTCCGGTGCTTCAATCCCCGTTGGTTATCCATTCTTATGGTGTGACCAATAATACCTCCTTCATTACGGTGTTCCAACGTCCTTTGGTTAATCATCTTTTACTGTGAAGTAACATCCCTATCCTTGACAAGCTTTCAAGAAAATTGTTACGAAATGGTTAAAAGTTTCGTTATCTTCCGTGTCCACTCCGAAGAGTGAACATGATTCTGTATCAAACCATTATCTTGGATGCATGATTTCAGTGTGATCTCATGTTCTCTCCCGTCTACGGATAATACGTCGTGGTATCTAAGACCATCCCCTCCATTTTGGTACTGTGTTCGAAGAAACCTCGGTGTCATAAGTTGTTCAACCTTTCTTTTCCAAAAGGATTTAAAGTCTTGTGCAAAGCTCATATCCTAAATCCTCTCGAGAACCATCGTCCAAAACCTTGAAAACTTCTCCTATTTCCTCTGTTACCTTGATGTGTTTCATGCCTGTTAACTCAAAAGTTCTTTACAAACATCCTTGTCATGAGTTATCCATGAGATACTCGATCTTCGTGAAGATCAATTCCTAAGAGTTTTCCCTCTTACCTAAGGTGTAGCCGCTGGATATCTTCGCAAGTGCTATGGATCAACCTCTTTGAGAAAAGAACTGTAAGGTTCAAGAAGATCATTCAAAACCGGTGTTCCTTCTTTCTTCTCCTTCAGGAATCTCGGGACGAGATTCTTGTAAAGGGGGTAGATTTGTAACATCCCTGTTTTTCTACAATAGGGTGGTAGTGTGCTGTTGGCATCTCATACATGCATGAAAAGTTTCATCCAATTTTTAAAATTTAGTTTTAATTAAAATTGCCTTAAAATCGCTTAAAGTGAGAACTTCAAATTTGAATTTAAAACAGTTTTAAAATTTGAAAACCTAGTTATGGTTTTGTTAGAAATTTTGTGAGTTTTCCAAAAAGTATTTTTGCCAAAAAATTTGTTTGCAAAAAGGCCCTCAAAACAAGGTTTCATGTCCTGTTTTATAACAGAGAAGGACCTCTTGGTGTTTTCCGAAAGTTCCAGGGGGTTTTCCATAAAAATCCCTTTTAACGTCTTCTTCCTCGTGACAGAAGGATGGACGCTCGTCGACGCCGTCGTAGTTGCCACCTCCTGCCTGCTTCACTCGCGCGGATAAGAGGGAGGCGACATCTGCATCTCGTCCTCCTCTTTCTCTATCGCAGCACCCTCTCTCTGTCTCTCCTACCGAAGGAAACCCCAAGACCCTAACCCTAATTGTACTGCTGCCGCCGGCCGCCGCGTTTTGCCGCCGCCCTGGACTGTCCCGGAATACCCCGAGCACGCCATAGGGATCCTCTGATCCTCCTCTACCTCCCTGTGTATGTAATCGAGCCGGGAAGGCCGGTGAGCCCGCCGCCGTCCGTGTCTCCCTCACCTCCGGCCGCTGGACAAATCCGCACGCCGCCATGGTTTCCGGCGCCGCCTCGCCACATCGACCTCTCCACAAGCTTCACGGCGACGTGGTGAGCCTCCCCATGCCATCCAATCGCCCCTCCCCCTCTGGTTTGGCCGCTCGCCGTAGGCCGCCGTCCGCCGCCGCGCCGCTCCTCGCCGGCTCGCCGCCGGTAACCATTTGGTTGCCCCGCTGCCTCCCGCACGTTCCCCGCAGCCCCCTCTAGCGCCCCAACCAAGTTGATTCGTGAATCGATCAAAAGATCAATCAACTTCTTCCACAGCAGAGCCTCTATGGCCATTGATGACGTCACCTGGACGTCACGATGATGTCATAATACAGTTTTTCTTAATTTCCAGAAATGTTTAATCTTACAGAAAAGGAATTAATTTTAATATTTCAATAACTATTGTTTTATAATTCAGAAAAATAAAAGTGAGGTACCAAAATGTTTAAAAAAATAAAATCTATCCAAATATGTCATTTTCATACATGTTTGACAAACTTCAATTTTGGACATTATTTAATGTTATTTAAATCATAAAAAATGCAGAAAATAAGTTTTAATCAATAAAATTAGAAAATTAAAAGTTATATACCAAATTGCTCAAAATGATTAATGCAACATGTTTATGATGTTTTCAAACCCATTTGAGCAATTAAAATGGTACACACTTTCATAATTGTCCGAAGTGCCCCTCCGAGGTCTATTTCGGGCTAAATTCAGTAAAAATGCTTAACTGTCATGTGAACCCTAGCAACCCATCAAACATGTTTAGGGATTTATTTCAGTGCACTAACTTGATCATGCATACATGTTGTGCATTGCATCGATGCCATGTGTTGATTGTTGTTCTTCTTTTCGATGTTGTTCCCCCTCGGTAGAACGTGACTCCGAAGAGAATGCCAGCAATCCAATGGTGAATACTTGATCTTAACCGACAAGTCAAGCACTGATTCCAGAAGACATTTCAATTGGTTTTCTTATAACCAAGGCAAGCATAACCTCTTATCTTCTCATATACGTTTTCCAACAACGTTTGATTCTCGTACTTTGCATTCGATTCCAAAGTATTTGATGCTAGTAGATGTAGTTCAACTATATATTGCATTGCCTCAATGTTCTGATCCACTGCTCCTAGCCGCCATAGATTTTCTTGTACGCATCGCCAGAGCCTCATATCTGCTTCGCTTAACTTTACATATTTGTTTACCTCTGCTCCATCCGGTTGATGAATTAGAGCTGCGATAACGTAGTATGATATGATGACGTGGTGAGATGAGCATTGTGTGATTAACATGACTAAGGCTTGGATGGGAGGCCACTTGGGAAGTGGTTCTTTGTCCTGTACTTGCCAACCCTAGGAGTAAGGTCTTGCCGCGGAAACCAAGACTGAGCGTGCAACCACACGCGAGGCCTAACAGACAACGCTCGACTAACTAACTTGTTTGGTTCTATCCGTGAGTCACGTAGTTTGGGATTTCCATCTGCATGTGAGTCAAAAATCTTTTGGAGGTGTTTAGGGCGTCACCGGGATAAGTGATGGACGTACACGGATCTTGATCCCGACTCACAGAACAGGTGCCGTCAGGAGCTGGCCAACTCCCTGTTGACGGGGTGGACCTGTTTGGGTTGACTCATGGATAGGGCTCGACAAGGTAAAGGTCGTGGCCAGCCACCCTCTGCCGCGCTCCATGGACGAGCGTACATGTGGCGTTAAGAGTCGGATGGTACGTGTGGGTAAAGTGTACCACCCTGCAGGGATAAATCTTTCGGAAAGCCGTGTCCACGGTTAAGGACGACTTGGTGAATGTCACGTGGCCATAGATAACTTGAACGTGACGTAAAAGATGTTGACAAGGCATGGATGCTATAGATGAAGGGTGCCTCCTCGGAGATGCCGAGAGGGGTGATCCTTGTAGCATGTGAGATGCTGGGAATTGATGTTGGTGGTTTGAAATGACGATGATCACAGAGTGAGTTTCTCATCTGTTTTGAAAATCTTCTATGAGACGTGCTATTTCTTCCTCAACTTGCAAAACAAAGATTGCTTTACGCAAATCAGCCTTCATAAAACCCTTTCTGAAGATAGCAGATATATAATAGGTTAACTAAGTCTTATTGAGTACCTCCCGTACTCAGGTTTGCTTAATTTTGGTTCAGGAGAAGATCTCACATCGATTGTGATTCAACGTGGACATCGACGAGTAGTTTGGGGTTCCCATGTACCAGCCTGGAATCATTGGGCTGGGAAGTCGCCTTATTGGTTAGCAACATAATTTGCCTTCCATTGTCTGATGTAATGTTGGGTCGTGTGACCTCTGCTTGTAAGCTATACTCTAGTAACACCTGTTTAATACAGCTTCCATGTTTAGAGTACTGCTTTGATTGGTTGTTGGTTACGAGCTCATTGTTATACAGTTTTGGCTATGCCTGCATAGTTGTCGCAGTCGAGGGGTTGTGGAGCCGATGATCCATGTCCGAGCTCGCCTGCCGATGTGATTCGGCCTGGGGCGAGGTAACCCCAGTAACCCTCGATTGTTGTTGCACTTTCTGGACACATAGCATCTCTGTATAGCTTTGGTCCCGTTTCCTTCAGTTTCGTTCGATTCGTGGACGCTTTGATATGCATAGTTGGTTATGACTAGCTTGGATACAAGGAGTAGTAGACTGGGGATCCGGACTACGTGCCGATGAATACAGTCTGCCTGCCGTTGTTTGTTACGGCCGGGGCTGGTAACCCTGAAGCCCTTGCGAGTCCATGGCTAGGAGCACATAACAATATGTATATCTCTGGGTCCGGGGTCGTGACAAGTCATGGTATCAGAGCAGGACCGCCTGTAGGAAAACCTTACTGCTTGGTCGATGTTGAGTCTAGTGCTTGTGAAAACTATTTTGAAACTTCAAATGAGTTGTGGAAAACCTTCTTAGGATTCTTTTTACTCCTTATCTGGTATCTCTCTAACTCTGGGTCACCTTACCTGTTTTGATTTGAAAAAGTTTTGCTATCTCTTCTAGTCATTCAAAACCTAGGTGCCTTCTTTGGCAAGGACGTCTTTTACCCAACTTAATACCCAACGTTTGTTCGGATGATATTCGGAGAATGGATTATTAGTCATAGATGCAGTTGGATAACGGTCTATGTATTTTGTTGCAATGCCCGCATGAATCACATAGTAATCTTTATGTCTTGCATATGCACTATGGTGCAGCCTTCATTTCTGTAAATTGCCCAACTGTAATTTGTTCACCACACATGTTATTTATCTTTCACGGAGAGACACCACTAGTGAACTGTGGATCCCGGTCCATTTCCCTCATACTGAAAATACAACCACTGTTTCCACTTCTTTCATACTGTTGCTACTGTTTTCATACTATTTCCCACACCATATGTTTAACCTCTTTGTGTTCAGCAAAACCGTCGAGATTGACAACCTCACTGATTCGCTGGGGGCAAAGTGATTTGATTGTGTTGCGTAGGTTCCACGTTGCTACTGAACCAGTAGTGCACCCTGCCATCTCAGCTGCATCAACCTTCTGAATTTACTACTTCCTCCTACTGGTCAATTCAACCTTGGTATCTTGTTACTGTGCTCTTCATTCCTTCCTCTTGGGGTCTCCCAACAAACGTGTGTTACACGCGCATCACACGCATGTGAGGATGCTCGTATCTTCTGACTTTATCGTTCGGGTTTCTCGGAGGCGGCATTGTTTTTCCGTCTTTCTCTTCTCGAGATTGGCGTTGAACGTTATTGACTTCTTTCCGGTTTTATCTTCCCGATCAATGGTGAAGTGGGGTTTTGCATTATTTTCGCCATTAGGAGCATGAGACCCAGTCCTGGACGCTGCATCGTTATCACGTGGATCTTTCTTGTCCTTTTTGGGGTCTTCATTCTTTCCCTTTGAACTTTCCGAATCTTCAGGTTCGCTTGGACCGGGTGCTGCAGATGCACACGTGGCAGTTTTGCAGAAGGTCAAACTTTCATACAATTGTCGGACCGCGTTTGGCCTCGTTGCTAGTGCTGTAATGCTTTTCCTAGGAAAGCATACACTCCTTGAAGATTTTCGTCTTTGGAGTAAAGGTCGTCATTAAGAATGGCGAACGCGGCTTCTGCGTTCTCGACAACAATCTTGTAGATGTGTTCTCCCTTAGCATTTGTACTGTTAACTTGCCTCTGCCAAGACGGATTTTCCAATCGTCTTTTGGCTGCCAGTTCTTCCTTCTTTGCAATTCCGGGTAACCTTGTAGGTTTAAATCCTGATCGATTTCGGTGTTCGAATTCCTCGATTTCATCCTGCTGCATTTTGACGACAGCCTGGGTTTTTAGGAGGTTTTCCAGAGACCGAAAAAGATGTTGTTGTTGCCACATTATAGCTTGTCTTCTAGCTTCCAGCACTTACGGTGGTTCATGTGTTCCAACCAGGGTTTGTAGCAGATCGATCTCGTCATGTTCCGGCATCTGGGGGACTATCACTAGATCAGTCTGTTTCTTCTTTTTCGTTGTTTTCACGCCGCTGCCTCCACCAATTTCGAGGTTTTGGTTGGCTATATCAGCCAATTTTTCCAATTTATTCTTCTGGACTTTGGCGAATAGCTTCTTGACAGCTTTGTTCTTTTTCCTGGAGGAAGGGGGTTTCTTCAGAGGTTCGTCTTCCGTCAATTCCTGACCATCAGGGAATTTCCGGTTATTCTCTCCCTCCTCTTCTCCGTTTTCATTATCGCCCGGAGGAGGTGTTTTGGGATCTGTTTCCTCCTTTTCCTCACTGTTCAACTTCTCAGCGGGTTTAGCCATGAGTACTTCGTGAAAACTTTCTTGCATGGATTTGATATTTCTTTCGAAAGCATCTTCATCATCGTCGGTATCTATATCGCCAGATGCAGATCCGGTTTCTGAATCTAGTTTTGCTCGATCCCTGGGAGAATAGATTCAACTTCCGAGTTTTCCACCTAAACGACGGATATCGGGCCATCCACGTTTTCTGTGGGTTAATCGTCTTCCGACTTTTCCACGGGATTTTCGTCTTTCATGTTGTGAGCAGGTTCTGCCTGCACCATGCCTACAAAGCATGACCTGAGGGTGGGCCTCCTAGTCATACTTTGGCGATGTGCGGTTAATAGATCTTGATCTGCCCCAACGTATGAATAGGGTAGATTTGTCCCGAACCCGGCGTCAAAGCCATCTTCTATCGGGCATAGAGCGAGTGAGATAAATTTGCTTCCACCACGGAAACCCGTTGCTTCCGCCGTCAAACTATGAAAACATTAGCAGATCCGATAGGAAGGACACAACCACTTATCAGATGATTTCATGCTTGCATGTGGGAACCATTGTCGATGAAGCGTCCGACGTTTCCGTCGAATTCGAGACTCCCGACCGTGATTGCATTGCCGATCCGGCCAAGTATTCCCACCCGAAACGTGACCCCAAACGCCGCTGGCCCCACGGTGGGCACGGTGGACGGAGATCTGTGGAGGGAGGAAAATGGCAGGAGCTATGGCGAGGAGAGGATTTGTTGGACGGAATGGAGAAAAAACAGTGAAAATGCGCCAAATTATTTCACTCTCGCCGACCGTGTGTGGGCGGGGGCGGCTGGAGATGCTCGCCAAACCACCGGAGCGGTCACGTGACCACCCTATCGCCGACCCGGCCGGCTCAACACCACCGAACCGACCGGCTCGGGTCCAAAGTCCAACGCGCGCCGAACCTAACCTCCCGCGCCCGGCGCGCGCGCACGGGCATACCGCGGAGCCGTGGCGCGGCCCAAAAATTCCGAACGCGAGCGCGCGCAACCCGCGACCGCTTCCGCCCCATCTCACGCCGCCCCGCCCGCTTCAGATTTCTCTTTTGGTTCCACCGTGACGCGCGTGCCCCACAACCAGAGAGAGAGAGGGACGAACACCCACCCTTCCCATCCCATTCCATCCCTCCTCCGTCCTCCCCGCTCCCCGCCCCGGAACGGCGATCTGGGAAGGACTGGCGGCCGTCCCGCGGCGAGGTATGCGCTCCGAACCCTACCCCTCCCCTCCGTCTCGCCGCCCCATCTCAAGGTCTGCCCGGTAGTAGGCTGCGGGGGCGAACCGTCCACCCCAGAGGAGAGTAGGATCCCGCTAAATTTCCTCCCCGATTCGGCTTCCCATTTCCAGGCGTGGGGCTGAACCTGTCGCTCCCAAGATTTTAGCTGAACCCTCGACGTAGGTCTTGGCTGCCGCGACCCTATTTCATCAGCGGTTCCGCTTGGACGACGAAATGGAACTCTATCCCCCCCTCTGAATTGGAGGATTCGGTAGTCTTTTTGTGTGTGCCTGTGTAGCAATCTCGAATTCACATTTTGTCCTGTGATTTTTCTGGGCGAGATTGGGAGGATTCCCGTCTCAGAAGCCCTCGATTTTCATCCAATTTCACATTGGGCAGGCATCGCCTGGCACCTGCTCGGCTTGATTTACCCTAATTCTTCAGTTAGATCCTAGCACATGCATGGCATTGATTTGCTTCGGCAGTCATGTATAAGCTGGGTACAACCATTTTTCACGATTCACCAACGACAAACCCTAGCCCTGTTGGGATTTTACTCCCTTTCTTCAGCACTATATGAATGCGCAGCTCACATTTTATATTTTTTTGTGAATTGGTCAGTGCAGGTGCATTGCACGGTTGGCTGTGGCGGTTTCGCTGTTAATTTTGTCAAGTTGGTGAGCATCTCGAGCTTGCAATGTCTGAAAACACTCAAGCCACTGTCCGGCGGGCGTTTGGAGACTTGACAAACGTCCTTGGCAAGCGGCCAGCCTCATGCGATCTGGAGAAGACTGCAGGTGGACTTAAGATTTGCCGGGTTGAAAAGGTCGCTGACCCTAGGAAAGAGTCTGAAATCGCAAAGGCTAGTGCTGGGGCATCGGGATCCATTGTCCAGGTTTTGGTTGATGGTATTGGCAAGCAGGATTTTGTGAGGCCTTCAATTTTCCGTGGAGCTAAGGTGCAGCACATGGCTGCCGAGGCAGCTGGGTTGCAATCCAAGGGGGATGGTGATGTGAGAAAGCGTTGCGTGCCACTGGATTCTTCCGGCGTCAACGACAAGGCGGAGTCTTCCCTCGAATCTGAGGGTGGCTGCGAAGAGGAAGATGATGATGACACTGATAGTGAGTTGCTGCCATATGCCATCGAGACTAGTAAAATTGCAACTAATGATAGGGCTAACGAGGGTGAATGTCTGACCCAAGAGGAGATGGTTGTATCATCAGGAAATCAGAACCCACGGTCTTCGTTTGATGCTACAGCCCGTGCTGACATGCCATGTACTAATGTCCAGCATCCTCCAATGGGGGTCGACGGCTTGGAACAATCATGTGCTACAAAGTCATGCACTTGCACTTTCTGTCTCAAGGGTATGGCTATATGAATTTATTTCTTCCACATGTATTGTATTTGTTATCGCGATGCCATGTTAACATTCACCTTATATTTCTTTGTTCCTGTCTGAACAGCTGCTTTTATGTGGACTGATCTCCATTATCAGGATGCAAGAAGCCGGCTTGGTGGTAATTCTCTGCAAATTCAGTTTCTTTTCTTCTCTATAAGCAACACATGTAGGGTGACGTTTTTCTTATTCATTCACTACTGATCATTTACTAATCTTGATTCCATCTCTGCCAAACCTTTTTTTAGCTTTGAAGAAGAGCATAAAGTTTGCTAGGTCGCTAGAGGCAAAAAGGCAAGGAAATGAATATCCTTTCAATGTAGGCGCACACTCGGAAAGAGCTGCACAGATGGGATTCGAACTATCCCAACAGCAGAGATCACTTTTTCTTCACACTGAAAATGCCCTTGTCCGTGAGTCTGCACAGCTTGTAAGTTGTTTTATCCACCTCGAATATCCTAATTTAGTCAAAATTATGGTGATAGTGTTTTGGCATCAATTTGTACGGCCTACCCGTGGTTATATGCAAAAAGTTGTGTCGGTCATGGTTTACTCACTATGCAAATAGCTGTTTGCCTGTCTTGATAGTTTGCTTAATGACCAGTGATGGCTTAGCTCTGCTGTGGTACTCGTGGATCGTCCCACAGTACAATTTTTGGGGCTAACATAACAGAAAAATATATTTTCTCCACAAATAATTTTTATGACCAGCTGAAACCATAGATATTTTTTACTACGTTCTAGTGCTCCCCTGTCTCAAAAAGGATGTCTCAACTTGTCTAAATTTGCATATATCTAGACATGGTTTAGTCTGTAGATACATGCAGATTTAGACAAAGTTGAGACGTCCTTTTTGGGACGGAGGGAGTACTTGATATTTCTCAGTGCCTATCTAGGCATCTTAACTAGGGGTCCCATTTACTTATTTGGTGGTGTATATTACCACCTATCTTCTCCTATATTTGCTAGGCTTTTTCCAAGTAGGTTAACCGTACCATTTCATGGTTATGTTGCTATCTCTATTTCCCCAGCTTTTACTTAAGGTTTATGTTCTTTAAAAATTTCGACTCATAATCTTAGCCGTCAAAGCACATGGTAATCAAATCATTCATATGGATGTTTATGGGATCGATACCTGTGTATAGCTGTATTTGAAAAAAATTAGCTGTATGATTTGTGCATTTGCACACTTAGATTTTCTATGGATACTCCCTCCGTCCACTTTTATAAGGCACACTACTTGCCATTTCAATTTTGTACACACACATAGTAAAAAGAGTGAATCTATGTGTAAAATGTGTCTAGATACACTCATTTTAGAATGTATGTGGGCAAAATCAAAATGACTTACAAAAGTGGACGGAGGGAGTAGTATTTTTGGCGTTACTTTTTTAATTTTGAAATTTACCACTATCATTTGATTATGGTAATAATATACGTATTTTACAATAGCCAATTGACATGCCATTATTATCTACCTTAGCTGTTGTGTTCCTTTTGATTATCTTTCTTTTGTTGCATTTGAAATATGTACTCTAAAATCGCTGCTATTTGTGTAGAACCTGTAAAGAGATTTTCTTTGTTTGTTATCTTTAAGATCATTTGCACTATTCCTCATGGGACTCTAAAATTTGGATTTCCTTGCCCAGTACGCTCTCGCGAAGCCTAATTCTTGTTTCTTAAATGCTTAGGCTTTACAGCCTTGATTTTTTATTCTGATTTTTTCTAAGCGGTCGCTCCTCCCCACCTAGCTATTGCTGCTGGTTCTGCAGCAGCCTCAGTTATGCTAGCAGTGATCTTGTTTCTCATCTTCAGCCAACCAAAAATAGATCCATCTACAGCACCAGCTCCTCCTCAATTTCTTTCATCTGATTGTGCTTCTTTTCTTAGTGGTGCCAAAACCCTAACCGCGATAGTGTGGTAAATGTCTCTCCTGGATTAGAACTGAGAAGATTCTGAACATAGAATGTCCCAATGTAAAATATTTGGCGTAAAGAAACGGAGCTATAAAAACCGTGCTTCATGTATCAGAGCTGAGAAGAGTTCAATTTTTTCTTTGACAGCATGTGGGAATGGAAGGCATCTGGTATAGCCAAATGACTATATATATAAGGTTAATTTTAGAGTGTGGTCACACCTCTTTATTTTCCTGCAATGACACGGCCGAGTAATTTTTTGTGTAGTATCTTGATGAAGCAATCACTTCTGTAGAGAGCAAAAGGTTTTTGCTAAAATATCTGTTAGCTGTGTTTCTCAAAAAAAAAAAAAAATCTGTTAGCTGTCAAGAAAGAACAA